>OW569366.1:0-499551 GCA_937625935.1 Tetramitus jugosus | reverse complement strand
CCAAACCCAAACCCAAAACCCAACCCAAACCCAAACACCAAACCCAAACCCAAACCCAAACCCAAACCCAAACCCAAACCCAAACCCAAACCCAAACCCAAACCCAAACCCAAACCCAAACCCACACCCAAACCCAAACCCAAACCCAAACCCAAACCCAAACCCAAACCCAAACCCAAACCCAAACCCAAACCCAAACCCAAACCCAAACCCAAACCCAAACCCAAACCCAAACCCAAACCCAAACCCAAACCCAAACCCAAACCCAAACCCAAACCCAAACCCAAACCCAAACCCAAACCCAAACCCAAACCCAAACCCAAACCCAAACCCAAACCCAAACCCAAACCCAAACCCAAACCCAAACCCAAACCCAAACCCAAACCCAAACCCAAACCCAAACCCAAACCCAAACCCAAACCCAAACCCAAACCCAAACCCAAACCCAAACCCAAACCCAAACCCAAACCCAAACCCAAACCCAAACCCAAACCCAAACCCAAACCCAAACCCAAACCCAAACCCAAACCCAAACCCAAACCCAAACCCAAACCCAAACCCAAACCCAAACCCAAACCCAAACCCAAACCCAAACCCAAACCCAAACCCAAACCCAAACCCAAACCCAAACCCAAACCCAAACCCAAACCCAAACCCAAACCCAAACCCAAACCCAAACCCAAACCCAAACCCAAACCCAAACCCAAACCCAAACCCAAACCCAAACCCAAACCCAAACCCAAACCCAAACCCAAACCCAAACCCAAACCCAAACCCAAACCCAAACCCAAACCCAAACCCAAACCCAAACCCAAACCCAAACCCAAACCCAAACCCAAACCCAAACCCAAACCCAAACCCAAACCCAAACCCAAACCCAAACCCAAACCCAAACCCAAACCCAAACCCAAACCCAAACCCAAACCCAAACCCAAACCCAAATAGCTAACTATTGACTGTCATTGTATTTCAGGTTGAACTCCTTCACAAGTCTTCTGTCATATTCATGTTGGTGCGTTGTATTCCTTCTTAATCCGTTACAATCACTTCGCCCATTGGTCGAAATTCTTTGCTGGATCCCAAAAAGCTCCACTGACAAATGACCTGAGATGAAATTCAGGAAATCATTTCACGGTCCTGGACCGTGAACCTCCCTGTTCGTTGAACCTCAATATCTCCGATCTGATCATAGACTCCAAAAGTCATGCAGCTCTTGTCCTATATGTCTTCTTTTTACTCCCTCAACCTGTAAGCCACAACTCAACCGAACTCAATTTTTTTTTTTACACTAAACTGTAAATTTCAACGCTCTGATACCAAATACAGCAAAATTCTCGGGTTTTCCTTAACAACAAGACAGACCCAAACCCAAACCCCACCCAGAGAACCAAAGAATCAAAGATGTTTTATTTCCACCAGAAATTGATTCGGTTTGGCTCAACTCTATATTTGGTCATGGAAAAGAGCATACAAAACTACCTAAGCATGTTCAAGATCTCAAGACACTTAAGGACGCACTTGGTATTGAGGGTGAGGGAGATATTATTCCGTGGCCACATGACCAAATTCGTGTGTACTGTGAAAAGGAGTCTACTTTAGATGAGGCTTATGTCATGCTCTTTGAAGATGAAAATTGTTTGTCTTATAGTACTACGTCCATGCCAAATGACATGTCTCAGTTAGCTGAAAATGTTTGCGACTCAAATGATATGTTACAAAGAAACAAAAGATATGAGGAGTCTGTTGTGAAAAACAATTACATAGCTGCCGAGCAAGCTAAATCATATATTAATTATGCCAGTAGTCAAAAAGAGATGATGAATGTAATGCGTGAATATGCTTCACTGATTCAACTTTGTAGTAAGTTGATTAAGAAGGATTCGGATGTTACAGTTAATGAACAGGAAGGAAAATACTTATTTTTACAATACCACGGGAAAAAATGGAAGGTATTTTGCAGAAATTATCAAGAGTTGTTGATTGAGGCCAAAGATATTGTTGGTAATGATGTTATTCTTTCTTATATGGAGTCAGATCATGAAATAGCTCTGGAGAGACAAAAGGACTTCGAAGTTATTGGTGAGTTTACTGTGGTCGATTGTGAGGAACTCGGTGAAGTTGAAAATACAATGTGAAATAAATTAGTGTTGGAGTTGTGGAAAATGAAACAGATTTTGTGATTTATTATTTTTTTTTTCTTGTGGGAGGGTTTGTGATTTTGCGCTCTCCTCAAAATTTTTGTTTTTGGTTTACCCCAAAAATCAAACAACCTCATTCCACCCGAGATCATTCACATCTTCAAGTTCCTGACCACTGAAAAACAATTGGTTACTCTATCCTTGGTGTGCCAACAATGGAACCAAGTCATTGATGTACCCATAGTCGTCGACACTGAAACTCCCCAAATTCAACAAAGAGTGAGTGACACTGGTTCAGCATTGGAATTAGTCCTTGTTCAATTCAGCCCAATGATCAACAATTATTGGAACGCCAAAATGAATTATGAGAAGCATCGTTTGTCAGCCAAGTACTCGTTGATTCATATTGCTAAGGGAGCTACTTTTGAGTTTGAAAAGATGCAAGGAAGGCAAGAAGACTATAAAGAATTCTGGAGGGATATTCCTATGCTTTTGGATCAGCTCCATATGGTGTACGGACTTCGACTGGACTGTTTCAAGAGTTGAATGATTGCTTGTTTGGTGGTACTTCTGATCAGAACCCAAACTTCCAGAACCCAAACTTCTGAACGAGTAGATCCACTCATCAAGATACTCAACTCAGAGCCAATAACAATAACTTGATCACCTTCTCTTGGATACACAGATTGGACAGACAACTTGATCAATTCTTGGGCCTGATTGCTAGTAGTGTTGAACACTGTGAATGTCTGACTGCTCAATTGTGCATAGATACGTCGCCCAGATTTTGAGGATTTGATCTCCACTGGAATCAGACGAAGTGAGATGTTCTCTCTTGAGTCGAGACGAAGTTCATGGAATCACAACTCTGTAGCCGTTGGTGCAGTTACTTTTTGAAATTGGCTCTCCAATAGAGACAGTGGAGTTTTGGAACAAATTTTAAGCATTAAATGCTTCATAAGTGATCAAGTGCCTCATCGAAGGTGGAAATCTCTTGTTGGTCATTGAAATGAAAAACTGAAGAGACTCAGAGTTCCATGCTCCAAAAATTTCACTGCTCATCATCCTTCGCACTCATCGACAGGAAGTTTCTTGCAGTCAAAAGTAGTATTATCTGAACGATTGCATTGACAAGTATCAGGAGCAATTCATTGACCATTTCCTGAGCACACAAGAGAATCTATAGCTAATTTCCCAAAGCAAATTGGTACAGAACAATCATTTCCAGAATATGATGACGGACACTGACAGGTATCAGGTTGAAGACAAGAACCATGAGAGGAGCATACACGTGGATCTGATGCATTGGATCCGAAGCATGTGGCCATTTCACAGTTCCATCCATACCAACTAGGATGAGATCAAAACCAGCAGCCACATCCAAATCAGGATGTTCATCAGGAATTGCGAGTTCCACAAAACTGTATCAAGTAGTAGTGTCACCTAGACCCAATTGACCCTTATCGTTTCTTCCACTGACATATACTCTTCCGTCAGTCATCAAAATAAAGGTATGAGCACCACCTCCGGTTGCAGTAGACACGTAGAGCACTGATCCAGTGAGACCAGTCACTTGAGTTGGAGTCTTGACAGTTGTAGTTGTGTTACCAAGTCCAAGTTGACCATCAACATTGCTTCCAGAAGCCCACAGAGTACCGTCTTGCAACAGAAAGAATGAGCACTTGGTTCCCGTGAACACCTTGTAAACAGCACCAAGAGAAATTGGCATCCACTGTGAACTGTAAAGTGCAACAACGAAACCAGCTCTGCCATCTGTGTTGTCACCAGCATCCCATGCAGTGTTATTCCTGTCAACGTAGAGACTGTGCCAATCTCCGACGGCAATCTTCGTTGCCGATTGTGTTTGGAGCAGGGTACTACGTTCAATGAGACTTGGAGCAGCACCCAATTGACCCACACGTCCATTTCCACACACATACATCTCATACACCTTGGTGTCGTTTCCTGACCGAGTGCAAACGTATGACGTCCACTGACTGCATACTCACGAATCTTTCTGTTTCTGGTCAAGATGCTACCGATATCGTACACTGGAGCATATGTTCCGTTTAAGTACTGATATCCCAATTGATACTGTTGATTGCTACCCCATAAACCAGCTTGAGAGTTATCATTGTACGACACGAAGAACGTAGTAGGAGTAAACGGATAGCAGACAACAGCAGAGTGTGAAGTAGCAGTACCATCAGTGGTACCAAATGCAATACTAGTGACGTTGACTGCCTTCAATCCGTTGAACTCCTTTGGTGCAAAGACGTGTAGCTTTGACTCTCCCTTGGTCAAGAAGGCGTTTGGGTATCTCTGAGCGCCCCACAAGAACAATTTTCCAATGGCTCCAGAGGCAGAGAAACCAGCAGCTATCTTCTCAATCGTCATCTCTTCGCTTTCATCCGAGTATACATTGATGACAGTAGGGGAGAGGACGTTGGTTTGAGGATCAGGTAATCTTGAGACATCTCCTTGAACATGAAGCTTTTGGTCACTTGTGAGAACAAAGAGATTACTGTAGAGGGATTGAATGGTGGCGCCGTTGGGAAACCTTTGATCAGAGAGCTTTGTCCAGGAGAGAAAAGCTGGTGGCAGGCTGTCAGGACTATTCAACACTCCCAAGCTACCAATAGTGTTGTTACCAACGACCCAAATCTCATTTAAGTAATCAGCTGAATCCACGGTGACCACGCTCAATGAAAATCTACCTAGACTGAGTTATGTAACTAACACTCAAATTGTGCTGAACATGTTTCTGTCGGTTCGGGACCTCGAGACAACTCTGGAATCAGTCTGACAGAATACGCGCCATTTTATAAATTACAATCAGAAAAACCGCTATCTACGATTTTAAGGTCTTTTGAAGCGAAGATCTTTTTGCTCTTTACTTCGAAGATAAAACAAACCAAACAATATCTGAATTTAATCTTTCTCCTTTTGAAACAACTCCCATGTACAACTCTGAAGAAAAATCTAATTCTCAAGAGATGCTCACTGAAGCCGGACTCATCGAAGCTTTTCAGATCACTTCTGAAGTAAATTTTAGGGACTTCGGGGAAATGAAGGAGCCAGTTTGTGTTGGCACAGAAAAGACCCTTGCGGAGTACTGCTGATTTCAAGATGCCGTTGGTGAAGAGGGCAAAATTTTACAAGGAGCAGTCTGTCAAAGATTTTATGAACCAAACTAATCGCAAATTTGAAAAGATCCAAGAGGAACTGCAAACAATTCAAGAGAGGTTGAAGGAACAAGAGAGAACCAATCAAGCGAAGTTGAAGCAACAAGAAAGAATCAATCATGATGGCCAGCGACAGACACGTCTATGGGGTGGGCTCCAACACGAATGGACGAACAAGACACAAACCATCCCATCATGAGGCTTCCCTTTCACCCATTGTGTACTTTCTTCAGACAAAAGAAGGATCTCAAAGTGAAAGCGCTAGCGTGCATGTGCCATGGCGGTGTTGTTTTGCTGAGCGAGGAAGTGTTCATGTTACTGGATAACATAACACCGAACCATTACACCTCCCAGTTCCTGTAGTAGAAGTTGCTTATGGCGACGACTTTCTGGTGATGCTGACAGAAAATGGCCAAGTGTATGGGAGAGGAACGACTATGCTCAACTCGTTTCCTATCACACGTTTTTTGTGGAACATGATTCGATCCGCAAGCAACCTTGACGACTTCTTCCAACTCGTGTTGCCTCTTCATATTCCAGAGTTGGAAGAAGTCGTCAAGGTTGCTTGCGGATCGAATCATGCATTGGCCATCACTCGAGCGAGAAGATGCTGAGCCATTGATCCGGGAATTTTTGGCAGGAATTGTGGAAGGCTCTTTAGTGATGGCTGGTCTCATGTACACTCTCTTCAAAAATGTGATTGGCGCGGGCAAACCCAAACCCTGTTCAGACACCTGCTTCATCACAGCAGGCGTATTGATAGCCTGCAAGGTGAGCTCAATGCATGCGTCTATTGTGTCTTGCCCTGCTGGATGTTTGGGCGTGGCGACAGAAACCAGCGCCATTAATTGCCAAGAAGGAAACAAGCACTACATACAGCAAGTCCATGATCGAGCAATAGTAGCACTCGGTTTTTGTCAGCGTTAAAGGAACCCTTGTAATGGATGCCAGCAGTTTGTCTTGAGCGAGGCGTTGCAAGCAATCGAATCCTGCAGGACGATTCAGCATCTGTTGCGTCTGCTGTGGTGTTACAATTGGCATGGCTTCTCCATTGGCGCATGTGTGCAGAGTTTTGCCCTCTTGAATCTTCTTCTTGATAGCATCATACAAGGGTCGATTGATCGTTAACATCACCATCAATTTGACATGTCTCCAGTTGGGATGAACCTAAGCTGGGGGCCTCATCACTCTGATAGAAAAGTGAAATCGTCACTTTCACCAGAATTCAATTCACCATCACACGATGCTATCATGATGATTGATGACAACAATCGTCTATGGATAATGATATGTTGTCTGCTCCAATCTATTTCCATTTAATCGTCGAATTAATAATTTGACAGAATTGATGACAAATGTCGTTGGTTGATATGGATAGTGTCATGAAAGCGTATTTTCATGTGTTTCTCACTTTTAATTTGCAGGGAGATGAAAGGCAGTAACGGAAACGGAAAAGCAGGAATTTTGAAAAGCAGTAACTTTACTGACTAAAAGGCAGTCATAAAAGATGAAAAGCAGAAATTTTATAAAGCAAACCTACTACTTGCTTCTACTACGCATATCAGAGAGCTGTGTTGGGGAATGTCGTACTCTAATTCTTTCTAATTCGTCATCATCATACTGAAGAGTAATGAAGCGTATACGGTTGAAATTGTTGGATATGTAGGAGAGAAGCTGTTGTTTATTCATTTTATTTGAAACGATCTTGATATTGTTTTTAGCTTTCGTATCTGTTGATTGCAGATACGTTAACTATTTTACTGCTTTCCTGGCAGTAAAGTTACTGCTTCTCAGGTTTACTGCGCATAAGGTTTCCCTTCCTGCTTTTAAGATTTCCGCTTTTAATTTTAGCATTTTTTGGCTGACTAAACTACCATCCACTTTTTTGAAAACCACAAAACCACCACTGTTCATCATGAACCAACCAACTCTGAAAGTGAAAGATCCAAAGTTCGTTCTCCTGGCTCTCTTTTTTGTTTCTCTTCTGTTTTTTTTGTTCGGGTCGAACTCTTTCAGAAATAAGCCAACCCCGGTGGAAAATGAATCTGGCATGAACACCCTGGAAAGAGTGAAACGTGAGTTGTCTGTTCTCAATGCAATCTTACCTAAACAAGATTCTCTCTTTGGCCATATTTTCAACAATGAGAACATGGAACAAGTAATTTATTATTCTCAAGTAGCCGAACAACCGTGGATCGAAACAGTATGCGAGATTGGTTTCGCCGCGGGGCACTCCACAATCATTTATCTCGAGTCAAACCCCAAGATTCGAGTTTATAGCTTTGATGATTTTGGAAAGCCCCATATTGCCAATTATTCACTAAACTACATCTCAGCAAGGTATCCTGGCAGACTCCATTTGACAAAGGGTGATTCTACAGTGACAGTTCCACAGTTTGCTCAACACAATCCTCACGTGAAATGTGATTTGATTAGTGTAGATGGAGCTCACGTTGGTCAATATCCGTGGAAAGACCTGGTAAACATGAGGGAAATGGCTGCATCGAGGAATGTCGTCTTGGCAGATGACTACTTGGAAGAGAAGGATCTGCCTCACCCCAACACCAAGTACTTTAGGGCAGTGAATGCTGCTTGGCAGAAAGCTTGTGATGTTGGGATGATTCGTACCATTGAAACCAAGGCGAGTAAGAGTGTTTTTAGAGGCTATGGCAAGGGGTGGGTGTACGGTACCTTTGTTCATCAGGAATAACAAACAGGAACCTTTGGTGCGATGCGTCAACAATGAAAGAAACGAAGAATTATTCATAAATAACTACTGTTTAGTTTACATGATTCGTTTTAGCAATCTCACACTATGTTGATTACGTCGACAACAGGTAGTATCTTTCCACCAAAGAAGTTCGATATCCATGCAGAGCATTCTGTTCGCAACATGTGTCGTTTCTTCTGAGAGGATAGGGCACCATCCGACCTGAGACGAGTAGGAGCCATTCCTGCCATGAGTATATGAGGCTCACCTGTTATGGTAGAGATGATGTAATTGAGGGCGATATCATCACAGTGAGCATCTTGATGGTCCACATATTGTCGCAGCTCATAACTCTTCCATGACCAATATTCATCCAAGTACTTGCTATCAAAGAAACACTTTATGGGAAGGATGATGTTGCTTTTACTCATTTCGGAAGAGTAATCTTGTCCGTCGAAAGACCGTGAAACTATTCCAACCAATCTTTCAGGATACTGCTGCCATGTTTTAAATAGTGAGGACAAATGATCCAGGTTGATCACATGATCATCATCAAACACAAAGATAGCATTGGTTTCGATATCCAATCGAGGATGAAATCGATTGCTCAACGAATTTTTGGAAGCAAGTCTCAATTGGACTTTGCTCTTCAAATTCTCATCCGTCACTCCCAGAGTCAACTGTTGAAAACTGATGGGCTGATTCAAATTATTCCAAATATAATGAAGTTGATGAAGACCGGGATGCGTCAGATACACATTAAATATCGACTTCATATTGTGCAATCGTTGGACATTATAGCCTAGTACCACCGCCGTAAAAAACACAAACTCCAATTCTACTGTCTTGTTATAATTATCATTCACTCCTAACCTAAGCATCTCTAATTCTGATGGTTCTTGCTCCAAAAGTACAACGTTTCCAAACTTTTTGCCATTGTCCGTCAGTTGTCTCAATAGCTTGTTATTGACATGAGATGCACCTGCTCTGTGAGCCACAAAAGTAACATGATTCCTCTTCTTGTTCACGAGGTAGGGCAATTTTTTTAGAAGATCCCGGATTTGCTCTTCTGTGTAATCGTTGAGGTCTACTCGAACAGAATCACAAATGACTAGAGGATCATTGATGAGTTTATCCAAGTAATGCCCAAAATCACCATCATTGCTTTTGTGGGAATTGGAGTGATTGTTGAGTAATGTTACCTGTGGTGTGAGATCAACAGAGGAGTCCAAAGGTCCACAACGAACAATGATTCTATCGCCACTCTCCTTTTGTGCATTAGGAGGTAGAACAGCAGAAGAGAACAATAACCCTTGTTGTGTGGAAAGAATAGAGAAGTCAAACAATTGAATTTCCAATAGAAAGCCACACAGGAGCAGTACAAAAAGAAAGGAGAAGATACAAACAATGGGCCTGGGAGTTTTTGCCATGATGAGCGGGAACGCGATTGGTTGGTTCTTGCACAAGCTTTTGTTCGAAGGATTGGGTTTAGTTGGATGTCTGAACTTTAAAGCTCGATCTTTAAGATCAAGCTGTGTTCTTGGGTTCATGAAAAAAAAATTTTGGTTGGTGGACCTGAATTTGTCCATCCACTTGGTTTGTATTCGTGGACTCGACCACAGTTTGAGTGATGAGCGAGAAAATCAGTGTTTGTTTTCGTCCATTACAATTTTTAAGACTGGATGAATTTATCTTTCAAGTTCTTTTTGTCGTTCATACTCATCGAAATTTAAAAGTAATGGAATTCAAAGGGATGATTCGAGCCCAAAAGGAAATCTCTTTATCTATTGAATTAAGAGTAACAGAAAATAAACATGTTTCAAATTTGTGGAGAAGACTCGGATGCATGCGACCTAAGAAGCATTGGTCCATTGCTCGATGCTATTACTGGCGATGCACAGGCACATGAAGAGGAGCACACCGAAGACGATGTGGAAGCCGAACTGAGTGATGCCACTTATGGTGCTTGGCAATCTGGACCACTCGATCCACATTGCACTCTCCAATGCAAACTGACTATAGTGCTCTAGCACAAGGCGAGGCTTCTTCTGGAGCAACTCTTCGCTGGACACTTTGAAACATTCTTAGCTCTTCTTGGCTAGAACAGAAAGATCAATGTGCACCACTTCAAACTTCAACCGGTGACTGCGTAGATGGATTCGACGAGTGGTCGAACAAAGAATGTGAGTGGATACCGTTCGTGACTATAGTCTTGAAAAACAATGTCCTTACCTGACACTTTGAGTTACTTGGTAATGAAATGAGTGATCACACCCGATTGGTTTGACACAATGTCCTCCACTGTTGCGGCACCATCTAGGATCGGTGTCTCACTGTCAGTGTCGTATAAGCTGGGTTTGAAAACAAGGTTAGTGTGTTGCATCTTTATGGTTAAGTCAACAACCCTTATGCTTGTTTTTGCTTTACTTTGGTGACTTCCACGGTTTGCCGCTTGGAGGCATCATCGTTTTCACTTTGCCCAACCCTCGTTGACACGATAGGCATATCTGACACCCGCCGATCAACTGGAACGACAAGTTTGGTGCCACAATCAGAACAAGCAGTTGGATTAATCTTCGAGATCTAGTTTTCTGTGGTTCTTCCAGCAGTGAAGAGGATGTGGTTTTCTGTGGTCGACGATCTTCTCTAACTGATCCCATCTCCATGCAACTCTGGAACCTTCCTCAGGAAACGAGTCATCAATATCTGCAAATCTGGATTCTACTTATAGATATGCATACTCTTATGGATGATATCTGCGAGAACCTATCGTGCAAGGTTGGGAATGCTTCTGCAATACACGTGCACGTCCATAAAATACATCATCGAGAGTCATCATAACGAGTTCATCTTCTTCAAAGTCATGCCTATGATTAGTGTGTGGATTAGCAGTATCACCATCCTGTTCTTGAATTTGCAGATCATCATCATTATCTAGGTTATCATAAGAACTCCTAGTTACCTGATCACAAGATTGATATGATCCTATCTGCTTAGCTGCCTTCTTCACAACATGACGTGAGCAGATACCATCATCTTCATCTTTCTGTTTAATGACTGATCTGGAACGCATCTTCTGTGCTTCCTCTATTGATTCATCATCACTCAGATCTCTGCTTCCGTTTGCCTGCTGTCCTGATAGTGTTCTTCTGAACTGCTAGCTGTGTAGTAACTGCCTACGCTTGCTTCCTGTAGTATTACGGACTATCCTTCTGAGCTGCAGCTGGTTTCTTGGCTGCTTTCTGTGCAGTCTTCTTCTTCTTAATTCCTGCAATCAACAACCTATTAGTATCAAACACAGGCAAGGACCTGGTAGAAGATGTACGATCTGCAAACTGAGTGAAAGTCTTCATCAGATCTTCACTTCTCAATACAACAGTGTGATCTATCATAAGACTTGTGATCATACACACTGAGCTACCTCTTTGTTCGTGGGTACTGGAAGGAATGATGTTTTTGATTGTCTTGGATCAGCGACACTAATGTTTCACATAAAGGGAAGGAGGGGTGAAGGAACTGGGAAGTTTGTAGCGAGTGTATTCAGCAGTATCAATGAACCGAGTAAATGTGTCAGCAATGTTGGACATGGTCTCATTGTACAGCGATTTTAGAGCTGCATCGGCCTCAAAAGCAGACAAATGAGTGTCCTTCATTGCCGATCGAATCATTTTCTTTGTTTTGTTTGGCACATTGCACTCGTAGGTAGAACCAGACTCAAGGAACTCTTAAATGTCATTCATCATCTCAACTCTCTGTTGAGTGAACATGATCATTGTATGACAAAGTAAGCACACGAGATTACGAATATTGTGAATCCCAGAGCAACATAAACCAGTTTCGATGAAATCAGTCTCAATATTCTCATGTGTTTCTTGGCTGATTTGGCAATGCTTTCTTTTGCCATTATGGAATACAAGTTCTTCAAAAAGTAGAATCTTATCATCTGCCACAGATAAATGAACAAGGACAACAGAACAAGTGGATTGACAATTGTCAATATCAGGTACCCCAAGCTGTTCACTCCTTTTAAGTCTTTTGAGCTGTTCGCTGATATCAACAACGAGTTTCGAATGATTCCATTCAGGATGCACTCAACAAGAATGGCAGTCCTGAACAGCTAGGCTCAGAATGGTTATAGACTTATCAGCTGTTGATAGTGAAATCAAAGAGCTGAAACTTGACAATACACTGATTGTACTGATCTTTGAGAGAATAAAGTGCTCAGTGACGGAATCATTGCTGTTTTGAATCTCATCCAAAGTACCATTTAACATGAAATCAACAATTCCAGAATAAATAATCGTGATTTGTTGCACCGGCACACTGATGTTGGTGGCAAGATGACCCACTGTTGCAGCAACAATATTCAACACAGATTCTCCATTGTCTGTTCTGTTTTCTGAGTTCAAACCTTGCAATAACTGTTCGGCTTGATTCATTTGTTCGGTTGCACTAGCTTTAGAGCTGACAGGAATTGAAAACTCTGTCGATGATTCTCCTCCTTGTGAGTTCTGGACTGTTCATCGAATTCTCAGATGAGAACTGAAAGTAGGAAGAGCTGTATTAATTGTGCTGTAAATGGAATAATCTTTCAGTGCAGCAAATCTCTGAAGTATTCATTGAAATACTCAAAAGAGTAATATAAGGGATACGCTTCAGGGACATCAGTTGAATAGATAGAGATAGTAAACAATGACACCTGTAATTATTGGGGGAGCTGACGTTCTTGAAGTGACCGAAGCAAAGGAAACAAGTTGACCGGATGCAACATTGGCACATCGAGCTCTGATCATGAAAGTGTAACTGTTGTTGTACTTGAGTGTATATTCTGGGATAACCAAGGGAATCAGAGTGGAATATGTCCGCATGAAAATAACACTTTGAGATGAATCTGCTCTCACTGACCATTCAACTCCATAACCACCAATGATATTTGATACATTGGCAGAAATTCTCAAAACTTTGAGTGGATTCAGAATGGTTGGGACAACACTCGAGATCTTCAACACTGGAATCACACTTTCTCGATTCACAATCTGTATGATTATACTTGCATTTCCAACTCGGTTCGTTACGAAAGGATTTGGAGTATACATTAATGATATTGTATAATTTCCAGGACCTTCATCCAAGAGAGTTGTGACTCCAGAAGGAAGTTGTTTTGAGCATGAATCGCAACTCCACTTGTAGATTGCTCCAGTAATCGAGCCATAAAGTGGATCACTGCTTTGACTGGCATCAAGCAAAATCGTATTTCCAGCCAATACCATTCGATTTCCACCACTGATAACAGCATTTGGTTTCGTTTCAATCACTGTTACAGGAACTGATCGAATAGCTTCTAAATGATCAGAAACAATCTGAACCGAAATACTTCCAGCAGCTTTAACCGTAAATGACAAATAGTTCAATGTTGTGGAATAAGATTGACCTTGAATGAACCAAGTCTTTTTGGTGCTCACCAAACAACTTGGAATCTCGGTCAGATATGCGAAGAGAGATAAAGAGCCGGTGTCTTTTACAGATAAGGTGCCCGTTCCTGACAATTCTATTTTAGCAATGGCTTTTCTTCGAAAGAATGTCAATGAATTCGATTCACTCAATTGATTTCCTTGGAGAGCGTAAATAAACAATGATATCGTCACATTTTCATTCGTAGGAATGAATTGATTGGGAACAATCAATGTTTTGTTGTTCTGGTTGACCAAATATTGAGTGATGTTCTGAGATGTCTTCCAAACATATCTCCTTCCACTCATGTCATTGTTGCTCTGAATTGATTGTATACTAATATCTTCACAAGGATCTATCAAAGTTGGAAGACGCGGGTCTGTTTTTATGCTAGTTTCAATCTGAACAAAAGCACTCAGCCCCAATGCCACACTGCTCGATAAAGGATATGGTTGATTGAGATTGAAACTGTCACAAGCACGTTGTTCATCAAACCACCAACCTGATTGAGTTTGAGTTGCAAATAGCACCATGACCAAGAGGAACTTTGGTATTGAGCAACAAATGCAGTTTTTTGAGTGATGGGCGTTGTGTTTTGGAGATTGAATTGCACTGATCCTTCGATAACACCAGATACGATATAGTTAGGCATTCGATCTTGCAATACATAACCAGCATTAATTCCTTCTGCAGGAGCAAGGTTGACTAATGGAAAAGAGTTTGTAACCTACGTTGGCTCACCAATGTGTAAAATTTAGTGGAACACATACAACAAACAATGTGAAATTACCACCAGCCACTGGTGCATAACAATAATGTTGTTGTGAATAGTGTGATCAAGTTTGATGTTGATGAAAGAGCTTTTTTGGAGTTCAAAAGCATTCTGTCAAACGTCGACCTTCAAGAGTGAAACAGTGGATGCTCGTAGGGAAAGAGTCGAGACAATGTTGCATTAGGAATACACCAAAGAATACAAGGAGAGTTTATCAGAACTTCAGAGATTCGTTGAGTCAGTCACAAATGTTTGCGAATCAAACAATGAGAACAGTGATACGATATCGAAGATGATCGAGTGGTTGTATTGAGAGATCAAGATGTCGGTGTTAAACAAAAAGGCACTAGTGCTATTATGGGTGTCACACCAATAATATTAAGGAAGAACAGGAAGAGACGCCCAGACCTGAGCCTGCAAGTGCGTCGAGCACCTCTTCCAAAGGTCAAGAAATGATAAAACCCTGGTTCCGCGTGTTGGTCCATGGAATCCCAGGTGATCGTCATTCAAACCTTTGAAGATGGAACAACCTGTACATTGTGCGATGCACACAACGCCACGAATACAACGAGTCAACAAAGACAACCAACACCAATTGACGGAGTTTCGTTGTTCGAATAATTCACACCCAAACCCAAACCCTAATTACGCTGCCACACCAGAGCTACCCTCGTTTGAGCAGGAGTTCACCAACGAGGTTCTAGAAAATGACGAAAAACAGATCAGACAGTGCCAGATGATTCATTGTGAAATTGTTTGCGAAAAACCAAATTCTGTTAACAGCTGGCGTTTCATTTACAACTGGCACTTGAGGGGAGCTTTTGAACTAGCTTTGTTCTAGCAGTTGAACTGAAGAGTTCTAGCAGCTCAACTTTAATCCTGATTTTTCCTCCCCTTCGGGTCAAGTTTTTTCCCAACTCCCCATTTGTTCCATACGTCAAACGTCTGCCCAACGGATGTGTTGGTCAACCTTGTTTTGCTTGACCCTTCATATGTATCCTGACACAAGTTTTTAATATTTCAACACCAAACAACAAAGATGCAAGCCACCACATACCCTTTACCCCCATCACCTTTTGCCTCTGACTATGTCAGCACATTTCAAGAATTAGCTGACACAATAGATAGACACGTAGCCATCTCATTCGATGGTTACGATAGACAAAATATGAGGGAGAAGATATTCAGCCATGTCTCCCAATATGTCAAGCTGGAGGCATCATGGGAAGAACAAACGATTGATGGCAAAAAAGCACTGTGGGATTGGAGCATATTCTCATGGGTCAGAAACCAGGACAAGACCATCAAGAGAGGAAGAATTACAGAGGCACTCCAGCTGTTGCGTCACGTGTGCGACCCCAACACAAAAGATGATGTCCTGATCGCATCCATTTTCGAAGTTGCTAGATGTGCACCAAAAGGCGTAAGGAACCAGAGCAAGTTATTCGATGAGAGCGTTGTGTCTTTGTTTGCGTTGGCTGATTTGTTGGTTCATGCCACAAAAACTAATCGAGTCAACTCATATGAATCAAGACTCACTGAACAACAGAAGTATATCACTGTAATAGAAGCCAATATGGACCTTCGAAACCACGTTCAACAACTACAGGTCGATGTCCAACAGCAACAAGGCACTATCCAAGAGCAACAGGATACTATCCAACAGCAACAAGGCACTATCCTACAGCAACAAGATTCTATGAACGATCAGCAAGACAAAGTAGAGGAATTGGAAGCAAAGATCAAAGCACTCAAGAAGATGCTAAACATCGCAAAAAAAGGGTTATTGGACGTCTCTTCAGATGTTGACTCAGATTTCTCTGATGAATAACGGTTTAGTCAATTGAACATTGTGGGTCTCAATAAAGGTTTTAGCCTCATTAAAAATTCTCAATTGTAAATGGAGAACTATTCTCCTAACCCAATTCAATCCCTCACCCCAACCATCAACATCGTCCTGTTCATAAGTTGAAATGCGCATAAGTTTGAAACGAACGTATTCAGCTGTAAATGTGTCAGCATTGTTCCTCAATATATTTAAAATATTTGCCTCAACCGAACTGGTAAGGAAGTTCTTTTCACGGACATTTTGAATACAAGACTTGTGAATCTGTTTTAATAATGAAGGGATTGACACTATTCATAAGTGGACACACCTATCAAACGTTCTCCAATCTCAGTTAGTGGATGCTGAGTGTGATTGTCCTTTTCAAGTTGCTCCCACGTGTTATTACATGCAGTATTACCTGGATGTGATCCAGTTTCATAACAAACAATCTGTTCCAACTGCTTTGGGTGACTAATCTGTGATTTTGGCACATAATTCACATAAGTAGCCAAGCGAATCATTCCATTCTTATTCTCATTGAATCCACCTCCATGACACACCTCTGATTTCCAAACCATAACATCTCCTTTTCTCATCTCTGGATAACATCCACACTTCTGCACCCATTCTTCTGCATTTGGCATGAATACGGGAAGTTTCTGATTAGGAACAGACATTCTGTTGCGATATGATTCAGTGGCTTGTGCCCATTCCTTGGCATACCAATGGAATCTATCGAGACATTGGAATCCTCCTTGACTTTCATCGGTGTCATCCATTGCAATTACACATTGAACTGGGTTCTGAGTCTCACCCGTGATCAAGTTCATATCATGATGCCAAAATCCCCGAGATTGCCAATGTGGATTCATCGTTGTAGGACACGTCTTTCTTTCTCCCTTTTTAAAGTCATTAAAATCTTGATCACTATTGGGACGATGGCACGATCTCTTAACACAATTCCTGTCCAACAATACTTGCAGTTTCTCATCCTCGTACAGTGTAGAAAACAGTTGATACATTGGTTCATAGAATCGCATCTCATACTGAGCAGGCAAATGATACAACTCGACAAACCCATTCAAACCAAAAGGGAATTGATCCCATGTCGATGGCTTGTTCATGTCAAATCCAGATTGTAAAACCAACTTTTCATTGATTTGTGTCAACAGATTCTCACACATTTGATGAGGAATTAATTTTGAAGCAATGGCCCAACCATGATCCTCATAATGAACCAATAATTGTTCCAAGTAGTCCAACGACAACAATCCATTGTCTCCAAAAGTGCTCTTGTAAAAGTCAATCTTTCGTTGAACGATTGGTTGAATGATTTTGAGTCGTTCTTCTTCTGATGGTGGTTGGAACGTTTTTATCATTTGCTTGGCTGTGAGTGGTTTCTTGTTGTTGTGGCTCTTCATTGATGTTGTTCGGTTTGTTCAACTTGTGTGTTTGAGCTTGTTGGTATTTTGAGATTCTGGCCAGAATTTGTTCTCTGGAACACAGATTTATGCATCTCATAAAACTCGAAATGTGTGAACTTCAATTCCCAGGTTGAGAAACGGAAAGAAAAACAGATCGTGTGAAATCAAACCGAAGCATGGCCAACCCCAACCCAAGACATTAATCCTCCGAAGGTTGTATTGATTAGTGAGAGTTCTTGTCGATTCGGAATCAATTTATGCTGGCCTCATTTTATGATGACATTGCAAATTATCATCAAGTACACGGTTGGTCGAGTTTTTCTCAAATTTTTGAAATGGGACTTGATAATCAAGAGTCTATCATGAAAGTATCAAAATCGAAGACTCTAAAGCAATCCAATAGGACTCGTTCTTGGCGAATATTGACATTGACGTATCCGATCCTCGAAACACCAGTTTGGAAGAGTCACGCGCCAAAACGGACCTCTACCTCCAATTTTCAACGAAATTTCTTTTCACACCAAGCAGTAAGTCATGTCGAGACCAACAATAGTGCTAACAAAACACACAGTGCTAGCATGGAGCTTCATAACGGTTGCTTTACTCACTATTCTCAGCTTTCTACTCTTTCGAAGTGTACCTCCATGCTCAGACAGCAAACAGTACATTGGTAGAAAAGCATATGGTGGTTGGATGATTTGTCCACTAGGATTGAATCCAAGCTCTGTTGTGTACAGTATTGGTATAGGACTCAATGCAGAGTTTGATCAAGAGATGATTCAAAAGTTTCAGTTGAAGAAACTGTACGCGTTTGATCCGACGCCAAAAGCAATTGCGTACGTTGAGCGAGCAAAGAAGAGCAATCAATTGAGCTCTAAATTTGAGCTCTATCCGTATGCTGTGGTGGCTGATCCTGAACGGACCACCACAAAGTTCTTCTTACCCAAGAATGAAGATCATGTGAGCGGCACGGCCATGAAGGGAATTTCTCATGTTCAAAAGGAGCCACTGATTGTAAAAACACTCGATGTTCCACGTATCATGAAAATGCTAGGCCATGACCACATAGACTTGCTGAAAATTGATATTGAGGGTTCAGAATTTGAGCTATTTGACTCACTATTGTCAAATCCAGAACAGTTCACCTATTGCAATCAAGTACTGGTCGAACAACACTCTCGATTCTTCCCCAATCAACCTCATCTTTTGAAACGAATGATTGACCAGTTTCGGCGCAACGGTTTTCAACTGTTGCATGTGGAGCGTGATGAGGAATACACATTTGTGAGAATTACTCCGCCAAATCTACAACAGCAATAATTTTTCTCACCTGTCAGAACAGCGTCGGAACTCTTTGGCCAATCATCTGAACAATAAACAACAGAACAAACAACAGCATAACAACAACATGCATTTGTCTCACTCTCGTTATGGTCACTCAAGCAGTGTCATTGGTCACAGTGTTTACATCTTTGGTGGTCTTCTGTTGGATGACAACAGTAAACAATTGACAACTTCCAATGATTTGCTCAAGTATGATGTGGATGCATCTTCTGCTTTGCCAAATACGATGACAACTGCCATACCTCACAGCAGCCTGACAAAGATTGAACCAAGTACTGGAGTGGCTCCCATGCGCAACTTTCACTCCTCTGTTGTTTACAATGATTGCCTCTATGTATTCGGTGGAAAGAGCAATGGCTACTTTTCTGATGTGCACATGTATGATCCTGTAGCCAATTCATGGACAAGATTGAGTACTACGAATGAGAATGGGACAGAGAGTAATGCTCCGTCCAATCGATATGCACAGACTGCTGCCATGATCAACAATGAAATGTTTGTGTTTGGTGGTTATGATCACAATGGCTATTGTTGCAATGATTTATTTGCTTTAAATCTGGATACGCTACAATGGAGATCTATTGCTTTACAGCTCAATGGCAGTGATAGTGTTCATCTGGAAGGACGTTTCCATCATACGATGCTTACATTGGACAATCGTTTTCTGTTGATTCATGGGGGAACGAATGGCAAACGTGACATCTTGGATGATTTGACTGTGATTGATGTTGAGAATCAGCAATGGCATCAAGTGAACATTCAAGACTCCTGGAAAGCTACATTTGCAAGATATGGTCATGCTTCTTTCTTGGTGAATCACCATGATGAGAATCATGAAGAATATCATTTGCACATTGTTGGAGGCTGTGCGAGTAACAAAAATCTGTTCAAGGAGTCATTCTTTGTCACTCTGAACAAGGACTTAACTCAAGGTATCATCACAGACACGTCTGGTCAAATGTGTGACATGTCTCCTCCAGTGGATGACTATGTTGTTGATCCATCTGCTGTGCAGTGTTCTCCTTTCTACTGCACAGCCAGTGTCATCTATGGTCTAAATAAGGATACTGAAGACGATTTCTCTGTTGTATTCTTTGGAGGCACAACCAAAATTTTCACCACTGAACAAACAGCTGTTTCTCCTGTCAGTCAAGAGAAAAAGAAGGCAATCATCGATCAGAGTGTCATTGATCTCATTCACCAACTGCCAAGTGATGCAGCACTTGTTATTTTATCCTTTTTGGAAATGAGTGACTGGATGAATATTCGACTCGTTTCCAAAACATGGAAGTTTTTCGAACTGACTGAACACAACCTGCTCTGGACATCTGTGTTCCACTCTGTGATCAATCATCCAAAATATGAACCAATTTTGAAGGGTGTATCAAGACGAATCGCTGATGCGGTCAACTATAGAAACAAGTTGTTGATTCTGAGAAAGGCTCATATGAAGTACATGGCCAAACTGGTTTCGAAAAGAATTGCTTCAATGCAATCAAAACAACCTGTTTTAAAATCCTCAAATCATAAGTACTATGGCCTGGACAAATTGAACGCTTTCTTCAACAAGTTCAAATCGCAGAGTGCTCACGAACAATTTTTTGGAACATATCATCCCTACGATTTCGGATCATATGACGCTTACTATAACCTGAACACTCAAGGTCATATCAAAGTTGTGGTTGTTGGAGATGGGGCCACAGGGAAGACTTGTCTGTTGATTCGAACCGTAACAAACACTTTTCCGCAAGATTATGTTCCCACAGTGTTTGACAACTATACCTCAACCTTCAATTGGCGTGGTGCCAGAAATGTTGCTTTTTGGGATACTGCGGGACCTGAGGACTATGATCGACTGAGACCACTCAGCTATCCATGTACAAATGTTTTCCTATTGTGTTTCTCTGTGATCAACCCGAGCAGTTTCGAAAATATAGCTGCCAAGTGGTTGCCTGAAATTATGCATCACTGTCCTCAAGCAGTCGTTGTGCTCGTGGGCACTAAAGTTGATCTCAGGGATTGTCCAGAGATGTTAGTGAAGCTCAGAGCAAAGAACTTGGAACCCATTACTGCAGAGGAGGGTGAAGCAATGGCCAGACATCATAATTGTCTCTTGTACATTGAAACGAGTGCTCTCACAGGTCACAACCTGGGAAGAGACTTCTATGACACCATGGCCAAGAGTTCTCTGTTGGGTCTTCATTTGAACAGTTCCTCAAATACAGGAAAAGAGAAGAAGTGCATTGTGTGCTGAATAAATTTACAGCTATGTGAAAAAAACAGTGGCCGGCACTTTGTAGCTCGAGAGTGGATTCTTCCAATTCGAGATCGGGGCTTCAAATAGTTCAAATCGAGCGACTTTCAATTCTTACATCCCAACCACAGAGTAGTGAGGAGCAGCAGTCATGGCAGCCAACAAACGTGCTCATCTCATCGAACTGTTTGATGAACAGAAAGTCAATCAACTCTTCCAGACCAATGTTCGTCACGGGTTAGCTTCAGAGCAAGCTGCACGGAGTCTGAGGCGCGATGGACAGAATATTTTGTACAGTCCTGAGCAAATGTCGTTTTGGAGAGTGTTTGTGAGTGAGATTGGAGAACCAATGCAATTATTGTTGGTAGCTGTTGGTGTGGGTTATGCCATCTGGGGAGAATTGTTAGATTCCATCATTGTGTTCATGATTATTGTGCTCATGATTGTAGTGGAGATTGTGAATGAGTTTAGAGCCAAACGAGCTGTTCAGTTATTGAGTCAGAAAATTCCCCGTCAATCTCTGGTGATGAGAGATGGAAGAATATTGACTGTACAGAATACTGATATTGTGGTTGGAGATGTCCTTGTGTTGAGAGCTGGGGAAGTTGTTCCAGCAGATGCTCGTTTAATAGAGTCATACTCACTTCAAGTCAATGAAATGGCATTAACTGGAGAGTCTGTCCCAGTGTACAAGGATCCATTTGCAAGTGTATCCTCGGTAGATAATGCAGGAGAATGTATGAATGCTGTGTTTGCTACTACCACTGTTTTGAGAGGACGTGCAACAGCTGTAGTCTATGCAACTGGTAGAGATACGGAAATTGGATCAGTGTTTTCTCTCGCGAAATCAGCCAGTGGGAATAAGAAGAAAACAAACTTACAAAAGGCAATGAAATCTCTTGCAAAATATTTAACTATTGCTGCTGTCCTAATGAGCATAGCGATACCAATACTCGGCTTAATTCGCAAAAGACCATTCGGCAAAATGATGCTTGCAGGGTTATCTCTAGCTTTCTGTTTGATACCTGAAGAGCTTCCTATTTTAATCAAGTCAGTTCTAGCCATAGGATCTTTGCAGCTTTCAAAGGTAAATATTCTTATCAAGGATCTCCATGCTGCCGAGACGCTTGGAACAGTGACTTACATCTTAACAGACAAAACTGGGACTCTGACTCATGAAAGATTACACCTATCAAAGTATGTTCTTGGTGCTGATTCAATTGATGAAAATCACAATCAAACAGCCAGAGATGCTTTGTTGACAAACTGGATGCTGTCTTCGGATTTTTCTTCAAAGGATATCGTCGAGTATATTCAGAGTGGACGAATCGATATTCCTCTATCAATTCCTTTTGATTCAGCAATTCTATGTGCAAATCAAAACGATCCAGATCTTAGAACAATTTTGCAGACATGCGCAACAATACTAGAACAGAGCACAATTGAACAAGAGCTGCCGTTTGATTCCTATTTGAAGTATTCCACAAAGATATACAAGATGAATGACTCTACAAGAGTTGAAATAATTAGAGGAGCTTCAGATTATGTTCTTGAGAAGTGTTCGTTTGTGTATTGTTCACCAAGTCTTGCAATGAACATAGACACTGAATTGAAACAGAAACTCGTAGAGCAGATTAATAATGCGGCAAAAGAAGGGTTGCGTACAGTTGCTGTGGCCACTAAAATGGTTGGTGAGGAGATTGTTGAGAATAACTATCAATTTATTGGCTTTTATGCATTCGAAGAAGAGATACGCAGTGGAACGAAAGAGGCAATCAGAAAATGCAGACAAGCAGGAATCAAAATGTCGATCATAACAGGTGATCATGAGTTAACAGCATCTAGAGTTGCACGTACTATTGAGTTAGGAGATTCTGATGAGCTTGAGGTTGTTTCTTGTAGGAATCTAGGTAATAATTTGGATGACGAGATTGAACACTGCTCACAGAATCCGACAGTGTTCACCCGAGCCACACCACTAGCGAAATACACAATATGCAAGTATCTTCAGACAAAACATGTTATTGCTGTGACAGGTGATGGAGTTAATGATACCGCGGCTATTTCTGTTGCAGATATTGGAATCGCAATGGGAGGAGGATCAAATGTTTGCAAAGAAGTAGCACAGGTCATTTTGCTAGATGACCAGTTCCAAACACTTGTGACTGGTATCCAGGAATCCAGAAAACTCTTTGCAAACCTCTGTAAGTCTATCCAATTCTATCTTGGATGCAAATTAGCTTTGGTATTGCTCTTTGTTTTCGCTGTTGTGTTCAACTACGAGTTCCCTCTGACCCCAATTCAAACGATTGTTCTGGAACTGTTCATGGACATTGGGGCAAGCACAACATTTACCAGCGAGAGAGCAGAGTCAGATATTATGAAACAGAAGCCACGAGATCCAAAACAAACGTTTATCAATCAATCGTTCATCATTCACATATTGAAGGGATCACTCGCTTTATTTTCTTGTGTGTTGACATGTTTTTTAATTGGACTCCACAGTTACTCAGACAAGAATGTAACACTGGGACAAACAATGGCATTTGCTGGTTGGTTATTTGGTCACTTGATGCTAGCTCTGAATTCCAGAACAACAACTCAACCTATTCTGTTTCATGGTGTATTGGACAATTACCTATTCTTGGGCTGGGTTGGAGCAGCAATTTTCACATTAATTGCAGTATTGTACGTTCCATTTCTCAGAAGAGTCATGGGAACAACACACCTGGGATTTACTCAATGGATGATTGTGATTGCAATCAGCATTGTTTCAACTGTGTGGATCGAAGTGATCAAAATCTTGATGTACTTCTGGGATATGTTTGGAGGACGAAGGCGTGGATATGAGCTGCTTGTGTAAAGAGTAAATACAATTTATGAACTTTCATGAAGACCTTCGAACTTTATTTCTTCTTCATTTGACAAGTACGGGCACCTTGACCGAAACCACAATTGTGACACAACTTGGCTGGATATCCATCTTTTGCGTCGACAGACCTATCGCAGAAAATACATTTCATACGACCAAAGGAACAGCTATGACACATCTTGGCCTGAATACTGGCAAACGCACCGTCACAAACAACACAGTTTTTACGTACTGATCCAAAACCACAACTGTGACACATGTACATTGGATCCTCGGCAAAAGCTCCACCACATACTCTGTTCTCTTCCTCTTCCTTCAATCGTCTGGCCTCTTCCTCCAATCGTTCATAGGCTTCAACAATCTTCGGAGCGAATTTGAGCATCGCGACTTGAAGAATAACTGGATGCGGTACCTCGCCTTCAATCACTTCCCAAGAATCATGAGAGGAGACAAGTCGCTTACCTGTCCAAAGCCATTCTTTTGGTGCGATCTTGCCAACCAATTCAGCACCCACAAGATGCTTGTTGGAATCGCTGCTCCAAATGTATGAGTAAAGTGTCAATCCTCTTCTTGACATCCACTCCGTTCTTGCTCCATTCCATGATCCGTATCCTTGATGGTAAGGAGTGTTTTGATTGACATGTGTAAGCTCAGTACCATACCAGAAAAAGTCCATCTTGTCACTCTTTGTTTTAACTGAAGCACATGTTACTTCACCATTGGAGCTATACTCCCAAACTTCATAGTCATTATTTTGGAATTTACCTCCTTTGGTGAATTTTCCCTTCCATTCTTCTTGGCATAGTCTCTTAAGCTCAGCCAGTCGTTGGGCCTCCTTTTCTGCAGCAATTCTCTTCTTCTCTTCTTCAATCCTGATCAGCTCCTGTAGCTTCTTTCTCTCTTCATCAATATCTTTACAGAGTTGTTCATATTTCTCTTGCACTAATATGACCTTCAATCCTTCAATAGTTTTCTCCACGAACTTAAGATCTCTCTCCTTAATTTTGGTACTAATAAGCTCTCTACCTAGCTTTTCTTGAGCAGATTGAACAGTCAGCAAGAGTTGCTTGAATTCTGCCTCCAAGTCGTCACACTCTTGTTTCTTTTCTGGATTTCGTTGCGCGGCTTCTTGAATCTTTGGGATCACTTGAGGAATGAGATTTCTAGTAAATGAACTCAAAATGTTACACTTGGATGAGTTATTATCCTCTTTGATTCTGCCCATGTAACCCTTTGCAGTAGTGATCAAATTGTTATATGGAATCATATTGTTAACTGAATCAAGTTGCTCATCAATAATCTGTTGTGCCTCTTTCACTCTTTCTTCTAACATGTTGTACACTGATTTACCTCCGGCAATCTCCTTCAATTTAGGAGCGTAAAACATCACAGCCTTCAAAGAATCACAAATCTTATCATAGAGCCCCTTGAGTCTGAAAGTGGCTGTCTTTTCGTCACGAATGTAAGTTGTATCTAGCAAATCAGCCAAGACTTCTTGGAACTCCTCATACTTTTCAAAGATTTGATCAGTTGATCGATTGATAGACATGAGTACAGAATACAACTTGTCATCAGAAGATGATGCATCAAAGACAGGCATCAAGGAATCCTTTTCAATACAGACAAAGAGTTCTTCGTCCTCATCATCTTCACTGGTTCCAGATGATCCAATTGACTTGGTGACTTTCGATACTCTAAGACAACTATCTGCCTCGTTTCTGAGTCTTGCTAATTCCATTCTCTTACGTGCTGCCTCTGTGCTCTTTTCAGCCTTTTCTTGAGCATTTTGTTCCTTCATCTCCCTAGCTTTCTCTAATAGCTCTTGCTCCTCCAGTTTCTTCTTCTCAATGAGTTCGTTAGCTTGCTCAACCAATTTTCTTGCCTCCTCCACAATAGTGTTGTTCTCCAACTTGTCTGGGAATCTCTGAGATAGAACATTCAATCCCTTCTTCAGCTTGGTTGTGTAGATTGTCACAGAAGATATTCTTCCCTTGGTTTGAAGAGCTTGACCCAACCATTTGGAGTTGTGCTTGATATCTTGATGGAGTGAGTCTAGCTCTTTTTGTTGAATAATTGCTCCCAACTCCACTGATACACGCTCGCTCAGTGCTCTAATATCTGATTGCAGCTTCTTGATAGAAGGGAAATGACTGACTGAATCGTCAAATGTTCTCTTCTCCAATAAAAGTACATTGTCAAATGAAGATACGGCTTTCTCGACATCCTTCTCCGAGATGTACTTGTCCACCAACTGTAGCTTGGTTGCTCCTTCCTTGGCGAGGTTCTCAGCCTTTGCGAACGCCTCCTTTTCTTCCACAAATGTTTGAGCTTGTGATACATTGTCCCTGACTTGTTCAAGAAGATGATCTGCTGGGGCGTGACCAGAGAATTGAATGAGAGGTGCTGTTGCTTTCTGCAATTGTCTAATATAACTCTGAATCTTGGAGAGATCTGCTGCTCCATTCAGTTCACTGAGCAGAGTTCCAATGAGGAAATTAATTTTGCTAGAGTGATCTTGAATTTGTTTCTCAAGGATCATCAAGCCAATTTCTGACTTGTATCTCATTGCAACGTCTTCATACTCGGTGTAGAATTGCACCACAGAGTCTAATTCTATCAGTCTACTGTCAAACAATGGCTCCATGATTCTCTGAAGTTCGTTAAATGTGTTTGTGCAAAGAGTGATCTTCTTTTCGTCCATGCATTTTGAGAGGTACCTCAGCTTGAATCTTGCAGTCTTCAAAATGGCATCTGCTTCTGATACAATTGTCAAAGCATCAAGTGCTGCATTGGCATCTGTAATGAGGAACAATGCCTCATTGATCAACTCTGCAGCTAATGCATCATCAGAAAATTTTTGGGCAAATGGAGAAACAAAAGAGTAAAGCTTGGCAATGTAGCTCTTAATGTAAGACAATCTCTTTTGCCCATTCAACTCATTGGCAAGAGTTTTCATGTGGAAGGCAATCGTTTCGGACTCCTTCTTGATTTGTTGCTCAGTGCGGCTGGCATCTACACTACCTTGGAAACCAGAAGCAACCAAATCATACTGCTCCATAAACTCTGAAACAGCTACAAGATACATGTATCTAGGATCAGCAAGGAAAGGCTCAATCGCCTTCTGTAGCTCATTGTACATTGATGTAGCCTTATCCACTTGCTTTTCAGCGAGATATTTGTTGACCCATCCGAGCTTGAATTTACATGTTTCCAAAATCTTTTCTGCTTCGTTGATGAGTCCAAACGAACCAGCGACACCTTGAGACTTGTCAATATAGCTTACCAATTGTGCTACATAATCTCTACCTTCTTGAGTCAACTCTGCTTCTCCTCTCTTCTTGTCAACCAGAGCTCTAAACTTGTTACAGTAGTCCACCACAGTTTTTTCATTCTTCTTCTCGAGAGCTTGATCAATCCATTTGAGCCAAGTAACAGAGTCCTTCTTTAGCTCCTGAACTGCATATTCAGCCACCTTTTGAGTCAATCTCTGACTCTCTTGAGCAAGGAAATATTGCAATTGTTGAACCAATGGTGCTGCATCAGCCAAAGTAGCCAATTGCTCCATTGACTGGGAAAGATCAGTCATGTACTTTTCAGCCTTGGTCTTTTCTGCTTTGTCAACAGCTTGAGTCACCCATTTCTTTTGTGATTCAACCTAAAATAGAAGTGAAAAACGGAAACAAGCTTGGTTAATAATCTGCTGAGCTTGTTGATGATTGTTTGTTGGTGGATCACAAGTGAATGGTGGTGTGAAGGGGTGATGAAAGCAATGTGTGTAAAATTCGACGAGAAAACATACAGTCGTGGTCAATTTTTTCAAATCTGCCATTGTTTATACTCTAGAATGTTATTGCGTGTGTGAATGATTTGTGTGGGTGATGAAAGGAAATAAAAGACGTTTACCAAATGCTACCATGGAAATTCAAGAAAGTTCTGGACCGCCAGTACGTATGACGCGTCAAGCTGAAAAGGTATGGGATATCCTATCGATTGTTGACTGATGAGCGATGTCAGAAGACGATTTCGATTCAATCCGTCTCTCATTTCTCCGTGTCGCCAAAGTGCAGTTACAATACGAGTCGTAAACCTTCCGCACACAGAACATAGGTCATCGATATCAATATGGACCAGTCGACACATGCAAGTTGGAAACAAAACAACATTGCCGTTTGTGCCTTTAACATCATTTCCCCCCACCAATGTCCCACACATACCAATAACGGAGAATTTGCTTCTAATGACTGAATAGAACCGATACGAAAAACTCCTTTCAGCACCAAAAAAAAATGATCACAAGACAGAGATCAGCACAACGACAACAACATCCCACCTCTACCACTGCCACATCCAAAACACGATCAAGGACTGGTGGTACCAAGCAAACCAAAGCTACTCCTCAACCATCAAAAAACCCTTCCATCATTCGACGTCGAGGAAGAAAACGCAACACCAACACCACAATCATCAACGATATTGATCATGCCAAGAATGAAGAAGTAGAAGGGGAAGATGAACCAATAGAGACTGTGGATGGAGAGGATCTGGAGGATATTGATGGTGGCGGCAGTAGCAGTGACAATGATGATGAAGTTGTGCTGCCACAACATCTGTTGCCGAAAAAACAAAACAAGAAGGAAACAAAGGCGACGACGACATCGTCAAAGCGAAGGCGCGGTACCACGACGAAATCGATTGAAGAAACTGATCGTCCGGATTATCCCGTCAAAAGACGGAGAAAATCAAGCAAATTGGAGAATTCTCCGCTGTGTGAACTATTAATTTCATTTTACAATAAGGAGGCGGAAGAGGAAGGTGCTGCTGCGGCGTTTTTTTTGTGGCCAGCCAATGATCCGTGCTATACATCGTACTCTGGTCTCAAAGCTACAAACATTGCTGGTGGTGGTACGACTAGTGTGGCAAAAAACAAGAAGGCAGCGATTGCTCCTCCCAGAACGAGCGGCAGAGTCAAAGGCAGAGCGGCAACTGCCGTTCAATCAAGAAAAAACGCAAATATCATCCTATACAAGGATTACTCTCATTTTGCACGGATTGGTGTCAGTGATATCAACAGATGTGACTCTGTGATCACTAGTGTTCAATCCCTGGATGAGTATGAAGAGTTGGTCAATCATATGAGGTCTCAAGTGAACAGCAAGGGCGTCTTTCTTGATACGAAAGACTTTTCTCACTTTGTCATTTGGAAGAATGTTCCGGAGAAGAAGAGTTTTGCTGCTGCCGGTTATTTGGCTCATTTCACAAAGGACAAGTATCAAGTGTTGTCTCAAATTGCTGTGATTCCTCATTTTCGAAGAATGGGACTCGCAATGAGACTCTACAAGCACTTTAATGTTATTTTCAACAGGAATGCAGAGCTCACGGCACAAGGGACCAATTTGGCAGTGGAGGATCCTGAACCTGAATGTTCCAGCCTATTGTGCAAGGCTGAGGGAGACAACTTGGACTATGTGATCGCTTGCTATGATCGCAATGTTTTCTATCGTCTCAGCAGTTGGATTTCAGAGTTTTATGAAGAGGAGTTTGATGAAGAGGGCCAGCCTACCCAATCATTCCGCTATCTCAACAATGATGAAGAGTTAGAACATCAGAAACAGTTAGCAATTGGTGCCGCTGCTGCCAAAGGAACAGTTCCTTCGATTCCGACAACTGTTGTACGATCATATTACAAAAAGAGAATTCACTGTTGGTTTATCACGGAGAACTTGGACTATGTCATGTGTAGGGTTGCGAGATCAGAGCTTGGTGATGGTGGAAGAAAAAAGAAAGGAGCTAAGAAACAGAAGAACAGTGAAGATGAAGTTGTGCTGTCACCACGTCCCTTTATTTTTGGCTCAGTGGCACTGGAAAAGTTTAACACGTACAACTTGATGGACAGTGTTGCCCTTTACTTCACCAAAAAGCATTTTAGCACCATGAATCCTCCTACATGCATCAAACGGATGTATCATTGCCCCGAAACAAAAACGTTTGTTGATATCTATGCGCTACTACTCGATGGAACCTCTCTCAAGAATTTGAAATTGAACAAGAAGGAATCATCCCTAATGGTTATTAAGAAGCTCCCTGTCAGTCCATCGACATCCACAATAGAATAAACTTTCTCAACTGCCCGTCATGCAGCAAACCAACATAAACCTAACCAGTTACTGTTATTAACAAAATTGTTTTATGTAATATCGCCAGTCGTTCTCCTCCGTTTGTTGTCACAGACTCTTTTGCCCGTACCCTGTAGATTATTAAGCAGAAAAGGTAGAGAAGATGTTGAGACACTATTATTTCGTTTCCGACTCCGTTCTGGGGGCGTCTTTGGTGAAACGGATAACATGCTCGGTTGTGTCTTGGTAGGGGTGAGTTGCCGCCTTGATTGTTCTTGTCGAATCTTTGTGCGCTCGCTCTCCAACTTGTTAAATGTTTGTCGATGAGGAGATTTCCGAGTATTTAATACAGCCTTATAAAGATTATTGTTATTATGATTATTATGATTATTATGATTATTACTATTGTTACTATGAGTTTGAATGGTATTATTAAAGTTAGTATGATTATTAGTATGTAGTTGTTGTTGTTGTTGTTGATGAGCATCAGTTCGATCAGGAGTATATAAGCCCATGTCCTTTGCCAAACGCTTACGCTCAGGTGTTTCGACAATGGTATTCTTCCGTTTTGCAGTCAATGGCAGTACAACTTCCTTTGAGTGCGCCTTCTTTTCATCCTCCATCATCATCATTTTTTGATGTTTCTCCCTCCTCTCCTCCATAATCTTCCTTCTGTCACTGAGGAATTGAAGAAAGTGAGATCGCAATCGACTCGGTATTCCCACCTTCAATTTGAGAAAAACATAGAGCAAAGTTTTTGGAAATTGATCACAAATGTCACTCACAGACAACACTGTTCTCTTGACAAACGAGTACAGTGATGTGTCTTCTGAAGGACTCGTTTGCGAAGTGAAAAATATGGCCACTTGATGAAAATACTGAAACAATCGTTCTCGTTTCCAATCCGATAGTGCATCTCTCGAATTGCGCAACCTCTCTCTGCACAAAAACAATAGGGCCATCATTTGATACTGTGCAATGTATTTTGCACTAATCATGTGAGAGTGATGATGACTGACACTCAATTGATGAACATATTGCCTCTGTAGTTCATTCTCTTGTTCGTTGAACCAGTGAATCAACAGACTCAATTGTTCAATCATTGTTGAAATGAATTGTTCGTTCCATTGCGACATGTATACACTAAATGAACATTCGTGTTCATCATTACCACCATTACCACCATTGCCATCATCACTTTCATGATGATAAATGTCATTCATTAGTAGTGAATTTGCGTACGAGTTCATCAATTGACACAATTGTCTCACAAATAAACTCGTGTTGATTCCAATACAATAATCATTATTGTATGGTTGTTCTGACAGCGCAGTCGTCGTCATCGTCATCATCATCATTTGTTCAATGTGAACCAAGTGTTGTTGCATCAGTATTGGTACTGTCATTGAAAGTGGTTCTCGATCATGTAACATTGTACTACCATCATCATCATCATCGTTATTATTGTTGTGATCATCTTGTTGTTGTTGTTGTTCATGCTGTTGTTGTTGTTGCTGTTGCTGTTCATGTTGTTGATCCTTTTTCTGCTTCTTTTTTCCCTTCTTCTTAAAGCACTTTCTTCTTCTCGTTCTATGTTTCTTGGGATCGATTGTTTGAGACGGATGATTTGGGGAACTTTTTATACTATTATTATTATTATTATTATTATTCGTGTGATTGTTGTGATTCGTGTGATGATTGACATCATCGCTGGTACTCGCACTACTACCACCACTGACATTGGTCGTATCGTCTTCCTCTTCATCATTTGTGTTGATGGAGGAAGCACCAACAACAGCAACATCAACAGTAGTAGTCGCAGCAGAGCAGCAGCGTTTCTGCTTCTGTGATTGATGCTTGTTGCGCTTTTTCATGTGTTGTTGTTTGCCTTATTTGGCTTGTTTCTTGTTGTTTGTTGGTTGTTAATTGAGCAAGTGAAATTGTGTGTATTTTGTTGTGAAAGCTTTTTATCGACTGTGGTGAAAAATGGAATGATTTGTTGATTTTGACATAGTAGGATGTTGTATCAGGGTGGAACTGGGGGCTACTAGCAGGCGTGTGCGGGTATCCTTGATGTGTTAATGAGTGGAAAAACGGAGATGTGTGTGACGGTGGACTGTGAACTTTGTTTTCACAATTTTTTGATTGTCTTTTCATTGCGACCAAAGGAGGAAAATTGAGCGCGCTATCTCAACCATTAACGAGCCAGAAAAAAGTTGAAGAGTTTACAATATTATTCATGGAATTTGTTGAAGAAATTGCACGGAGAAATGAGATCTTGCTACAGCTAGCATCTGAATGTCAATGTTGATATCTTGAGTCTGAATCGCAGTGCAGACGAAGAAGAAATAGTAAATCTTAAAGACCAATCCTTACAATCCCAGTGGCATCAAAGAACATTGTGTTCTCCTTGGACTATGATTGTCCGGATCTGCACAATTCTGAATCCAAGCAATGAAAGTTTGTTCATCTGTGCATCTCGTGTATGTCACATGTTTGAAATTTGAAATGAAGTATAAAAATTCCTCTTGTCTTGACAGTATTTGAATGAACATTTTTTATTTCATCAAATAAAAATCGTGTTCACGCCCAAGAGAGAAAAAGCTTTCTATCCTCCGTGCAGCGTCGAAATGAACACAACTTGGTCCTTGTCTTGAATCCTATAGTCCAATCCGTCCAACAACTCCCAATCCGTATCATTAATCAAAACCAAGATTCCTGGTCTCACAGTTTCACCCTGAACAAACAAATCAGGTTTCTCCTTGAGGTGTTCAGTCTTTAGGATTTGGATCAACTCTTTGAGTGCGATACCATCTTCCACTTCCAATGTCAGGTTCGTTTGCTTATCAAACAATAATTCTAATCCTCCGCTGAGTTCAACACCAATTTTGACCATCGTTTCCGTTTTTTTTTGTTTTTGGCGGCAGAGAGACTTTGCTTTTTCGTGTGCGTTGTTGAAGTTGTCTCTTCGGTGAATCAATTATTTGATGCATTGTGAGCGGATGTACGATTTACGACCCGAACGAGTAAATAAGCCGGCTGGTTTTCTCCCTGTGAATCATTATTTGAACTAGAGCTTTGAAAAGAACGTGCAAATTGTGAGAGCTAATAGGTTTTTTTTTGGGATCAAGAGAGCAACATGTCTCAGGTCACGGGTGGTGCACAAGTAGGAGCCAGAGCTCCACTCCATAAACATGTGAGTATGAGCAGTAGCTCAAGTTCCAAATGGTTTTCTGAAACGGCAGGAGATTCAACCAATTCTTCCAATCACGCAAGCCACAACAACGACTCTGCGACGACGATAGCCATCTCGTTGGTACCAAAAGTGAGTGCAAGAAAGTTGAGCAAGTCTTTCTCTTCGTCCAGTCGTCTTACACGAAAGGATTCAGAGCGTCAAGCATTTATTAACAGTATTGTGAGCGGAAACTCAACAATACACCTCAGTGCTCCCATGGGAGAAGAATCGATGCCTGGACATGTCCTACCGAATATCACGGGCTCTACGTCTCCTACATCGTCAACCAATAACCAAAATGAGAGCATACAAGCGCTGCCACTTCATGAGCATTCGTTTGCCAAGAGTTCGAAGAAGGGAAGCGTCAGTGATGTGATAAGGGGTTACAAACGAAGAGCAATGAGTACAGATATGAGAAGAGTAACAACTTTGCATGACACGGTATCACCCATCAAGACTATGATTAGTGGTCGATTTCTATCGAAATCTTTAAGTTCAGGCCATTCAGGCTTATTCGCAGATCAGCAAGTACCTCTAATCAAACAATCAGTGAAACATGATGGAGAAAACGGGTCAGATAGTCTTGTACCAGGTATCATCAATCAGTTTGAGGATAATGTAAGTTTGGAAGTGTGGCCTGCGAATGTTGATGCTTACGACGATTCAAAGAATCATATGAACAAGATGATAGCAAAACCGAAGGTTTTACTCGAGTTGGAGAGGCATTTGGAACAACTACTAATGAAATATCAGATGTCTCCAGATGGATTAGAGAAGGATGATAGTTTTGATATTACTCACATTCAGCCATACCGAGAATGTTTTCGAATGTTTGTAGATCAATTTAAGACATACAAGCCATTCCTAACTAAAATTCGGAATGTTTATGAAAACGCAATAGAATATGCAATTGAGAAGGTTCGGGATACCGAATATTTACAGAATCAAATTAATTTATTAGAGGAGGAGTTTAGGTGGAAGACGGATGAGAAGATTGTACAATACACACAGGACTTTCTAGAATTACAGTATGTATTGATAACATGGTTGTGTTCAACAAAGGGTTGCTCAGCAAAGATTGATTCATAATTCTCCAAAAGAAACCTGAATAGAAGCTATAAGCAAAGAATTGAAGAGTTGGAACAGATGAATCAACCCTATCAAGATGAAGTGAACAAAAAAGGCTTAGAGATTCGAAGGTTGGAAGAAGAAAACAATAGTCTAGAGGCCACTATATTTAATCTAAAAGAGGTACTGAGGCGGATGGAGGGGGGAAACAAAGCATGGGGGATTGACATTGAAACACTCAATATGTTAGAAGAAGAGCAAAAGAAGGTCAGAGAATTGCAAGAACGGGGTCGATTGAAAGACAGACAGCTTCGTAAGCTCCAGGATGCTATTGAGGGACACAAGGGTGGAAAAGACGATCCACAATTGGTTGAGATGAAGAACAAACTAACAAAGAGGAATACAGATTATCTAAGACTCAAAGCTCAGATCTCGCTTTTACATGGACGTTTCGGTCGATTGGAGAAAGAAAAAATTAGAGAACAAAGAGAGGTTGAGCGTCTACAGAAAAGATTAGAACCTTTTATGGAAGAGAATGCTAATCTCACTCCCAGACCCGCATGGAACGATATTATCAGCAACCATCCCAAAGTGTTGACGCCATTTAGAGCAGAGACAACTCGGGAAACTACAACCAAGCTCGTCGAAGTGTATATCTCCCTCAAGTCGGAGCACGATACCACTCTGAAAGAGTTGGAGGAAGCACGAAATTTCATTGGTCTCGCAAGTCGTGATAGTAGAGTAGAGGACGTTCAAAGCAATGAAAGAGTAAAAAAGTGGTTCTTGGGTCTGGGAACAGGAGGCGATGTACCCAAATTCTTACAATTCCGGGGAAAGATCTCCAATCGGAAGTTTGCTAAAGTATTCACAGAAGAAATGATTAACGAATTTTGGGAGAAGAAAGAAGAAGCCGATGAGGAATTGAATGTGAATCGAGATAAACGCAAGAAACGAAAGAGAATACCAGCCAAGGAATTCTACTATCGGTTCTTGGAGAAGAAAGCAATGGAGGAGATAACAGAAGAAGAAGAGCAATATCCTTCCATATCCTTTGATCCAGATGAAATTGAGAAGCGAAAGCAAAAGAAGATTGCAGAATGGGGATACAGCATGTTAGATTCGCTGAGAAAAGCACTCTACGATCCAGATTGTGAAATGTTTTACAAGATAGTGTATGAAAACATGAGCGAAGATGTGTTTCATGAACAGAATGATATGATCCAAAGTGTAAAGGAGATGTTACAGAAAATGAAGGATAAGGAGCTTGAGAATGACTTTGACGATGAGGAAGATGATACTTTGACAAACACGAGTGGCGAGACAGAGCTGTTGAAATCAGATATCTTGAAGTGCTTGAGGGAAATGTTCCCTCTGAAGCCTGAAGAAAGTTTCAGAAGGCTGATCGTGTGCCTCAACAAGGACTTTCCTGGTTTATACGTAGATTTTATTCAACTGTTCGAAGAAGATGAAGACTACAACCAGAGAGAGTTCGTGGAAGAGATTAGACATCAATTTGTTGCGGAGAGAGAGGATTTCATAGAGGAGATTGAAGAGAGTGTCATCGAGTGTGATGCAAACAATGATGGTGTGATTCTTCTAAGTGAAATATATCAGGCGATCTTGCAAGTTGATCCCTTGCGTCCAATCAACCAAGTAGATAATATCATAGCTCAAGGACTGAATGTGTCAGTCGATGATCTGGACCCAATTTTGAGTCAAACAGGATCAAGAAAATACAAGGGAAGATTGTCAACACCCATAAGTAAGTTTGTTGAGAGAATAAGGCAATTGTACGTGCGAAGGTACACAGCTGTGGCTGACAGAGATCGAGTAGTGGAAGAGATGAAGAAACAGCGACAACCAACACCTACGCTCCTTCGAGCAGCCTCAACGATTTCCAACAGGGATAGAGATTGAAGTTAAGCTAAGATAATTTAATAAACATAACAGAGATGATAGTTACAAAAATTAGAGTGATTATCTCCACCTTCCGCTTCCACCTGTACTGTCATTCCTGTTTGGTTCGTCATCAAATCGCTTTCTTGGAGGCGCTTGATTGTCATCAAATCTTCTTCTTGGTGGTTGTTCATCATCGAATCTTCTTGGAGGACCTTGATTGTCATCGAATCGCCTTGGCGGACCTTGATTGTCATCAAATCGTCTTCTTGGTGGCTGCTCGTCGTCAAATCTTCTTCTTGGTGGCTGCTCATCATCGAATCGTCTTCTTGGTGGTTGATCGTCATCAAATCTTCTTCTTCCACCGAAACTTGCGGATTCTTGCTCCAATGTACCCCATCTGGTTGATCTAGATGGTTGTTGTTGTTGTTGTTGTTGTTGTTGTCTTGATGCACCGATCAATTGTTCTCTCTTGAGTCTGGCAGCTTCTTCCATCTCGCGTTCCTTTTGGGCTTGAATGTCTGATTGTCTCTGAAGTCTTTCTCTTTCAGCGTCACGTTCTCTACGGATCTTATCTTGTTCCTCTTGTCTACGTCTATCTTCTTCTTCACGTTGACGTTGCTTCTCGCGCTTCTCTTCTTCGAGCTTGTCTACAACCGCTTTGATGGCTTCACGTTTCTTTAGCCATACTTGGCGTGCCTTTTCGACTTCTTGATTATAAACAGAAATCTTTTGTTCATAGACTTCCTCACGCTTCTTCATGACAAAGTTTGTGGCAAAAACATTCTTGTCACTAAACATCTTCTCCAAGAGAGCTCTTTGGCTCTTCATCTCTTCAATGTGCTTTGTGAACTTTTGCTCAGCTTCCTTAACAGACTTTTCATGGCTTTCTCTGTCTTCATGTCTTTGTTGTTCGAATCTCTTCTTCAACATTGGAATTTCTTCCATTCTGCGAGCTCTCTCCAAGTAGTCAAGATTCTTTGCCTCTTCCAACAACTTTCTTTCCTTTTCACGTTGTTCCTTGACAATTTCTTCTCTCTTAACCTCCATGATAGTCTCAACATCTACATCTCTCTCGATATCGAGCTTTGACTTCTTCTTACCAGTCTTTGCAGCAATTGCAGAGATTGTTTGCTCAGTGACGACACCGGCTTGTTCGAGCTCCTTGATGAGTTTGACTTGTTGTTCTCTCTTCTCTTCCTCTTCACGACGACGACGCATTTCTTCTTCACGCTTTTGTTGTTGCTTCTCTTGTTGCAACTTTTCTGCAATTTCCTTTTGTTTTGCCATTTCACGTTGTCTTTGTTCCTTGAGTTCTTCTTGTTCTCTCTTCATGTTGTCGATATAAATCTTCTTCTTTTCAATGAGTTGCTTTCTCTCCAACAAAGCAAGATGTTCTTGTTCAGCCTTGGACAAGCTGCTGACAACACTCTTTTCATAGGTTGCAGTCTCAGTTAGCTTCAATGATGGGTTGATCAGTGTGTAGGTAGCATGAGACAATTTTTGTGCCAGCTTGGTCAATTCATTTCTGATTTGTTCAGAGTCAAATGGTTCGACACTCTTTCCAAAGATCAGGGCAGAGTTTTGGTGATCAATGGTGATTTGCAAGGTGCGTTGTTGAACAGCTGAAACAATTGCTCTTTCGATTTGAGGAAGGGAAACAAATGGTGCCAACTTTGCAAGTTCGCTCAGTTTGACAACTTCATAAACCTTGGACAATTGGAGCAACAGCTTGGACAAGACAATTTGTTGCAATGGCTTGACGTACTGCTTCAATTGGCTGTGTTCCTTCAAATAGTTCAATGCAGGTGTAATCTTGGCGCACAATTGCAATGGATGGAAATCAACCTCCAAAATTGTGTAAATATTCTTCAATTCAGGGTACACAAAGGACATGACTTGCTTCTTGACAATCTCAGACAAGAGCATTTGCTTGCTTGGTGCAACGGACAAACCGAGCAACAAGGACATGCGTTGCAACTTTTCTCTTTCATTGAAATTGACATCGACAATGTCATCGCTTTGGTGCTTGGATGGAATGGACAAGGCAGACAACAATAGAGTAGATGCCAACAATTGAAGATCCTTTTCTTCCTTTTGCTTTGATGCATTCTTCAAATTGAATAGCTTGTAGTGAGCAAATGAGTGAAGAACATAATTCTCAGACACCCAGAAGATCTTGCTCAAGTGTTCACAGTACTTGGCCATCAAGTTAGGGTCAATAGCCTTCTTTGACAACTTCATCAAAGAATAAATGTCTTCAATAGACTTGTAAGCTTCGTTATAGAGCTCCAACTCTGAAGCAACATCCAATTGCTTGAATCTAGTGTCCAAGAATTGTTGCAAAGTTTCAGCATTTGACACATTAATCTTTGCATAAGGTGAGTCCTTTGTGTATGTGAGCTTGATTTGAGTGAGGTGAGTTCTCAACATTTCAGACAATCTCTTGAACTCTAGAATTCTCTTGTAGTCTCTGCAGAACTTGAAGGCACGGTGTGCAGTATCCTATTCATGACAAAAAAACAAAGACCAACAACAGAAAAGAAAAAAACAATAAAAAAATGCGAGTGTAAGCTTATTTTCACACCCTTTCAAACACACACAAAAAAAAGCTTCTTCTGTTCAAAGCAACATACATGATATCTAGTTTGCAATTCCTTGCTTGGACTAATCTTTAGCAAATCCAACACAGTTCTATAGGTTTCCCACAAAAACTTGAGCCAAGGGGTCACAATTTCTCTGTCTTTACGATCCTTCAAGTCTTCTCCACTGACTTCACTCATCAAAATGTTTTCTGGAACTTCATCTTCCAAATCTTTTTGTAGACTGAGTGATTCAGTGTTGCTCTGAGCTTGTGCACTCTTTGCTGATTTTTCTGCCATTTCGACATAATGCTTGAGAACCTTGTCAATGGATTGAGGATGATCCAAGCCACAGATACTCTTGTAGTAGAGGAGGACTTGCTTTGCTTCAGAGGATGATCGCAATTCAACGGCCAAAGTCACGCACTTTAGCGTCACTTCTTCCAAAATTTCACTCCATTGTCTGCTCTTGTTGAGACGAACGTTGCTCAAAATGGTTTGTAGTTCTTGGAAGGCAATTTTGGATTGTCCACCTTCGATCAAGTCTGTATGATGATTTTGTTCGGAATTTGTTTTTTATCATCGTGATCATCAAGACAAAAAAAAGCACAAAAAGAGAAAAAATGTGTGAGAAAAATGGGTTGATCAATCAAGAGTCGAGGTCAATAAAATAGGGTGGATACTGTACCATCGGCACGCTTGAGTGTGTTTTCTGCTTTTTGTAATAGGTATAGGTTGGACATGGTTTTTGATGGTGTTTTGGTTTTTTTTGGGTGAGCCTTCAAAAGCGTGATAAAGTGTGTGAACGCAAAAATCACGGGAAAATAAACTGTCGGGAAACAATCTCAAAATTGAGCGTTGCATGTTGCAAAAAAATTGTGTTTTACAGATCGGCAGATGGTGTGCCTGTTGGTTCTTTTGCAGTTTCCTGCAATTCTTCAATCTCTGAAGGTGTTTGTTCGACAGCAGTTGATGCAGGAGTACCCTTGAGGGCATTCAACTCCTCTTGCAAGTTGCTCTTTTCAGTGTTCAGTGTCTTGCAGAAGGCTCTCAGCTTCTCTCGTTGGAGATTGGCCACAGAAACTGCTGCTTCATTCTCCAAAGAGCGCTTTTCCATGGTCAGATAGGCTAACTTTTGAGTGGCTGCTTCGTTCTTCATCTCCAACTTTTCCTTTTCCAACGTCTTTATCCTATCGGCCATTGTCACCATGTCCTTGTTCAACTTCTTGTACGATTTAGAGGTATTCTTAATGGTCTTTTGAATTTCATCAAACTTTTGAGTATAGCTGGACAATTGTTTCCTCAAGTCTGATTCTACACGCGTCTTTGAATCCAATTGTTTTTGCAACTCACCGACTCTAGACAGCTCTGGTGCCAAATTGCCCAAATGTTCCCTTGTTTTTGCCAAAATCAATTGCTTTTCGGCCTCTGCGTGCTTTAGTTGCAGTTCGAATTGCTTCTCCTGAAGCTCTACCTGCTTCAAAATGTTTTCAATCTGAGTCTTCAGAATTGTGTTTTCCTTCATGACCTTGAATCTCTCTTCGGCCTCTTGTTCCAATTTTTGTTGAATGTCACCAACAATCTTTTGAAAGTTTTGAGCAATTTCTTGTCGCTTGTCTTCCTGGAGTTGATCAAGCATCTTTGATTTCTCTTGAATGAGCTTATTCTCCTTGTATATATCCTTGCACAGTGACTCCAATTTGCTCTTTTGTTCCTTTAGTACTTGAATCTCATTGAGGAGGGATCTCTTGGACAACAGTGATTGATCTAGCTTCTTTTGAGTAATGATCACATCCGTCTTAATCTTTTTATTTTCTTGCAGGAGAGTGGTGATTTGATTGTGGAGCAATTGAGTTTTAGCATCAATTGTCTGATTGGAATGGAGGATCTGAGATGCTTCAGCAGTCTTTTGCTTCATTTCATCATCTTTATATCCATAGACAAAAACAATAACATTGAAGTGGTGTCAATAAGTTATTGCACTGACTGGTGAAAGTATGAGTAATGAAAAAACAAGAGTTAGTCGCAGTAACCTACCTAAATGTTGTGTTAATTTTCTATCTTCTTCTTGTTCCTTTTGTAGCTCTGCTAACCGTTCTTGCATCATTGCGATTTGATCAGGAGAGAACTGAGCAGGAGCTTGAGAGCTTGATGTCTGATTTGTTGTTGTTGTTGTGGCAGCAGTCGTTGTTGGTGCATTGGTTGTTGCCGTTTTGCTCTTTGTTTGCTTCTTCTTTCCCATTTTGTTAGAGATAATGATCTTGTTCTTTGCTATTGTTTGGCGACAAGCTTTTTGTTCGTCTGAGATCACAGCAAAGACAGATTCCCTCCAAGATTTTGGCGGGAACTGCATCAGACAAAATTGAAAGACAAAATACAAGGTGAAGTTACGAACCTCGTTTACTGAAATAAATGACATTTCTCCTTCTTCTCTTGTTTGACTGAGTGGCTTCAATGTTGGCTCTTTTCCGTCTTCGTCTCCAAACGGGAATTCGTTCTCGGCCATCATCACTCTCTTCCTTCTTGTCGCTAGTTGTCTCTTGATCTTCGTCGTCATCTTCACTCGATGACTCACTTAACTCCATGTCCTTCACTCTATGCCAATACACACGACCATACGAAACAAAAATCTCCTCTCCAGGCATTATCTCTCTCGCTGCCTACACGATTCAAAAAGTTTACAAAAACAACATCAACAGACAACAACAATTGTAAGCACATCACACATAATATTCCCACAAACCAATTCATCATAAAAGCTCACTCTTCTGGAGCGGTACAACAAAACATAAAACATACTCTTAAATAAATACATGTTTGTCCATTGGACATGTAATGCTTCTTGAAAATAGTATTGTTCTTCTCACTAGAATTGCGCGCATCATTTGCAAATGAAGCACCACCCTTTCCCTGAACTAACACTGGATCATCAATACCCTGTATCACTGAATGTTGACTATCGAGTGATCTCGTATGAGAAAATTTGTTCAATTTTAGAGCTTGCTTATAGGTCATCACAGTTCCCTCATACTTTGTCACACATTGATTCTTTACGAGTTTTACACTCGTGAACAAACCGAGTCCCGCATCTGGAATGTTCGATTCTTGAACAAATAGTCCATTGCCCACTGTCAATGAATCCCGTACATTGAATTTCTTAATGGGAGTTGTCGGTATTGTTAATGTCATTGTCGTCGTTGCTATTCTACCACTATCAGTCGTCGACTCATTCTCGTCAAAATTTTGTGTTTTTTCATCATTTTCACTTTCATTTTCATTATTCGCATCATCATTTTCACTTTCATTTTCACTTTCATTGACAATCACATTCAAATCAAGTGAACCGCCGTGATTGGAACCTTCGGCTTTTGAAAGTTGTTCTCCAACAACAGGATTCAACGACAATCTCCTCGTTGAGTGTTGATCCTCATCTTCTGTTTGATTCAACAATAATTTTGGATGATGCTTTGGTGTAAATGTGATTTGATGTTGTTGTGGTGGTGGTGTTGAGGGAGATGATGGTGGAGATACTTTTCTCCTGGATCGGGAAACTCTTCTTCTTCGATGTACGTGCGCCATGGACGGGTTCAACTACTTGTTGTGTGAACAAAGTTTATTTCTTGTTGTTTTTGTTTTGTGTTGAACACAAATGAGAAAAGTTTTTGTTTTCCAAGTTTTTGAGGAAGGTTGCTTGAAGAGCTGATGTTACAATTGAAATGATTGACTTGTTATTTACTAGGGGAAAATTTATGTTGGTGGTGTCGTATATAGTGTTCCACTATGAACCAATGTTCGGTTGGATGGATTGTATGGCTTGGTAGGCCTTAGTCATAGTGGTTTGACATTTCCACAAAAGAGTAATCTTTTGAGGCTTAGACGTTGATGAGCTGTTCAAATCACTACCCAGTGGTACGTAGTTGGTCACTACTTGGAAACTGTAAAATAGTTGGTGATCAAGCTTCATCTGGACTGGTGGACTCAGTTGAACGGCGCATGCTGTTCCCTTCTTATCTAGTTGAGTTCCAATCTTTGTTAATTGAATACGTAGGGTATTCTTCTTGTTTGAGAGACTGTTCTTGCTCTTGGCTACCAAGATGGCATCAGAGAGTAGATACAGATCGCATTCACCTCTAGATCCCTTGGATTTCATGTATTGTACATCGGTCTGTGACTCGAAACGCATCAGAATTCTTCTTCCAGGTTGTAAGAACTCTTTCAGCTTGTAACGCTTAAGTAAAGTGGCCATAGCAATTTGATTCAAGTGCTCTTCTTCCTTGTCGTTACAGAATTTGGCAATATCAGTAATTAGATTGACTGCCATCTCCAACGTCTCATACGATCCGTGCTCTGGTTCTGTCTTTTTCATCAAATCTTCAAACAATAACCGATAGCGAGGCAATCGTTGAATGGGAGTAATCAAAAAGTCTTCGAGCATGCAACAACGTTCACCCTGTTGCTGCAACAAGATTCTTTGATGGTGCAAGAACTCTGCAAACTTTTTGTTTCGAGCCTTTTCTTGCATGAGTGTACTGATCACAATCGGATACTTGTTAATGTAATCAGTGTAGAGCTTAAACGTATGGGCATAGTGCAGAATAAGACTTGCCAATTGTGTTGACTGACTTTGATAGGGGTCAATCTCAAAATTACCTTTTGGTGCAGAAGGAGCGGCTGTAGGGTTGCTGTTAATGCTACTGCCATTACCAGCATCATTAATCATGCTCACCTCCTTGAGTGCACCTTCCAAGCATTGATTCTTGATCTCATCTGTCATTTCCGATGATTCCAAGGACATTTTTGACATTAAGGTTCTCATTTGCTCAGCACCAAATGCCATTGAAGGCATCGTAGTAATCACCTTTTTCAAATAATCCAAAAAACTCACATTGATGTCATAAATGATGTCCAACGAAGTTGGGAACAGCAACTTGTACACATCATCCGGCACCAACTTTAGCATCTTTATCAACTTGGCAAACATGTTCCTCTGCAGTGTCAAACAGTGAACATACGTCTGCTCCGTTTCCAATATCTCCATTCGAATCTGTTTTCTCTTGGTTTGCATCTCTCTAATCTGCTCTGTTTTTCCCTCACGTCTCGCAATATGATTCTCAATCAATTGCTGCATTTGTTGCATTTGTTGATCGGGCAGTGTCAACGATGTAGACGACATGGAGGACTCTGTATTGGACGACGATGACGAAGAATCATTGGGTGACATTGGAGTCGTACACGTACTGCTACTGTTACTGTCATCACCATGTGTCGAACAACTCTGAACATCTGCACTGCTCATCAACGTGTTTAGACTCAAATCAACAGATGATGTTGATGAAGTAGCCGATGGTGAACTAATGGATTCTTGTGATGATGACGAAGATGATGGAGCCGCAGGAGATGACGATGGCCTAGGATTCATCATTACGATTCGACTCAGATTATTCATATTGGCATCTCTTTCTCTGGGTGAACTGATGGACGTGGGTGATTTTTGTTGTTGTTGTTGAGCACTTTCCATACTTGATGGACGAACGGGCTTATTGGTAGGAACTGGTGGTGGTGTACTACTATTACTATTATTGTTACTGTTACTGTTACTGTTACTATTGCTATCATTAGTATTGTTATGAATGGCAGAGGACATTTGAATGGAATTGAGTGATTTTTTCTTGCTTAATAATGATGAAAATATATTGCCCTTACTCGATGTTTTCGCTATAATACTGGCTGTTTCATTCGTATTATTATTACTATTATTACTATTGTTACTATTGTTATTATTACTGTTATTTGTAGAGTCTCTTTTAGCAGAAGAAGGAGGAGTGAGAGGTGGTGTAGAAGGTGGTGAATTTGGTAAAAAAGTGTTAGTATTATTATTTGATGATGTTGTTGGAGGTACGATTGGTTGTTGTTGTTGTTGTTGTTGATTCTTGTTGTTAAACACTGCTTCCAAATCCAATTTTTGCTTGATGACGTGAACAGAGCCTTTTCGAATGGGTACTCTGACTTTGGTGTTGGAAATGGATGAGCAAAATTCTGCTCGTTCGACGTGTTCTTTTGGTACGAGACCCAATGTTTTTTGTTGTTTTCTTCTCTCTAGTGCCCTTACATAGGCACTTGCTACATTGATATTATTATTATTTTCCGTCGTCGCAGAATTGGAATGATGATGATTTTTTCGAGAGAGAATCAATTGACACAAGAGCCAACCATCATCAAATTCCTTGATCACTTGTACAGTGTCATGAATGTTCACTGTTAGTTCATCATCTTCTTCTGCATGATAATTTCGTATCACTACTCCCTCATATAAACTTTCAATTTTTTTACTAATACTACTAATACTACTATTACTTGTTGCTGTTGGTACTGTTGTTGTTGTTGTTGTTGTTGAATCGATCATGTTTGTTGTTGTTGTTGTACTTGTTGCTGCCGTTGTTGTACTTGATGTTGTTGGTGGTGTAGGAAGGTTGCGACGTGGTAGTGGAGGTGGAGGAGGTTTGCTATTGCTATTGTTATTATTATTATTGTTGTTGTTGTTATTGGTAGTATTGGCAGTCATGTTTTCAGTGTTGCCTTCAGTTGTTCTGTTGGGTGGTATTGGTGGAGATGATGACATTTTTGTGGAGGTGTTGGGTGTGTGTGGTGGATGTTGTTGTGTCTTTTTTCTTCGTCACAAAGTGCAGTGGATGTTTTGATTTTTGGGAAGGCTGTCAAATGTCCAATGAGCGGGTTATTTTGGTTGCTGGTTGGCACGAATCGGTCTTAAGGACTCGCTTTTAGGGAACTGGATCATATTCCTGTGCTCTCGCTCACTCTGTACATCTATTGATGTAATCGTAGTTTGAGATCTGAAAATAAGGATCTATGTTTATGTGCATGTATGTCCAATGAGAGCTTCACAGTTCAGATCAATTTATTGGCTGATTACTCATTGCAGGTTAACAGACTTCGAATCGGTTAGTGATCCGCGCCTAATGTGCGAAGGGTCACCCACATTCATATCAGGAATCATCAATTGGGATATTGGAACTCTCTTTGTCTCTCTCCTTGTTTGGATGTGCTTATGCCATGGATGGTTGCAATTACATACAAATGGAGAATGAAAACCGGAGCATTTACAGTTGAACTTTGTGCATTGGTGACTACCTGAAGGATCATGATCAGTATGCTTATGTTTGCATCGACAGCGAATAATCCAAGCTCCTTCTGCAACAACATAGAAGAATGATCTGCATTTGCATTTGGCAATAGTGCATTTGTTGCCCGAGGTGTGCTCCTTGTATCGATGACCACATAAACATCGACATTCTTCCCTGATAATAACACAGTCGTTGTTGCATTGTTCACAGTGCCAAGACATTATTGATTGGGTATAGGTTGGGTCCTCTAGAAGAGAGTTTGGTTCGGTAGAACTGTAGCTCTCTGCTCGAACTGAGGTGCTTGGAGATATGATTGTTGGATGCTCTGCAACTTGTTGTAGTACTTTTGTTGAAACTTCGTGTCCTTTCTTTTTGACAGTTTTCCGACTTTTCTTGTTGGCCAGGTTCTTGGTTCGTACATCATTTTGAGATCTTGGCCTCTCTTGTTCTTTTGAAGAAGAGTCCTTTGGAACTTGAGCAAGAGAAATGTTAGCACTCGATTTCGATCTTAGAATGTCAGGTTTTTTGGGTGTTCGGTTTTGTTTGCGGTTACCAACAGGCATGTCGTCTACAGTAGGCACATACTTATCAATCGACACTTTGTGGTCTTCCTGATGAAGCTCTGAATTATCTTGAAATGAGGGTTCCATGTTTTGTTGAAAGACCATGGGTATCCTCTCTTTCTCAGAGGAGTCTTGTGGAGGAGAACATGGAGGTTTCATTGGGATGGGCAAAGACTTCATCTTGGCTTTCAATAGCCTCAATTGTTCGAATTGATTGTTTGGAGGAGGAGGCGATATCACTCTATTAGCACTTGGACTACTCGCGGATGAAGACTCTTTGAAGCTCATTGTGTTTGTTCATTCGATGGAGCGTTGTAGTTCGGATCCGCTATTCTCCGATTTCAGTTCTTGGATTCGCACAAGAACTTTGTATAGGACCAGGCGGGTATCTATTTGACAAATACTTAGTACTACTATTAGTATATACTAGTCGTCTTCTTGGCCATAGTTTTTTTGGTGGTAGTCCAACTGGTAAATTGACCTGTGAATCGGAGAATATGTCATGCAATTCTGAATTTCAAGCTTCAGTATTTCGAGTTCCATCCTGTGAAAAGATCCAGACAAAAACCAAGCAAGAGAACATCACCATGACAACGACAATACCTGGGTTGACCTATGTCGAGAATTTCATTTCAGCAGAAGAAGAAGCTGACTTGATCCAATTTTTGAGCCAAAATGAGGATTGGTCCACAGAGATCTCCAGGAGAACCATCCAATATGGATTCAAGTACTCGTACAAGGATCAGGCAATTGTGGCGCGAATGAAGTCAATACCTGACGAAATTCAAGTCATTGTTGATCGAATCAACAACCAGTTCTATCCTGAATCTTGCCAGATCAATCAAATGATTATCAATGAGTACACAGGAAGGAGACAAGGCATAAAGAAACATATGGACTTTATGGATTTTGGTCCCATTATCTGCAGTTTAAGTTTACAGAGTTCTTGTCTCATGATATTCTACCCACAGGAAGAAAATGGTGCCAAGGACAGAGTTTTTATGGAGTTGAAGCCAAGGAGTCTGGTGGTAATGAAAGATGAAGCAAGGTACGACTGGAAACATGAAATTCCTTCGCTAAAGGATGTTATCAAGATGAAGGGGTGTCCTCAATCGTTGAAGGATGTCACAGATCCAGACACCTATGTTCGAACATCCTTAACGTTTCGAACGATGAAGGATTCGTTCCATTTCGATTCAAACAATGCTCAACCCGATACATAAAGCATTCATCCGAGCCACTGAATAAAGTATCCACTCTTCGGGAAGAAAACTGAACGCAAAAGCCTACATTACTGAGGGTTCTCGAGTAGTCTCCTATCTCAATACTAACTCAGCCAGATGGTGCTTAACTTCTCTATTCGAAATGGGAAGAGGTGGTTCCACCATTGTATGAACGTAGACATCAATGATTTGAATTGGATCAACTTACGCGCTTTTCCCTGGTTTTTTCTCTGATTGCGACGAAGTGAGGACATGTTGATTGAGCTTGGTCCACGCAGGCCAAGAAAAACAGAATCATCAAGCACGAAAAAAAGCCAATCACATGCTTCGTCTTCTTGCTCTATTCCAGCGATCAACCATTGCCCAATCTGGTTCTTTCATCCCAAAGCAACCTTGGTTGCTGCCCAAAGAGCTAATCATGATCATCTTCTCATTTCTGGAGATGCGCTTCGATGCAAGTCAATGTAATGGCCAAGATTCTCATCTGGACATGGACACTGTTTCTATCGCTTGTCTCATGTCTGTCAATTCTGCTTGGTGCGATGTGATCACGGATCCAAAGCTTAACTTCTGGAGGTACTTGGTGAAGGAACAAGAAGAGCGTTTGTGTGGCCGACGACACTCTTGCATTGCTCTCATTGTTGGTGAGTTAGTAATGATGGTGGATGTTGATTCGAGGCTACAAGACCCTGATTTATCATACTGGCAACAAAAATACAAGCAAATGGTTTATGTAGATCGCATACATTGTGATTTTAGACAGTTACGACCAATCTCTCTACCAAGCAAGGATCAACTCACGATTCGAGTAGCAGGATTTGGTGGGTATGTGGGAAAGCAAGCATACCTTGACACGTTGAAAGAAGGTAAGCTTGATCACAAGCAATTTACACGTCAATTTAGCACGTCATACTATCTCGTCAAATTGGGAACAGAGGAGGGAGTTGAAGTTGCAAGACTTAGTTTTTTCAATTCTCCTGGACTTGTTGGTGACGCTGAAAGGTATTTGGGCTTCCTCAAACATCCATCTCTGAGATTTGTATGGTTGTTCCTTGATTTTAGCTTCGATTGTAATTTTGATCTCTCAACGAGTCGCCAGTATGATCACAATTTCTTAAACTTTAAGACCGCTGTCAGAATAGCCTCAGAACAAGAACCAAATGCCTTAGTCTACTTGATAATCACCAAGATTGACAAGCGAACTTTTAGGAACAAAGAAGAGATACAAACTTACTATTCCGGAGTTAAGAAACTCATGCAACAATTTAGGGTTCACTCATACTTCGAAGTGTCTGCACTCTGTGAGATCAATCTCTATGCTCCTCTTCAAGCAGCTGTGGAACACACAAGAAGCAAGGACCCAAAGAGAAAATTCATTTGTTACCACAAATGACATCCTTCACTCTGTACGAATATCCTTCGAGCAATCATTGGTTAACGTGGATGCGAAATGTTGCGCTGCGGTATTTGTGAATGTTTGAATCCGTTGAACTTGCCTCAATGGATCATGAACATGTACCACTGTGAACACTGCAATGAAAAGAGTGCGGCCAAACAAAAGCTATCTCTGTTGAAACTGCCAAGGATAACATGTGATGACTGTTTTGACAACTCGGGTGAAAAATGCCATTGTTCCAAAAATATTGGAAGTTTCAAGAGAACCATAATGCCAGGAGTGGAAATCTTTTCACACAAACAAATACTATTCGTTCTTCTTCCATACTCAGAGCAACATCGAGAGGACATCCAGCAATTACTGATCGCCTCAGCTTTCATCTTCCAGTCAGACCAAGTCTTCTGTCGTTGCTCGAGTCTGGCTGAGCGGGTGTGAGTTTTGAATCCTTTTTCGACAGGTTGTTGCTGGGGTTCTTGTGGTTTGGCGGGCCAGGAGCAAAAGCCTTTCGATATGTGAGAAGACTCCTTTGCTGTCATATATGAGTTTTGTACGGCACAATGATGAGCGGTATCTATGTGATGATTCTTATGAGAGACGACAAGACTTCCTACAACTCATGTGTACTGTTCTATGATTGGTTCATTCACGAATGAACGTCTGGCTTGTCCATGAGCGAGCGCCAATTGCGCAAATACTCTCGTTGTCCACAGAACTGTGCGTTGCCAAAAAAAATCTTTGTTTATTACGATAAAATGTTCGAATGATCGAATGGTAGGCTTTAGCTCTTCAGGTTGTTCCCTGGCGTGTATTTACAATGATTTTCGCCGACTTCTCTGCCGAAGATTAGAACACAGGGCATTGAGAACCAACTGGTCTCAAGTTACCACCTTGACCTGGTGCACCTGGGCAGCATTGGAATTGTTGAGATGAATAACAAGCTCCATTGCAAGACAATGGGGCATTAACAGGACAGAGTTGACGAGCTGGAGCTCCGGTGGATGGTTGATTGTTTACTGCACAAATATGGATGGCAGTATCATAACAAGCCTTGTTGCAGCATCGAAGACCAGCAGGACACAAGCATGCATCACCGACTGACAAATCAGTAATGCAGTTATACTGAGTACTGCTGTAGCATTGCTCTTGAGTTGGAGTTGGAACGCCTCTCACTGGCGGAGGAGTCCATCTGCAACACAACGGAGTGTTTGGTTGAGCAGCGCAGAGTGCAACCTTCTGTTGGCAAGTACCAACACCTGTTCCTTGAACACTCAATGTTCCCAAAAGGCAAATGAAGAGGCAGCAGGCAAGAATGTTAAAGACTCTCATGTTAGATGATTGATTGTTAGTTTTGGTTGTTTGTTGTTTGAATTCAGTGGAAAGCAACAACATCTCATCCTTTTATCTGTGCACCTCTGGGTTTTCTTAGACTCTGGGTTAATTGGCAGTTGATATTTTTCATTTCATCAGGTTGAATTCTTTGATTTTGTGAACAACCAATGGGCATGGCAGAAATCTGGTCAACAGGATACAGTAGATAGATCCTGTGGCTCAAACCAGAATTGCCTCAAGGACGATACTATCCCAAGTAGCTCAAAAAACACGAGCAAATAAGAACTGTCGTCTGACCTACTGGCAGGAGTATTCAAATCGGGCTGAGGGAGGAATTATTTTCAAACTGATTCCTGACGAGAAATCCGATCAGCTAATTGTGGGATATCACGAGCCGAAACCAGTAAGATTTAGTCTTTCAATTTTACCGACAGCTAAGTTTCTGCATTTTCACAACATAGTCAATGGAAAGAATCAAGCTGCTTCCGTGGCAAGGTCGAATGTTTCTTAACACACAACTGGGCTATACACAATTGCAGCGTTTCCATACTGTCCACTCGTCCAGTTTCAATATTAATTCCAAATCGATCAATGTTATCCGTGTGTTTCCGTTGATGGTGTATGTGATTCAGGTCAGATATGATATCCCACTATCTACATTGCAGTTTCTAGCTAAAGTAACATTATCCTCTCGTGCATCTCTAAAGGAACTCGTGCACTCTGATGATACAGAATACTTGCTTGTAAAAAGTCTTTTGATGACGATGCAGTTTGTGTCGTACCCTCTTTCTAGCTCACTACAATGGTCAATAAGGCGAGTTTTACAAAAGGATGAACATAAACGCTGATCGATATTCTCTCTCTTGAATAATTTATATATGATCATGAATTTAGTAGTAGTATTCATCTGGCAGATGATGGGAGGAACAACTGATGGAAATGTCAGTGTATCGTTGCTTGGGCACTGCAGCATAAAGTCGCTTGAAAAATAGAGGGTCTTGCATTGCATTCTCTGCTCGATGGATCATAAGATTAGAGTGTTAGATGATGAACAAGTTGAAAACCAACATGACGAATGAAGAGAGCTTACCTGTAAAATAGAGAAATCGAAAGTAGTATCCACATGCGTGCTTCATTGTATATGAAGGATCATTAATGAGTGAACAAATGTGTGGGTCCTTTGTTTCTACAACATAAGACAATGAACCTGTGCTGCCTATACCGGCCTCTCCATAGTGGTTACTGCCTATGCTGAACAGTCTGCGTTTGTTTTCCTTGTCTCGCACGACAAACATTGTCGAAGCTCGTCCGATAATGTCTTCGACGAAAAATGATGATTCCTTGGTTGTTGGATCGGTTGTGAAACAAGTGATTTGACCAAGGTTCGAACCAGAGTGTCCCAATCGACCATCACCAGAGTATCCACATGAAAATGTAGAGTTTTCTGTTAGGAAGAATGAATGAAAACTACCGGCATACAAGTAGCGAATCGGACTTCCAAAATCAAATGAAATCCACTGACCTAATTCACCTGAACTTGTATATCCCAGTTGAGAGTGATCATTCCGTCCAAATCCCATGATTCTGTTATTGCTGAACAAGACAAGAGTGTGATTGCTGCCCGATGTAATTTGTTTGATGTGCAAGTCTGGTTGTGCCTGAAGCTCAGACACGACAGACGAGGGCAAAACTGGTCGGATCGGTTCAGTAACAGTCGAATTCACCAGGGCTCCACTCGCAAACAATTCTCTACGATTTTTTGCCAAATAAAAGGCTGTTCTGTCCGTACTACTCACTAACTCTATGGGACAGCGCTGTTGATAAAAATCATCCAAGGAATTGTTGTTCGTCATGACGGTCGTCATGATGTCATCGAACATTGCCATATCTAACGGGAGAAATTTCTCAGATGCAGCATCCGGTGTGCAACGTAAACCAAGCTGATACGTTGCATTGTCACCCATTGTGTACAATTGACCTGTTCGAGATTTGACATGAACAAACAATCCACCACAGTAAATGGCTTCTATGGATACATCGGACAGTGATTCAACCAAGTATAGATGGTAGTTGGCAACTTTGTGGAGCTTTGAAAATGAATAGGAAGAGTACAGTTTTCCAGTGCTCGTCAGAATGTAGACATCGTTGTCTGTTCCCTGAATATCAATGATTGTACCGTCCAGATCTTGAAGAGAAAGTTGAGTAAACTTTGAGGAAGAATGGTTGTCTTCAGATCCTCCACTACCCAATACTTTTGTTGTGATGACTCCAGCGACAAACACTTCTACCTTCTTGTCTGGTGACCTCATTTCTGTGTTCGCGAACTTGTTCGATTTCAAACCAAGAACATCGGAGAATACAAAAAGGTATCGGAAAAAAATCGGAAAAAACTTTTTTTTTGTTTTTTAATACAACACGCGGTTGCTACTGTTTGCAGTCCTTTGATTGCTGGTAGAGTCTGTGCCGCGTTGTGATTCAGCACCCAGCACACAAAACTATGGGCCTTTCGCTGCACTACTTCTTTTTTCATACCATTTTTCATCAGTGCGCCGAACTGATTCTTATGTTCCATTGCAGCGACCTTGCAACCACCATTGCGAATCCCGACAGATCTGGAGGAACAATTCCTTCCGTTCTTCTTTTCCTCTCGGGTACTTTCTATTGAATCTGATAGTATCTATGAATCCCTTTGTTTGATGCAACTCCATATTCATACGCTCTGACATTGTTCTCACCGCGTGGATCACCTGTTGGTAGGTTTTAGGATCGATCCCCTTGCCAATCTCGGTATTCAGTGACTCGAAGTCCTTGATTATTACATCAGCTGTTTGTTGTTGGTACAGTCCAGCCTGCTGAGCAGTCTAAGAGACCTAACTGGCAAGTAGTTAGATAATTTGTACACACAGCGACTTTGGGATTCATGATGATTATTCTCTTCTCATATAGCCTCATTGAGCACCATTTCATGAAAGAACTTTTGATTTCCATCTATGGTGATGTGGTTTGAAGAGTGTCCATCCACAGAATGTTGGTTTCTTGATATCTCTTCCCTCTCATGGATTTCACAAAGAGTGCTGTGCAAGCCGAAAAGTTGTTCTGACCGATGGTTCCCACTCGGGCAGATGAATAGTAGCTCCGTCAGATATCTCAGCATTACTGTTGAACTGTGCTTGATTAACATCTTTCCAATCATATTCACATCATCCATTTTGTGAACTCACATTTTGGAATTTGAGATTTTTTGACAACAACGATCGACCATGATATAGGGGTCCCCCATTTGAATGAAACCCAGGAACCGTACTTCCGAAATCCAGAAAAATCAGGTCCGAACCGCAGAAAATAACATTTTCACTTGAACCGCTCTTCGAAAGGAAGTTCATTGCAAACCAGGTGGATAGGAATTGTACTTGTTTCATAGTTTAGAATGAAAGAATAACCCCAGACAACCTTGTAATTGGTGCTGCTATTGCAACGGTACCATCATAAACATCAGAGTTGGTGTTCGTGTTCCTCACTGAGTGTTTTACTCTGTTTGTTTGGGCCAAGTCATAGAAAGCATTTTTAAGTCGACAAATTGACGGACTGGATTGCACCACAAAATGATTTCTTTTACAACAATTGTTACAGTAATGCCCTTGTTTAAATTGTCTGCTATCTCGAAGTCAATGAGAATGATCTTGAAGACAGTTGACTTGAGTGACTCAAGTCGATTTTTCGAACTTTGGCAACTTCTCATCAAATTTCAATATTTTGCATTTAACATATCTATCCTTATGACCCTTGAGAGGTAATTGAGGTTTAGAGAAGACTCTTTACATTGATTCCATTATCACTAGAAATTTCAAACCACTTATTGAGCTTCTCATTTTGAAAGTTGTTGACAGGGATGACAAAATCGTGTTGATTTTGCAACCTTGATTAATACAGAAATTACAAGCTCCTTTTCCACCATGTTGTTGTTGATAAAAGAGGGCAGCTTTAGCAGGCAAATCACAACAGGAATATACACCGAACTCTTACTAAAACTTGCCGACCATATGGATCCATTGAGGTCAATCAATACTGAAAACAAGATATTCGATTCAGGCTTTTCTGAAGGTCAATTGCCCATCAATCACTACAATGTGCGATTGGGAACACTCGTCTGCTGAGCCAGAAGTAGACACTAAGAAATAATCGACACCAAGTTCCTGCGTTAGAACGACTCAACTGGTCGGCGGTGGGTCTTCTGCGGGGCTTGGGCATACGTTATTTGTACCTAGTAGTATGATTAACAATATAGTGGGTCCTCTGCTGTCGTTTGGAGTTCATTCTATGAGGGTCTTCGAAGACGTTTCCTTACTCTGGTGTGGGCTAGTGACTACAATAAAGGAGAAGGCTAGTATATACCTAGGAATATTTAAGAATTTAAGTGAAAGAGTTCGATTAATTCAGCTCAGTGGTGTGCTGAGTGTCCTACATTTTGTATGCATATCCTGTTATCACTTCTCATGGAAAAGTCGTCAATAGTGTTATCAAATTCCTCATAAAGGTGATCCACTCTCAAAAAGATAGAAGTGGTGCTTACAAAGAATGGGATTTAAACTGCAACTTCCAATGTCGTGGATAATTACTCTCGGTACCTAACCTTCAATACATCCATTACAACATTTGAATTTTATAATACATGGCACATTATTTCAGGACCATTAGTGAATAGTGAACAAGTCCTACCCAAGTAGCAACATCTCCGAGAATAAAGAGGTCGTTGGGAGAGACTCTCTCCGAAATCAAACAGAAGAAAAGGAAAATCACATCCAACAAAGAGCTCCATTATGGGAAGAGAAGTTGTCTGATCAACACCCATACAGTCTCTATGGAACATATACTCTATTGTTGGACTTCATTGTGAAACTAGGAGTAAGTAGTTCACAAATTGATTTTGTTCTCACTTTTATCCAGGTTACCACGAAACATCTATTGATGATGTCTTTCTCTGCTCAACTTCCAATGACGAGTTTTCTTTTGCCGAGAACATCAGAAAATCTCTGGTCGGTGGACTTGCACTCATTATGCATTTGAACTAATGGAAAAAGAAAATTTTTGCAAGGCGCCGAATATGTTTATCCTCGAGTGAGTGTATCACCTCAGATCGAAAAACATATGCCGAATGCGATTACGAATAAGATGTTAATAGATGCAAAAAAGAGTGATAGCACTGTCGATGAGGAAGATATGTTTGGTCGCTTTATGGAATTCTCAGTGTGTCCGAATGGAGTCATCATATATGTCGCTCACAATTGCTGTGTGGAGCGTGATGTTGTTCATCAGTCTTGCAAGCGTTATTCTAATTTAAGAATCAATTTGTGTTGTTTGCAGATTCACTTTCGATTGTGAGGGAAAAGTTATCCCTGATCTACAGGAACATGGATTAGGATTCGTGTATCAGGATTATGTTTGCTGAATGCTCATAGAGCCAAAGGTGATGTGTTGGGTATGAGTAGAATCCTATCACATTCAAGGATACGAGGAGCTCTAGAGAAGCAAGAATTTATCCTTCTTTTACAACTTAATTGAGGCCATGCTCGAGTATCACAAAATTCAATAATACTTGACCAGGCCTCCCAACAAAGGTCAGAGCTAATTTGAATCATAGTCCATACAAAACGAACACAAAACTCAAAAGCCTACATTACTGAGGGTTCTCGAGTAGTCTCCTATCTCAATACTAACTCAGCCAGATGGTGCTTAACTTCTCTATTCGAAATGGGAAGAGGTGGTTCCACCATTGTATGAACGTAGACATCTGGAACCCAAATTGGACCCACTTCTGCGCATTTCTTTTTGAATGGATGCTAGAATCGCGAGAATCGGAAAATTCATCAGAAACAAAAAACAAGCGAAGAAAAATGGCGGCAAGGGATGCCGTAATTCACATTCCAAGCAGCTCCACAATACCCTTGCTTCGAACGTCATCACTCATTCCATCAATCACAACATCTGCTACCACAACGATCAATGGAGCGCCATTATCCTACACTACCAATACCAACAACAACAATCGATCCCAACTCTATTCACTCTCTTCACTCTTGGCTTACTCCACATGCTCCATTTCTCTCACACTATTGAACAAGGCCATTGTTTATAGCTATGGTATGGATCAAGCCATTTCTTTGATTTTGTTTTTGCAACTGAGCACAGGTATCCTCTGTACCATCGCTTTCAAGTACTGTAGTGCCAGTGGTTTTTTCCCTCCATTGAATTGGCGCGTCGCAAAAAGATTTTTGCCGCTCGCGCTGGCCAATGTGGTCATGCTACAGTCTTCTCTGTTCGCGTTCAGTAAAGTGTCTGTTCCTCTGTTCAATTCTCTCAAAAATCTTAGCACGGTGCTCACTTGCTTGGGAGAGAGCTTTGTCTTGCCAAGACTTTTAGCTCTCTCATCATCAGGAGGAGGCAATGACTCATTGTCATTGTCGTGGACTCAACAAGCTCACTACTCTGTAGAGGTTTACACGAGTTTTTTGATCATGACTATTGGTAGTTTGTTGGCTGCGATTGAGAATTTTGTGTTTACACCCATGGGTCTATTGTTTACAATGATTAACATTGTATTTTCGAGCTTGTATCTGCTGTACAACAAGTATTTGTTGCAAGATCGGAGGTTGGAGCACTTGGGTAAGGTGGGTCCCTCATTGTACTCTAGTCTGGTTTCTATTCCCATTTTGTTGGTTGTGATTATCATCAATGGTGAATACAGGGTGGAGCGATGGTACAATGAACGATCCGCACCACTGTTTCATTCATGGACTGGATGCTTGTCATTGCTATCGCTGTTACTACTCGGTGGGTTTATGCCATTTGTTGTCACGTTCTGTATCAAGAACAATTCGTGCACAACGTATTCCATGGTCGGTTCGTTAAACAAGATACCTTTGGCTGTGTTTGGTATGTTTCTGTTCTCGCAGTATCCATCACGGTTCGGTTGGGCAAGTGTTGCGATTGGCTTGATGGGTGGTGTGCTGTACTCGTATGTCTCCGCATCATCCTCCAAGATATCGATACGGAAAACGAGAAGAGCGGCATGGATATCTGTTGCTGCATCGCTATTGCTGTGCGTCATTGTAGTGTTCATTTAGAAGTAGATGATGCTGTACAATTTTTATTTATTATCTAAATCAAATTAATATTCCCAAGTTATTATTGTGTGCTGTCGTTGTCACTCTCAATTGCTTGATCATGAATGATGATACCCTCCAGTTCGATACTGTGCTCAACTCCAGACTGCTTTCTCAAGCTTCTCCAGCAAGTCTTGATAGCCTTGACACAACCTCTCTTGATGAGTTTGTAAAGCTCGGCCATCACCATGAAGACAACAAGACCAATGATAACAATGGCCCATTCATCACCCTTTAGAGGTCTATGGTTAAACACTGTAGTGTTCACCCAAGGAACATAAAGTGTAATACATTGGAGAGCAATACTGCCAAGAACGGAGATGTGCAACAAATAACTTCTCCAGACTTGGTCCAAGAAGAGTGATCTTCTGGCATGACGGCAATTGTAGGAATGGAACATGAGCATGAAGGTGATGGAAGTAAAGGAGACCGCCTGGGCTGACTTCAAGTTTCTCTTCAACCACAAATCAGTCATCACAAAGTAACTCAACAAAATGATCAATGCCATGGACAGTCCATAGAACATCAGATCACTCATAGTTTCCCAGTTGAACAGATTTTGCTTTGTACTCTTCTTCATAATCTTCTTTGATGGTTTCTCAACACTGAGAGCAACAGCACAAGGAGTACCAGTAATCATGTTCACATAGAGAATTTGAGTTGGATTCAATGGCATTTCATAACCAGCAACAACTGGAATCAACAAGGCAAAGAACTGAGCAACGTTTGCAGAGAGCAAATGAACCACAAACTTTCTAATGTTGGCAAAGATTCTTCTACCTTCCTTCACAGCAACAACGATAGTGTTAAAGTTATCATCTGTCAATATGATGTCCGCAGCTTCCTTTGTCACATCAGAACCACCCTTACCCATAGCAATACCAATATCTGAGATTTTGATGGAAGGTGCATCGTTCACGCCATCACCAGTCATTGCAACTAATCGCTTTCTTGCATGGAGGGCATTAATCATCTTCACCTTGCTCTGGGGACTGCATCTAGCAATAACCAACGGCAACTGTTTCATTTTGGCCAATTCTCGATCAGACATAGTATCAAAGTCTGCTGCTTTCATCACATTGTGAACATCCGAGTTCTCAGGCTTCAAAATACCAACTTGTTGAGCAATGGCTCTCGCAGTAACATAGTGATCACCTGTCAACATGTGAACAACAATGCCTGCTTCATCACAAATCTTGATAGAGTTTGGAACTTCTTGACGATATGGATCTTCAATACCGATCAATCCAACAAAGGTCAAATCCTTTTCAATGTCCTCTCTCTTCTCTTCTGCTGTCAATGAAATGACATTGTCATGCTCATTCACAACAGCACGATAGGCAATAGCTAGAACTCTCAAACCTCTCTTACCAATACTTTCATTCATGTCTCTAATGTCCATTTCGTCCTGGTTGATCAATGGAACAGATTCCCATTTGCCATCAGAGTTAACCTTGAGAATATTGGAACAGAGTGGTAAAACTCCATCAGGTGCACCCTTTGTGAAAATGTGGGTCTCTCTTCTGTCCATGGTGGCATACTTGACACTCATTCTCTTGATAGTGGAATCGAATGGAAATTCTTGGACAAGAGATCCATAGACATTGCCTTCCAATTCTTTCTTGGACATGTTTGAGATCACAGAGAGAATGTTCAATGCAATTTCAGTTGGATCTCCAACGTAGGCGAGTTCTCCATCCTTGACGTTGTCAGAGTTCTCATTCTTCTTCTTTTTCTTCTTTTGTTCCTTCAAATCTTCTTCAGCTGGCTCCTTGATGGAAATACTGGATGAGTTACAGAGAGATGCAATAGTGAGCAACATTCTAAGATTTTGAGGCATGTTTTCACGATTGACATCATTCTCAGTACCCTCCTGGGATGCAACAGCTTTGGCATTGTCAACCACACCAGTCGTGTTGGTAGCAGTTAATTTAACAATTCTACCCTCGATCAATGTAGGTTCTCTCTTGGTCTGAACATGATAGGATTGATTATCAGATAGCCACAAGGTTGTAGCTGTCATCTTACCTTCAGTCAATGTACCAGTCTTATCACTGCAAATATCAGTGATACCTCCCAAGGTTTCCAATGCAGCCAATTTTCTCACAATAGCATTCTGTTTGACCATGGATCTCACACCGATACTCATTGCAAGTGTTACCACAGCAACCAATGACTCGGGAATGATAGCAACAGCAATGCAGACACCAGTGATTAACGCATCAGGGAATAGAGCCTTCCTTCCCTTGTGCAAGTAGATAGCGACAATAACAATAACAAGGGAAAGGACAGCAACAATCATGAGGACAATACCCATCAAGGACATTCTTCTCTGCAACGGAGTAGCCTTCTCCTTGGTCTTGCTCAAACTCTTTGCAATCTTACCAATCTCAGTGTTTGTACCTGTCTCAACAACGATACCAGAGCCCTTGCCTTTAGTGACGGTTGTGCTCATGAAAGCGCAGTTGACTCGATCACCAACGGGCACAGTTTTCTTTGACAAATCAGCTGGATAAATCTGCGGTTGATCAGCGTTTCCAGTGGCGGATGCATCACTGGTTGGTTGATGAAGAGACATCATGGACACTCTCTTCTTAATCTTTCTTGGAAGGGAATTGATCGACTTACTGATGGGAATTGGTTCACCAGTCAACAAAATCTCATTACATTCGAGATTAACTGAATGAAACAATCTTAAATCAGCAGGGATTTGATCTCCTTCCTTGAGAAGAACAACGTCTCCAGTGACGATATCACTGGACGGCACTTGAATCTTCTTTCCATCTCTCAGTACACGACAAACTGGAGAAGTCAATTTCTTCAGTTTGTTCATGGTTGTCTCGGATTTGAACTCTTGGAAGAAACCAATCGCAATATTGCCTACAATCACAAAGATAATGACACCCATATCGGCCCAATCCTTGACCACACCACTCAAAATGGCTGCAATCAACAACACGCCGTTCATAATATTGACAGTGTGACTCCACAATAGTCTAACCCACAGTGGAATCCATGATCGACCAGAATCAATCACATTCTTGCCATTGGTAGCTAATCTTCTAGTGACTTGCTCCGCAGTGAGACCCATCTTGATATCACTTGACAAGTGTTGGCTTACTTGCTCCATTGTAGCATAGTGCCACTCTCCGTCTTTGATGCTCTGTTGATCATCAACAGAAGCACTAAAATTCAAATCATCTGCCTTGTGGTGATCGGTTGGGGAAGTCGATGCACTAGCAGTGCTTGCAGCGCTCATGTGAGGCTGAGAGGCATGTCTCTGCAGCTGCTGTTGTTGAGGTTGTTGTTTTTCTTGTTCTTTCTCAGAGAGAATAGTAGTAGTAGTGTTGGTTGTGGTTGTTGGATCAAAGTCATTGATTGTCATGACGATGTGATCCGCTTCCAACACTGCACCACCTCTTCCGTTAGTTTCAGGTTGGTTGTCTTTCGTGCATTCTTGATTAAAGGTTGTATTCATCAACAGTAGTTCGCTCTCTTTCTTATTATTTTACCTTTGGAGTAACAATAATAATGGTAGTATGGTACTTAGAACAGATAGGGGGTTATTGACCTGGGGTCTTGCTTGGTTAAAGTTTTCACAAAGCAGGGGATTGTCCTCGAGAATTTATAGGCGTACACGTTTTCCGATTCGCATATCCTGCGAATTATTTTTACTCAGGCAAGGAACTTGGAAGGCAACCAACACGCGATTGCTTCTGTTTCGGTTGTCGACCTGACCAAGAAAGCGACATTGGCCGCAACACTATTTGAAGTAGTTTTCTTCCTCGGAGATTCGCATAAATATAGTGCGCTAAAAATGAGCAAGTTTACAGTGAAACGTCAGCCACATGAACGTGTGAATGATGACCAACTTCTTGAACTATCTCCGGAAGAGTACCTTCATCGATTCAACATTTCATTCTATCTTCAAGATCTCTCTTGTCAATTGTTGGAGTCTCGTCCCGAACATGCCCTCCAATCAGTGTACAATTAGTAAGTACATCCTTGTTGTTGTTTGACCTTGTGAAAGAACTTGAAATTGATGGTTGTTTCAACATTAAGCTTTAAGAGTGTCAGTAATGGAACTCATGTCATTCACAAGCCCTACAGTTATGTTCAGTCGACACCCAGAAATCGCCTGAGCTTCATCGAGCTAATGGACCAAATGTACACCAAGATTTCAGATGACCAAAAGATGAGTTGTGAAGAATTTTTTCAGTTGACTACTCTATTGTGTCATGATTTTCCTCAAACTATTATTGTTCATGTGTTCAAGACGCTTGTATTGAGCAACAAGACACTTGATAGTGATTCTGTTACTGAAACATGGATCGAAAGCATTAGTAAAGCCAACTGCGATGCTACTGTGCTTCAATCCTCTGTTACAAGCAAGAAAGGCGTCACAGTGGAGCAACCAACATTTATGCAATTCAAGATTGGTTTTCGGTGCTACTTCTTCTTCATGGAGTACTTTGAGATCATTTTGCATGAGATTTTCAAAGACAATTTCACATTAACAATGGATATCAATTCATGTAAGCTCACCGTTTTAAGATTGATAGATGAGATCAACTCTCATGTATCAAGTACAACCATAAGAGTGAACAACTCTTCTGACCAAATGATCGAAGTTAACTATTGTATTCCCACAAAAGAGCATACAGGACTCGTCTTCAACAGACTACTCAAGAAAAAATCAGAAGCTCAAGAAGGAACTTCCGCGTTTCAAATCTCCTTTAGCGAAATGGTGTGTGGATTCTTCATGTACTTGAAGGATTGTTTTACTCCGTCAACGTTGACTTTGTTACCAGATCTCAACAACAACATTTTAGACATGGTCGACCCAAAGATATCTCCCATTGCCTCCTATGAAAACTCGGAGCTTGAAAACAGAATGAAGAAAGCCCTGACCAAAATTATGGTGTTTCATGATATGAAACAACCAGCTTATTCTCTCAAATAAACCTCTTTCGACGAAAAAAAACCAACAAACTATCATCATGATCATCAAGGCTCCAGTCAATCACATTTCTGTCGGACATGTGGTTGTGGGAGGTGGGGTTGTTGGTTTAGCGATAGCTGCCCGCCTTTCTGCTCAAAAACCACTTTCCTTTGATACCTTTACAAAATCCCGAAATGTCAAAAATTTTGAAGTTGACACGCTTCTCCTTGAAAAGAATCACTTCATTGGCGAAGAAACATCCAGTCGTAATAGTGAGGTCATTCATGCTGGAATATACTACCCGAAGGACTCCCTCAAGACCAATCTGTGCTTCACTGGCAATGAGCTGTTGTATCGTTATTGTTCGGAACGAGGTATTCGAACAAAGAGAATCGGCAAATGGATTATCGGCAATAGTGTGGATAGATCTAGCACATCAGTCAATGAAAAGAGTCCCAACTCGCTAAGCGATGAAGAATACTTGTGGAACATGAAAAAGAAGGAGGTTGATCGGTTGGGTGAGAAGACTAGTTCCTTGTATTTCGTAAGTAAGGAACAAATGGAGAAGGAAGAACCGTTTTTGAAAGCTAACATTGCTCTGTGTTCTCCAAACACTGGAATTATCGATTCTCATGAATTGATGGATGCACTGAGAGCTGATATTGAAAAGGATAGCTCTAGGGGAATGATACAACTAAGAACCAAGGTCCTAGAGATAGAGCGCATAGAGAGTGGATATCGGCTCTATTTATCAGACAGCTCGGTAGTTGACACTCCGATAGTTATCAATTCTGCTGGCTTATACAGTGAACATGTAGCAAGAATGCTTTGGAAGAACCAATCAACGTGTGGTCGTTTTCCTGAAAACTATCGCATGTACTACTATAAGGGTCAATATTTCAAGTACACTCCATCTACGTCTGGCAAGTGCTCGATAAACCGATTAATATACCCAGTGCCAGAAAAAGGTCTTATCGGACTAGGTGTTCATGCAACACTCGACATGAATAATAAGATCAAATTTGGACCAGACTCTTTGTTTGAGAAACCAGCATTCTCAGATTGGGAACTCAACAATCAGAGTGATGAACTATTTCGAAGGGAAGAAGTGTTTGACTACAGAGTGGATACAAAAAAGGCTACTAATTTTCATTCGAGTGTCAGCAAGTATCTTCGCAATGTTCAATTGGCAGATTTACAACCCGATTACTCTGGTATGAGACCTAAACTGAACCCTGATGGAGATACAAACTTCAGGGACTTTATAATCCAAGAAGAAAGCGGTCATGGGTTTCCTGGATTCATCAACTTGATTGGCATCGAATCTCCTGGTCTCACAAGCTCACTGGCAATTGCCAACTATGTTGCCCAATTATTGGGATATTCTCCAAAAGTCAACTTCAAAGGACCGAATAAAACATGAAGTTGTAGATACAATTTACCGGTGATGACGTGTGACATACCCAATCAGAACAGGGCCCAATAATAGAATAATAGCTCAGCAAAAACAGTTTCAGCATCTGAAAAAAACAGAACATAGACTTGAACCAACTACAACATACCACAATATCAATCACATGAACACCACTAAAACCTACTATGAAATTCTGGGCGTCTCCCGGACTGCCTGTCGGAAGACCATTCGAAGTTCCTATCTTCATCTCGTGAAGAAGCATCATCCAGATTTTGAAGTCAACACGGATCACAAGAAACTTGCAGAAGCAGAGTTTAAGAAGATATCAGAAGCGTACTCTGTGTTGTTTGATGAATCCAAGAGAAATGACTATGACCGATCCATGTTTTCTTCGTCATCAACTCCTTCATCGAGTTCCTACTCATCTGAAGCATTTCGGAATGCTCAATATAATCGAAAGTATCACGGAAGTGATCAATTCTGGAGTCAACAATATCAAAATAACCACAGTAACAACACCAGCAAGACTTCTTACTATTACAATGATGGTTCTGACAAAAGTAATCAAAATCCTGAATACGAAGAGTATAGTAACCCTCGCTCTCAAATGAAGAATATTAAAGAAAAGGTATGTATTTTTGGAAGGTGATCAGCACCACCTTAATCTTTTTGATGTCTAACGATTGTTTTGCAAACAATGTATAAGATGGCCAACGGAATTCTTTGGAGGCATGTACTATTATTTGCACTGTGTGCGTTCTATGTCAAAAAGTTTATCTTTAGGGAAACTGGTGACAAAACAGATGACATTGTCGCAGAGAAGAACCCTGGTTACTTGTCGTACAAGAAACCCGCAAAGTTACCATCCAGAGTGACAACAAACAGAGAAGAATTTCTTGAAAACAGAAAGAAGATGAAATCTTACTAACCGCGCAAGCACAACCGCCTGAACCATTCAAAACCCCATTGTATAAATTATTCCGCCAACTTTCATTGAAGCGAACTTCATTTTCACCTTCAAACAAACATAATTTCGCGAAATGAAGGAGAATCACAAAATCGAAACTGATAAAATGCAATTGGGCGCGAACCACTTTATGAACAAGTCACAACTTTTGTTGCCAAACCATAAGCTACCCAGAGCACACTATGTCATTCACTCGGGCCTCCGTTTTATCAAGCCATATCTCAAGAATCGAAAAACCTTTGCCAAAGAACGTTGGTTAAACAAGGATATCCTCTCTGCTTACACTTTCGAGTTCTCAGTGCCAGATCAAGTCTGTTTGGACATGTTGAACAATGGACACATTTTGATAAATGATCAAAAAGTGGATCCGAGCTACGTTATACGTCCACAGGATGTTCTGAGCACACGGGACATGATTGTTGAGAAGCCAGTGCTGCACTTTGACTCTATTCGGTTGTTGCCGAATTTGAAACCAGGTGCCGATTTGGTTCACTTTAGTTTCTTTGCGATCCAGAAGCCACATGGAATTCCGATCCATGCGGTTGGTAAGTTTATTCGAAACAGCTTGAGTGCTATTCTTCAGGACGAGTACAATTTGAAGACTCGTTTTGTTCATCGATTGGACAAGTGTACGAGTGGTGTTTTGATATGTGGTACGAGCACGGATGCTGTGCGATTGTATCATGATATGTCAACCAAGAATCTTGTGTCAAAGTATTATCTGGCCAGAGTGAATGGACGATTTCCAAATGTTGTTTCATTGGATAGTGAACAGCAACCTGCTGTTCATCACATTCAATACCCTTTGGTGATGATTAGTCAGAGAAGAGGTCTCTGGGATCCTATTGTCAATGGACAAATTGTGCAATCAGTGATCAATAGAGACACAACAGACAAGGAACCAGTGGATGCCTATACACAGGCTGTTGGATTGCATTACTGTCCAACGACAAACCAGAGTATTGTGGTGTGCAAGCCAATTACAGGCAGGACTCACCAAATCCGTTGCCATCTTCGTGGAATGGGACATGCAATCGTCGGTGATGATCGGATACCAGAGGCCTCATCGATAATGGACTGGACTAGAAAATACGCCATCATGACTGAACATGCGGATGATGAGCAAAAATGTTCACAGGTTAGTTTACAATATCTTACAATAACTTTTGTGTTTGCTGTACTAACTTTCATTTGAATGTCAGACGTTGCTTGATCTTACTGTGCAGGAATTTTTTGAGAATGAGGATAAGGTACCTCAGGAATTCAAGATTGACCTTCATTCCATTCGATATGAATCTGAAGCATTCCTATTTGAAACCGAAGACTATCCAGATTATATTTCGCAGGCATTCTCAAGCCATGCTGAATTTAAAACAGCACTGGATCGATGCATTGAAGCACTGAGAAACGCAGAATTACAAGAACCTCCCGCAAGCACATAGGATTCATGCATACCTACTTTGCCTTTTTCTTTTCTTCAACACGTTGAATGTATTCCTCGAGGGTCACAGGCTTCCAAACTCCACTCGATGCATCCTTCAAATAGAGACAATCATTGTCGATATACGTAGACAGACCTGCAAAGTTGTACAACTGCTTTCCATTGGCCTTTCCCTCTTTTGGCATAAATACATAGTCATTTTGAGCAGCAAATTGTTCAATGAGCTCTTTGAATGACAGTTCATAATATTGAGCCACTGGTTGTTGTTGTTTCTGTGGTTGTTTTGTCTTGTTCTTCGACTTGCTCTGAATTACAGTGGAAGGTGGTGGTAACGTGTGTGATGGTATGATTTCTTGGCCAGAGAATGCTTGATTGATCATATCCATTGCCCGAGCGAATTGCATTTGAACTTTTCTGCTGTCTGCTACATTCTGTGGGAACATGCTCTTCCATCCATGATACCAGCTGTGTATTTGTTGAAAATCTTTCTCTGGTTGACACAGCCATTCATACAGAACAATGTTCCACTTGGGGAAGAATTCATTCTCAAGCAGACTAACCATGTACTGACTGGGAAGAACATCAGACCAGGACATTACCTGTTGGAATGCCGTCAAGTCTTGATCTGCTGGATCAACTTCAAACTTGTCTCGAAGAGCTGTTGTTAAGCGAGGTAATATCATCTGTGTCAGTATCCCTGTAATTTCCTTTGAATCAAAGACAGACCTCCAAGGAGCCAATAGCTTGCGAGCCATTGGATCTGCTGGGTTCCAGTTTTGAAGTGATTTGTTGATCTTCCGCCGGATGGTTGGGAAAATGTCGAACTGCTCCATTTTCGATTTGTACTCGAGGCGGAATATTGGTAGCCAAGGGTGAATCCATGTATGGATCAAAGGTAGATCGTAACTCTCCCAGTTATTCTCCGCAGTGCTAGCAATCTTTGGCAGAACTAAGTGGTCAATAATGTGTTTCATCATTGGCTCAGGTAATAGAGGTATGATAAACTGCTCCACAAGTGTTACAGCTTGATCACATTGATGAATAGGATCCCACGAATATTTGAATGCATATCTAACCTTCGGTAATATTACATCTTCGACCAACTTTTCATAGTAATCCTCCTTCTCAGGTTTTGTTTGCTGAAGTAAATCCTTTCTCCAGCTGTGCTTTTTCTTCTCTTCTTTTTGATCTGGTTGTGCCGATAGCAATTGCTTCCATTTCTCTACGAGTGATATATTCAGTGTTGGATTCTCAAATGGATTCCAATTTTCAAACCGATGCTTGATTAGGGGACCAGCCAGTGCAATTGCACACTGACCAATATCATATTTGAAATAAATATCTCGATGCTTATTCTGAATCATTTGAAACACTTCGTGCAATGTGTCCAAGGAAAGTTGATTGTCAGTTGAACTCAACCGCTCAAAACATTTTGACACAATATTGAGCACCTCACGAAAGGAGGACACTGTTTCTTGCTGACGTTTGGTCGTCTCCTCTAATTTTGCTCGTTGTTGATCCAATTGAGAAAACTTGTCCTTCTCGTGTCTAACCTTGCGATCCAAGTCTTGAATCGCCGCCTCAGACATGCCCACTAACTCTCGAATATTGTACTGTAGCTCGGGCAAAACTCTAGAAGTTGCACCACTGCCAGAAACTGGACCATTTACGCGCAATTCGTTCAAACTTGATAGCACCCGTGCTTCTGCACCTGTCATGTCAATAATCTCATACGGCACAGCCTTTATGCCACCTCTTTGAGCCTGCCTTTGCTGCTTATTCAACAATTCTTCGGCTGTTTGATATATCGTCTTTTGTTTTCGATTAATTCCTCGCGCTTCAGCAACAAGATCCTTCTTCCATCGTTTTTTCTTTGGTTCATTCTCCGTTTTTTGTGTTTCATCTTGCTCCTCCTCGTCTCTGCTCATCGTTTTGGTTTTCTGAATATGATGATCACTCACAATAACAGCTTGATGCTTACCAGTGTGAATGACCTTGATCGGATTGACGATACCTTCGCCCTCTCTTCCCAAACCACCAGAGAAATCATACCCCATATTCTTCATCATCTTAACCACGTTGTTTCCCACGATATCATCCAGAAATGCACCAAATTGCTTATCCTTCTTCACTTCAATCTCCTTCTTCGTTTCAGTAGATTGAGCAAAAGTACCAGCTTTTTCCTCTACTTTTCGCTTCGATTCCGTAATAATATAATTCTTCTTCTTCTGCTTCTGTTGCTGCTGTTGTTGTTGCGGGAGTTTCTCTGGTTGTTTCTTGTGTTCATATTGCTTCTTCTTGTCTACAGGTGCTTCTGTTGTTTGTTGTTGAACAGGTTGATCAAAAAACATTGAAGCAAAATCAGCATTGGACAACATGGGTTTCTCAGCTTGTTCAATTGGCTCTTCTGCTACTGCTACTGCTTCTTCTTTTGCTTCTTCTACTTGTTCTTCCTCTTCATTTTCAATTTCCATGTCATTTGATTCAACCTCATCAGTTTCCTCAGACGACATTTCAAACATTTTCAATATTTGTAATTCTTCATCAATGGTCGATTTTCTTCTCAGCTGCTGCTGCTGTAGCTGCTGTTTCTCATCTTTTGTTTCTGCATTCAATACTTTATCTCCAATAATTCGAACCCCACTCGAAACAAATCGTATTGGTTTTCGGTACACTGCAGGATTCGGCACCAAATTTTTGTTCTTGTCTTTCAAATCATCATTGGTGCGTCTTCTTTTGGTTGTACTGCCACCATATGGTGTTTCATCTTCATAGTTGTCATCACTTGGATAAAGATCGTCCCACCAGTCTGTTTGCATTCTTTCGTTCGTTCGTTTGTTGTTGTCTTTGACGGAGACTTGTTTCTTGAAGATCAGAGTTCAATTTCGTTTGTTGAAGGAAAGTTTTTTGGCGGGTATAATTCCGAATGCTGAAAGGTTTCGCCGTTTTCGTGAGTAAGTATGCCGCTACTTATGCTCTGCTTTTTTGTAACTGTCATATTATTGTCGTTACACAATTTAATTACCACGTTTTGGCACAACAATTTTGCATTCTAAGAAACAAAATCAATCAAAGTATCAATCTTACATGAAAAAACAGAGTGCACAACTTACTGGTGCACCCTCATTCTTCGTTCACCCAAGAGTCTTCTGATACACTTATTCACTCAATATGCATGTCTTTTCACAACAATGTCACTGATAAAATACCACAAAAAAGTGCCCAAACCAAACAACGAGTCTTCTTCGCTCAACCCCTTGCTCAGTTTACCGTACTTGGTTGAACCTTTCTCCGCTTCTCGTTACAAAATTTTTTGTTATGTTTCCCGCCAAAATTGAAAATCGGCCCGTTGTGCACTTTGCAAAAACTTTCGCCTGAAAAAAAACTCATCAAACATCTTTCGGCAAACACCTCACTTTTCCTTAAACACACGCCCTTGGTACCATTATCAAGAAATTGACCGTGTGGAACTACATTGACCTTTTTCTTCTCAACCTCTCTACAAGAACTCTCCTCAAAGCCGTCAAAACAAACACCTAATGATAAATTGTCTAAGCTGCTCTACACTGTATTAGAACAACCAAACAACAACAAAGCTTTACCTCATCATAATTGACAATCTCACAACACCAATAACAAAAAAATTATGAACTCAAATCAACAATCGTATGTTGTTCACACAGTGCAAGTTGGGCAGTCAGTTTTTTTTGGTTCCTTTTTTGGTTGTTGTGTCTATAGAAAGGCTTGAGCTAACCATTCCTTTATTACTGTTTTTTTTTCTAGTGAGTCAAACCTTACCAATCCTGCCTTGTTAACCACGAGCAGTACACTGAGCTTTTTTACAGCTGAACCTGCACAACAAAGTGCATTTGCATCACGTATGTCACAACAACCATTTTTTTCTCATCCGACCTGTTCATCATACTCACACACAATGTAGTTGTCTCATCTTCATCAAGCAACACCAATAACAATAACAATGGTGAACTAAAGAAGGGAACGACAGATGAGCTTGCTGGTCAAGCCATTTTCCCATTCAACTCTCTCTTCAGTGCACGAATTGGCACTGCAAACTCTTTCACTGCTTTTGGCACTCCTGTCCAAGGTAATCAAACTCACATCCTTCATGCCGGCTCACCATCCTTCCGTGCTACCGTAGGAAGTCCTGGAATGAGCACACCAGGTGCTCCATTCACCTATAGTCAAGAATCCGAAACCAAGGATGACTCACAAATGTCTATCTCACCTGCATTGTCCGGTGCTAGTAATTCCATGAGTGATTTGGACGATGGATCAAAGGACTCAAAGGGCAGCAAGGGAAAATGGACCAAGGAAGAGGACTGCAAACTACAATCTGCTGTCATGCTTCATGAAGGAAAGAACTGGAAGAAGATTGCTGAGCATTTCCCTGACCGGACAGATGTTCAGTGTCTCCATCGGTGGCAAAAAGTTCTCAACCCAGATGTCGTCAAGGGTCCATGGACCCAAGAGGAAGATCAAAAGGTGATGGAGCTGGTTGAGATATACGGAGCCAAGAAGTGGTCTCTCATTGCCCAACACTTGCCTGGAAGAATCGGAAAGCAGTGCAGAGAACGTTGGCACAATCACTTGAACCCTCATATCAACAAGGGTCCATGGACTGATATCGAAGATAAACTCATTAGAGATGCCCATGCCAAGTTTGGAAACAAGTGGGCTCAAATTGCAAAACTTCTCCCTGGTAGAACAGACAATGCCATCAAGAATCACTGGAATTCTACAATGAGAAGAAAGATACTAAAGGAAAAGAATGGAGAAGAAAAGAAAGCGAAGGGCAAGAAGCATGCGGCCGCACCAGCAACAGGCCCAGAAAGCCAGGAGGCCGGAGCCCCAGAACAACCAAAGCCAAAGAGAAAGTACACCAAGAGAAAAAAGAAGGAGCAGAAGGAAGAGGAGGAAGTTTCTCAAACAGACTCGTCCAAGGCGTCTCAATCATCTGAGATGATGGATATGACACAAGGTAGTCTAGATCCTAGCACCTCCCAACTACACGGTAATACTGTACAATACACTCCAGACTTGAATGGTATGGACTTGGGATCACATCATTTGGATGCCAATGACATGAACATTAGTGACTTGGATCTGGCATTTAGTCCTCCAAGAACAACCTCGAGGCACTTCTTCTCCCCATTTGCAAGTCCAAAGTACTCACCAGCTATCCTCAGAAAACGAGCTCGACATGATAATTTCCTAGAGGAAATGACACCAAGCAAGAGACTCTCGTGCTCCCCTATCGTCTCACCCAATCTTTCGCCGTCTCAATTTTTCTCGAGTCCGATCAGAACTCCTCAAAAGGTGCCCAAGAAATTGGACTTTTCTGGTGACTTTGCTTCCACGTCAAACATTGATCTGATGAGTCCTCCTCAAATGAGGAATGTTGCTGCCGACAGTCCTATGGTTACGAGTGCCAGCAAGATTTCAATAACTGTGACACCATTCGATCGAAAGAAGCTTGGCTCCCAGTCATCAAGCAACTTTAACTTTACTTTTGGTGGCGGCTCGACCGGAAAGAGAATCATAATAGGACCAAGTGGCACCTCCAATGCGTCTAACAAGTTGAACACAAGCTTAAACATGAGTATTAGCAGTCTTGGTGACTGCGATTATCTTCTCAGTACACCACCAAGGAACTCCAGAGTTGCATCGATGACCCCAAGAAGCATTAACCTGAATAGATCATTGTCGGATGACGATAACCATCTGAACATGAGCACGACTTCAGTTGACCATAACCACATATTACTAAGTCCACTTGGTCTATTGCAATCTCCACCAAGCACCTCCTTGCTATCCTCACCCATGATGTCTTCGATATCGAGAGACGAGCGAGACAATATTTACAACAAGGCTGAAACACTGTGGAGAAACACAGCAGACCAACAAAGGTCACGCCAGTAGAGGTGTGGCATCAATCTTCTAGGACACTCGCGATGCAGCTTGGAGCTGATTTTCAAATCTTAAATTCTCTTTTGAACCTGTTTTTATTAGTAGTAAAATTCACTTATGATCTTACAATTCCCAATCCAAACACACTGGTGTTGCATTAGGCAAAGAGGCAGCTCTGAGCATCTTGACCAATTTCACGTGCTCTTCATGTTCTGCATACACCTTGATTGTTTCTCTGTCGGCAAAGAGTGCTCTGAGACCATAGGTGTAGCCATTGTTTCTTCCCTCTGTAATGTTCTTGCCAAGTGAGATCTCCAACACACCTGGTACACTTGATCTGATCACAGAGACCTGATCTTGCAGTTCTTGACGTTCTTGATCAGACAAATCCTTCAACATGAAGAACACAACATGTTCCACTCGGCCAGCCATTCTTTTTTACTTTTGTTTTTTCTTGAACCAAGATAAAATTGGCCGATAAAAATTTGTCCGAGTGACTCTTCGAAAAAATGCGCCAATCAAGACCACGACGCAATGAGGAAGAACCACCATTCTCCACTTCCATCCTATCTCTCATCTTGAGTGGTCAGTGGAAGCAATGGTGGAGCTTCTTACGGTTGTTTATCAAATCGACTCTTGACCAAAATCCTCTTCGAATTTACACTCACGTCACTCTTCCTATTCTCACATGGATCACAGTTCGTAACTGGCAACAAACGAGACGTCTAGGTCAGAGAACTCACTTGGCGCTTACTGCACTGTAAATAAACCTTGAGCGAAACATGTTCGCGTTTAGAACCTGCTCCTCAAAAACCTTAGGCCTATCAAATTCTCTCGTTGAAAAGAAATTCACACCATTAGCGACATTTACTCCAGAACTACTCTGTTGAACAAGGAATGGCACGACACAACAGAGTAGTACATTCTTGACTTGGAAAACTGTGACTCAACTCAACTGGCCATCCATGAATGAGTTCCTGGTGAAGCTCGAAACTTCAGAGAAGCACGTAAGAGACAATGGATGGGGAACTGTGGTTGGTGGACGGGACGGAGAGGTTGGTGACGCCGCATAAGAAGGAGAAGGAGGAGACATCTGGAAAGAGGACAAGGTGCACCACCGAACAACCAAGTAACAAAAAGAGGAAGAAGGATAAGCTCGATGTTCATCAGACTGAATACTGGAAGAAACTTGTTATTGCTCGCTTTGAAAGACACTCGTTATGCATATCAACTTCTCGCTGCTACGAGAAGATTTATACATTCAGGAACAGAGGAACGCAGTTTTAGTGAGATGGAAATGCAACTTCGAAGGATAAAACTTGGAGAGCTTTACGATATTAATTTAACAAAAAGTGAAACCAACAAGTACATTGCATTCATGCATGATAGTATCATCTACAATCCCATTTCAAAGGAAACAACTTACGAGTGTTCAGGCAGGACAACTTGTAGTTTTTCTGCTACTTTTTTGGCGCCACACAAAAAAAATCAAAAACCACAAGAACAACCAAAACAGCAACAACAACAAAAACAATCAACAAAAATAAATGAATCGTGTCACCAGTGCCAACACACTCAACTCTGGCATGAGCAACATGTCTCTCTCCACCAACCCATCCAACACCAACAATCCATCTTCTCCCATCACCACCACTACCATGCCATCATCAAGCATTGCTACATTAACCACCACCACCACCACGACTACTTCTCAACAACAACAATATAGCATGTTGAGTAGTAGTATACTTGATCAACCCATCAGCAAAGGCAAAAAAGAAGTTTCTCTCAGTTCATTTTCATTTCTCTTCTCAGAAATGGTACAGTATTGTCAGAGCAGAGTGACTACTGGATCGGAACTCGAACAAAAATTATCAGAAATGGGTCAACGCATTGGACAACGAAGTCTTGATTTGTGCGTTTTCAGAGACAAGAATTCAAAGAGAGAAATTCGAAGAGCCAATATTTTGCAGTACATTTCAGGGACAGTGTGGAGAATGTTGTATGGCAAGCCTGCTGATGCATTGGAAAAGGATCAAAAAATGGAGAGTCGATACATGTTGTACGAGAGAGATCCATTGGAGAATCGATTTGTTTCTCTGCCCAAGAATTTGAATGGATTGTTGCACTGTAGTTATTTTACGGCGGGAGTGATTTTGGGGTGTTTGAATGCGGCAGAGTTTCCTGCAACGGTTCGTGTCGTTTTTACAGAGAATAGAGACTATACGGTGTTTTTGATTGATTTTGATAAGAGTGTGATTGATAGGGAGAATCTATTGTCAAAGTAACTTATCAGAGAGACTGTATTTTGTGGTGGATAGACAGACATGCACACAATGCGATTCTCAAAAGTTGTGCTCTGCAGTTTATTTGTCCTGTCTCGAGTCGAACAATCATTGTTATTATTATTATTATTAAAATTGGTGTACACATACTTAATTTATTATCGTAAGTGTAGTGGTTGGTTGTTCGATTGTTGTTGTTGTTGTGAAATTTCACTGACCGGTTGTGATCTGATAATTAGGACACGAACACATGGGAGTTCAGAACAACGAGGAATGTCTTGGTTTCGGATGAAGATGTGTCTTTGATGGTGCATTTCATGTCACACCGAGCGAAAAAGTGATCCTTAAACTGTGTTCCAACCAATTCCTTGTCATTCTGTCCCAAATCTACTAGCAGGTTGTTCTTGCGTAACATTTCCAGTACAGGTGGTTCCTTTGGTTCAAATTGTATAGTTATGGGTTTCTTAGTTCCTAGTTCCAGGGCAAATTTAAGTGTGGTTGGTGTAGCAGAGTTTAAGAATTTAAATCCTTGTCCGGTTGACTGTCCCGTCATCACGCACTCTATCTCGCCCCTCTCGCTTTCTGTTTTGCTATTGGCCACATAGAATTCGAATTTGTGAATCTGGCCGACGATTGTGTTGTCCAATGTGTACTCGTATCTGTCTCGAATGTTGTTCGACTTGAATAGAGCTGATTTTGGAACATAAAGAAATTTGAATGGATCTTTCTGAGAGAATAATCCCAGTGTTTCTCGCACAGTCGGTCTTCGAGGAGGTGCCAATAGTTTTGGAGTGGATACTTCAAGAGGAATTGGAGATGGTGTCGTTTTACCGGAACTTGGTCTCTTCTTCGCAGAGGGAAGACGCTTTGGTTCTGGTGGAGCTGCTTGGAGGGTTGGTCGAGGATTATCATCAAACACCACATACACACCAGGTGACCAGCATGCTGATCTCATCCGTATGATTCTGGGCTCGCTCATACTGGCGTAGTGAATCTCACAATTTGCTGTGAAGAAGTAGTCACTACTGTAATCAGGTCTAAACAACAGAGTAACCTCAGATGACTCACCAGGTTTAAGAGTTCCAGATCCAGGAATTGCTAAGAAAGGAGAGTTTCCGCTCTTGTTCAATGGATGACTAAGTTTTGGGGGAATGAAAATATTAAATGGGATAGAGACACTTTCAGAACAGTTTCGCAAAATGATACGCTGCGTGGATTGTTTCTCTTCGGAGGAGGAGCTAGTTGAGAGCAGTACGTGCTCAAAATCGAGAAATGGTGGTGATACTGACTGAGGAATATCGATTTCAAATTGTGCAATCTTTCCACTTCCCTTCAAGTGAATTGTGGCATTGTTGGTGGCTGTGGAGAGAATTTGGACAGAATAGTCCTTATCCTCCACAGGAAATAGCGGTTTGTACTTAATTTCTATTTCCAAGTATTCGGATTGTCGGAGTCTGTGAGATTTAGCAACAATACTGAAAGGACAATCATCATCACTCATGTTATTGGATTCTGGGCTTTTAGAAGGATGACGGAATAACAACTGGGTATCATTGCCACTCTTATTAAAAATTCTTACGACACGAGAAACGCAGTGCCGCACTGGGGTATCACCAAAATCAATTAGATCGACTTCCATTCCATTGCACTCCAGCAGAAGAGATGGTAGAACCACTGTTGCGTGTACCTGTAGATATATACAACTGCGAGTGTAATCCCGGATCATACATGGAATATCCCATATTTTGTGCCTGCTCCAAGGTTCATTGATTTCACTCTTTTCCCAATTGTCATAAACGATATCACGTTCTTCATCTGGAGTCAACTTCTTCGGTTCTTCGATTGGAGGCGGTTCGATTATTTCTTTCTCAAAATTCTTCTTAGGTGTCTTAGTGTTCTTTGGTGACTTGTTTGACAATCTCGATTCAGGTCTTCTTCCATTCTTCCCAGTTGGTTTCGTAGACGCAATCTGAGTCGTGATTTCTTCCACGACTGGAGTTGGTTCTTCTCTTTTTGTACATTTTGGAGCTGCTAGTTTGACCTCGATGTCCAAACACCCTCCTGACTTAATACTGCCTGATATGGGGTTAAATTTGAAAAAGGAATCATCAGGAGATACTAGCCGGAATGCTTGAGGATGTTTAGAGATGTTGCTGAGAGTAACTACCTTTGATACACTGTCGCCTATTGCCACAGAAGCGAACTTCAGATTGGAGGCTGAGAACCTCAGAGGAGGCTGAATCCCTACTGCAGAGCACGATATTACATAGGTATCATTTCGATCTGTTCTGCACAAGACTTTGAAGTAGTAATCAATGGCAGCTTTGGGAGAAAAGAGAATCCGCATTGCTCGAGTTTCATTGCTCAGCAAACACCCATATCCATCATCTGGTTCAACTTCAATTTCTGGTGGCAGATTTATGAATCCAAAATTCAGAGGCAGTATCCCTTCGTTTCGTAGTGTAATAGGGACTGATACTCGCTCATCTATTGAGCAATCTCCAAAATCGATGATGCTCGGATCGATAAAGAGCTTTGAGGATGTCACAACTGCTTTGACATCAAAGATAACTTTCATTTTTTGGTCGGGGACAACAATTTGAATGGGTACTACTAGTTCCCCTGTATCAGGATGGAAATACTGAGGACAATCTTGATAAATTGAGTCTAATGGTTTGAATTTGAGCTGGAATGGGAGCGGTTGATAGGTTTGAACGAAACCCAATGCTGGCACAAACTCCATGTGATTGCGGATACATCTTGGAACTTTAATCTCGCACCTCATTGCGTTAGTTCCTCTGTTGAATACTTCGATAGATCCTCTATATAGTGTATTTAGACAGCAACACTTCATATCCACAGTTTCTTTCTTAACATATATGGAAACGTCTTTCCCTCTACCCGTGACAAGAAGTGGTATTTCTCCAACATTCTCGTCGTCGAATTGAATGAACAATTCAGTTTCGAGCTCTGTGGCTTTCGTTGGAGCGTAATTAATTTGAATTGTTACACTTGAGTGTTGAAGTATTAATCCTTCAATGGTAGAGAGTGATAGTACTCTATTACCACTCAGCCTTTCATCGGGTGTCAAGTCACCAACTATACTATGAAATTCAACAGCTGGTCCCCTGAGTATGAAATGAGTGTCCAGTGAACCTCGATTGTATATCTTTAAAGATTTTGATAGTTCCTCAGCTATGATCACATCTCCAAAATCAATTCGTCTATTAGTTGGTTCTATTTCTATTTCTACTCTCTTCGGACTGCACATAATGGGCACTTCGAACGGACCTGTTTCTGCTAGAAATGGGATAACATCTTCTATTCCCTGGAGTGTTTTTGGAGTAAATTTGATAGTAATATTGCAAGTTGTTCCAGCGGACATTCGACCAGGGAATGGATAGGTTAGTTCAAAGAGATCTTTGATTCCATCATGCAATTGAAGAAGTTTAAAAGTATTGAACGTGAAGGAACCATTCGTAAGTTCTACAATGCATGTGTATGTTTTTCCAAGTTCAAAGTCAGGAAACGACACAATTGCTGGAGCTGCGATAAATGGTTGACCTCTAAACTCTTTTCCTCCAATGATTTGTTTTTTCGTAATGTTGTTCCTCGCTTTCTCTCGAGCATTTTGAAGTGTATTCTTCTCCATCGTGGATAATTTCCGAAGTTGAAGCTTTTCCAGCTCTTTGACCGCTCGGGCAGTCTCCGGGGCTGATCGGGTCGTAGGGTAGTCTAGTTGATTCTCCAAATCTTTGTTATCTCCCTCCTCATCACTCGAATCTCGAAGATCTAGCTTTCTAAAAGCGTAATCATCAAAGGGAGACGCTTGGGTCACTTGTTTTGTCGTTTTGTACAAACTCACTGTGGCAAACCGTCGTTCTCTGATTCCTGGATCCACCAATTTTGAAGGAAAGAGTTGAGGTTCTCTTCCCAATGGATCAATGATTGTTGTTCCGGCCAATGTTTTTGATTGAATATATTCAGATAATTTTTGTTCTTTGACGATTTGAGAATGTACCTGCTTATTGTATTCTCGTTGGGTTATCTTCTTTTCATTTTCGATGTCTCTCTGTTTTAGTTCTCGTGTTTGTTCGAAGTCTAAACGCTTCAATATTTCTTCTCTCTTCAGTTCCTGTTTCCTCTTAGCTCTACCTAACTTCTCCTTCAGTTTCTCTCGCTCTTCTTTCTCTCTCAAAACTTCGTAAGGATTTCCGCCCTGATTTGATATCATAGCCATCTGTTCTTTTAACATAATTTCTTCTTTCTCTCGCTTCTTGTCTTTTTTCTCATTGATTGCTCGAATGTCAGATTTTGTCTTTTCAACATTCTGCATCAGTTGATTCATCGATTGTGTTCGCTTGGCTTCAAATTCCTCCTTCTCTCGCTTCTTAGTGTTCCTACTCTCGTGTTTCCGCCTAGAATGCTTCAAGAATTCTATTGCTTGCTTACGAGCTTTCTTTGCAGCATGAATCGTTTGTTCGAAGTGAATTTTATCTTCGTTCATTCTTGCAACCAGCTCTTCTCTCTTTCTTTCTTCTAATTCTTCTAATTTCTTTGCAATTTTCGCAGCTCTGTCCCTTCGCTGTTCGGCCAATAGTCTCTTCAGCTCTATGTCTGTATCATCCATCTTTGGTGTCTCTATCTATTATTGACTCTGTGATAACAGGAGCGTTCGTTCATCAATTTTTGCTCGAAGGAATCATGGTGAACAGCAATCTTCGCGCCAGAAAAAGGCGGTTACTGAATCTACAGAGAGAATGTTGCATCCTTGCGTCAACAGAAAAGAATTAGAACTCGAGTAGTTTAGGCCCTTAGAATAGAATTTCGAGTGTTAGAGTCAGATAGGAGAGGATATGAGCAAGATAGGAACATCTGCCGCGAGGAATGAAGTTAATACCGTGTTGGACGAAATATGGCGAATCAGCTGTCACAACGAGAAGACTAGAGCGAGACAATGGGCTCGAAACTTTGACTATCTGGTACCCGAGGAGAAGAAGAGAATCGCAGAGAAGGCAGATGATCAAGTATGTACCTCGTTTGCTTGTTCTAGTAGCGACAGTCGTCCACTAATGATCAATTGTGAAATGCAGAGAAGAACCGAGAGACAGCAAAGACCTTACACTAGTGCAGAATCTCGAGTGAATGGTAGAAAAACATTAACAGCAAGGCCAAGCACGAGCGGCGGCGGAGATCCACACTTTTCAGAGTTGACACTGGTACCAGAACCTCCACAGCGAAGGGGTTTGAGAGATAAATATTACATGAAGCAGGATCCCGCACGACATAATGCGAATAGTAAGATGTTGAAGTACTATAACCAAAATCTTCCACCCAACAAAACAATACCTAGTCAAGTAAAGGACCACCGGGCAATGCTTCAGCATGATATTGATGAATCAATCCGGAAGACATTCAGTCTTAATCCTCATCAAGCATTCGAAAGAAGCGACCTCTATCAGTATGAACTCGAGAAGAACCGCGAGAGGAGGAATAGAGAGATTGAATCGCATGAAAAGGAGAAATCATTGAAAGATGATAGCCATATTGTAAGACATGCGGAAGATATGGTAAAAACACAGTTCCGGAAAGATTCACCCCACACTAGATACAACAATCATCGAAAGCTCACCTCTCATGACTATGGTTGGTTACCGAGCTTGGAATTTCCTGGAAAGTCATCGCATGGACTCAAAACAATGCGTTTCGAATAAGTTATCACCTCCTTATGTACATACATGAAATTAGTACTCTCATCACCACCACTACTCCAGTAATCAATGATCCCATTACAATATACGCGCACACAGTCATCATTTTCTTGGTATCAGCTGTCGTTTATTGCTTTGCAAGTGGCTCCTTCTGACTATGCATCTTGGCCGCTCTAGCATGATACTCCTTGGCACATTCCACATAATAAGGCTCATTACCATCCTTTGTCGTATACTTGAACACACCAAACAATTGAATTCCATGGGGCATTGCCTCCGCATTCACAAACTTTGAATAATACTTGACACGTCGACGCAACACCTTGTTTGTACTCAGACAAGGCACCATTTGTCTCCTAAAATCCGGATAAAAATCCGTGCTTCTCGCAAACCTCTGCTCCGGATCCAAATAATAAACAGGGTCTTCATCAGTCAACCGATCGAGCCACATTCGATTGAGTGCGAACCGTGTCCACAGCACACCTTGCCACAGTGCTCTCGCCTGCCCTACCATACTATCCATCTTTCGACTACCATAATCATAAATGAAACAACGATAACCAAGTGCCAAATGCATCAATAAATTGTGATCCAATTCTTCCAAGAATGAGTCGTAACGATTGGCTTCGAGATGCGTACTTTGCATTCGAACAAATTGCATTTGATTGATGGGCATGGGTAGTTGATCATCCTTCTCTTCATGAATCATCTGTAAACCATTGGTCAAATTCAAAAAACTTTGATTTTTGTGTGATGTTTGAATAAATGATCATCATCATGAAAAGGTCAGACAAGCTGTGTTTGGCCGACAGACAAGAGACAAGACACAACAAAAAAAAACGACAATCGTGTCACACATACTGCTTGTCATGAGGTCCCATTCGTTCGCCTCTTTTCATGGCAGACAATTGTTCTTCCATGGGTATCATGAACCGAAAATTTTCATGCAAGATACCATTGGGATTCGCTCGTTGTTCTTCCTTGGTCGTAATGATAAATGGTTGTTTTTGATGATATTGTTCTTCAGCAGAAGAAGAAGCATTTTCAGTCTTGTTGTTGTTATAGTTGTTGTTGTTATTGTTGGAGTATGTGGTTGAACAAGAGAAAGTGTGGAAACAACCAAGAGGAGGAGGTTGTTGGATGGTGGATAATTGGAGTGGGCGTTTGTTGTGTAGCAAGTTTGCTGCCAAGCTTCTCTTCATGCAAAGAGTGGTTCGTGAGAGCTTTGCTTGCATGTTTTTCTTCGTGTGAAATTTCGACCGGAAGAATTCAAAAGAAAAGACAAAACACCTCGATCACCGGGAATCGAACCCGGGTCGCCAGAGTGACAGTCTGGAATGCTACCCCTATACCATGACCGATGTTGTTAATCTTCCGGCTTTATATATTTTGCCCAGTTGACCCAAAACTGAATAGCCACAAAAAGCCGTTATGCATTGTGGACTACTACACGGAAAGGATCTGCGCCAAGTGAAGAACATAGGGCCTGAGAAGGTTGGCAGTGCTCAAGAAGCGTGACACTGCATTCGTGGTCATGGGTGATGAAACCTATGTGCGAGCAGTGCTCAGTGGAGAGAACAAGATCAAGGCCACGGTCACTCGATACGTCGAGAGACCACATGATCCTCTCAAGGCTGTCAACAAGAGGTTGACCAAGATGAGGAGCTGCTGACGGTGGTTGACGGACTGCGTCGACAGGTCAGTATCACCACAGCAATGTGATTACACGAATACGTATTTTTGGATAAATTCAAATAAAACCAGGGACTTATAAACAACTAAACAAAGGAATCAAACAAACAATAAAAAAATGGCAGAACAACTATCAGCAACTAGGGATATCCCTCCATGAGTTACTCACAAAGGCCAAAGAGAAGAATACCGATAAAGATAGATTTGTCCAGGGATGAGTGTCAACGACCGGCAGCAAAGCAATATGCGCTAGGTGGAGGAGATCAAGTGGATCCTGATCGATTTTTTAACACCTCCTTTTCCCTCCATCCAGATTGAACAAGATCCGAAGTCCGGATCAATTAATGAATTTGTTGAAAAAGAATCTGGATCTAATTAACAAAGAAGAAAAAACAAAATGAAACAGTATCACCAAGTACCATCACAGCTACTCTTCACATTACTACTACTATCAAGTGCTATTACTATTGTTCTTTGTCATGTGTGTCCCAATGGTAACATACTATCGATCCCTCAGAGATCTCCACCAAGAGGTTCATTCCACTTGACAAGACAACAAGAACTTGCAAGAAAGCATGTATTGTGGGGTTATGATAATGAAACTCATGCTGATTCATGGTTTCCACTTCCTGATGGTCCGTTCGGAAGATCCAATGAACAATCAGAATTTGTTATTCTTGCTACAAGGTTCTCAGTTGAAGCTGCTGCATTGGGAGAACGAATTGAAAGTACATTGGAATCTGGACTTGTTCTGGAAGAGTTTGATGACTACTTTTCGCTATACACTCTATTCCCTAAACCAAAAGCTTTACAGGCGAATATCACAAGTGATGAATACTTTGGAAGAGAAAGATTAACTGTGTTTCCACACAGATTACAACAGGTGACAAGTCTGGATGATATTCCATTTGATGTGACTAGAATTGAAGGTCTGGACAATAGTACAGATCTGAATGAATTGATTGAATCTGGAATACTCTTCATTGAAGACTATACTTACTTGAATTTCATTCCTGTGAGACATGGATACTTTTCAGCTCCAGCAACTCTGTTCAATATTGACGAAAATGATTTGCTAATGCCTTTAGCAATCTATGTTCCAGAGACTGATATAGTGTACTCGTATACTGATGATCCAAAAGACTGGTTGCTAGCTAAACTATTGGCGAATGCAGCAGCAGTTTTTGCGCAGCAAGGAGACCATGTCATGTGGACACATTCATCTATGGTAACAGTAAGATTGGCACTTGAAAGAAACGTTGCCAATGTCCATCCACTATATCCACTTCTACAACACCATCTGGATTACCAATATGGAATTCCACCTGCCACTATCAATTTACTATATCAGAACGGAACTGTTTTTGATAGAATATTCGCTTTTGGAGGTGAGGGAGGAACTGACTATCTAGAGTATCTGAAAGCTAATTACAACTTCTCAGAACACTACCCAGATATAGATAAGGAAAGAAGAGGAGTAGGAAATATTCCAGACTATACATACATGGAAGACGCAGAGTCTTTGTTCGCTGCCATCCACCAATTCGTTCTTCTATACATCAAGTCATACTACTGCTCCAACGATGATATAATCAACGATAGAGAACTGAATGCATGGATTCAAGAGGCGTCTTCTTTAGTCACTGGATTCCCATCCACAATAAGAACAAGAGAAGAGTTGATGAGGGTTGTGACCCAGATCATATTCCTATGCACTGTCCAGCACCATTCTTCAAACACCTTCGTTGTTTACAACTATGCCACTGTACTACCAATGCATCCACTTCTCTTTAGACAACCACTACCAACAAGCAAGGGAGAAGTCGACAATATTGTAGACTGGCTACCAGACCTTGAGACATCTCTACTTCAAATCAGGCAAGCTGGAGTATTTGAACAATTGCTAGAACCAAGTATTCAGCTCGGAAATGCTGCCTTCTCTCTTCAGACAGATGTGCGTCATCCTATCCAATATTTCTATGAAGAGTTGAACCGTATCTCACAACGCATCAAGGCAAGAACTGAGCCTGTATTTGAGTACAAGATACTTGATCCAGAAAACGTTCCACATTATTCATATGTATAGACCAATAGTAAATAGTAATTGAAAACAATTGACCTGGAACACAATGTCCTTAACTCAAATGACTGTTGATCGTATAACTTGTCAGGAATATCGCACATAATTAATATTAGAAGGTCCTTAATGAAAAGGAGCTTCCATTCAATAATTATCTGTTGGATAGAAGTCACTCCACTCTTACAACAACGGAAAAATTGGAGTTAACTCCCATTTCTCCCAACTTAATATTATGGTTGTTCGTTCCCATAGAATACACCTGATCTCCATTCTTTGGGCTGCACTGAAAGACAAGGAATTCGTCGCCTACTACACCAAAAACGGCAATGGCATCATATGCCTATCTTCGCACAGGTTCTGTTGTCATGTTGTTTGAATCGCCCGACAGTGTATAGTTTGTCATCCGTAGTCGTAAAAGAAGAAAGGTGCTCCTGGCTCTCACCATCCGAGATTTTCACATTCATTGGGACTTCTTTGTTGTTCTGAGAAGAAACCAACCTCATCTGCTGGGATAGAAAACAACAGTTGTTTGCTTGGCAGATCCCAGATCAACAAACCAAAAAAACAGAATGACAAAACAAAATAATCGTGGATATCATGAACGTTTGATCTATTTTTCTCTCCTGGTTTTGAGATTTGTGTTCATCTTTACTACGGGATATATCCATCCAGATGAATTCTTTCAATCTCCTTCGATTGCCTCGACAATCATCTTTCGATCCAATGAAACACTTGTTCATAAAAGTAATATGATACCGTGGGAGTTCAAGGAGCAACAAAGATGTGTGTTGTTTCCAATGCTGGTCAGTGGAGTGCCCTTTTATGTGATTCGTGAGTGGTTGGTGGGGCGAGTGTTGAGTGAGGAATCCTTAGTTTATGCCTTGTTGTTTGCACCTCGGTTGTTGTTGTTTATTGTGTCTCTGTTTGTGGATCATTGTGTAGCTCGGTTGATTGACAATGAGGAACAAGGAGGAAAAGGAGGAAAATCAGAAAAAGAGACTGCTAAGAATGCAAGTGCGACTGGACAACGCATCAAGGTGATTTATGCTTGTTTGTGGCCTGTTTTGCTGTTTCACACAAGAACGTTTTCCAATACGCTCGAAGCGTTTGTTTTGGTTTGTCTATGTGGATATTGTTGCGATAATTCAAGGAGAGAAACAAGGTGGATTCATTCGATTGTTGTGGGTGTGATATGTGCAGTGGGATTGTTTGTTCGCTTTACTTTTCCCATGTTTGCTTTTTCATTCGTAGCTTATTACTTGTTTGTTGAAAGTTGGACGTGGAGTAAGAACAATAAGAGCGGAAAGAGCAGAGGAGTCAAGTATGTTTGGGAAGTGATTCGGAGATCATTGTTTTGGTTAGTTGGATTTTGTGGGATGAGTTTTGTGTGCGTGTGGTGTGACAGTGTTTACTACGGTCAGTGGACTATTACTCCACTCAATAATTTACTCTACAATATGAAAACAGAGAATTTGTCCCTTCATACATTGCATCCACGTTATTTGCACTCGTTGGTAAATTTGCCAATGTTGTACGGGCCGTTGTTACTTGCCGTAGTATGCAAGTTGATTCAAAAGTGTAATCAGATACGCTATTATCGCTCAAGTTTATTCTGGACAAGCTTATTGTCCGTGATTATGGGCGTGGGATTCCTGAGTTTGGCACCTCATCAGGAACCAAGGTTTTTGTTGCCGTGCACTCTACCACTCGTCGTCCTGTACTATTACTTGACGAGAGATGATCCGCCCAATAAGAGCTTCTTCTTGTTCAAGACCAAGTCCATATTTGCCTATGCACTGATCGTTGCCTTGTTTTTTGGATTTTTCCATCAAGCTGGAGTCCTATCATCACTCTTTCGAGTCCAATCTGAACTTCGCAACACCAAACCCTTGGAGAAACTTCATGTGACATTTGAAGGAACGTACATGCCTCCAATGTACCTCTTATTAGCGAACCGAAGCGACTCGCGGTTACAACTAACTGACGAAAGAGGTTCCATGAGTGACTTGAGTTGTGATCAGCTCCTGAAGAGAGTATGTTCACAGAGCAATGACACTTTATCTCGACATTTGCTCATCACAAATCGTTACAGTGAGTGTGCACCCATTGTTCACTCCCTGTTCCCTCATATCAGTACAGAGGATCTAGCCTCTTCCATTCAATCTCAATTTCACCTCTATATCCTCTCCTTGACATGCTAAATGGCCTTCCTGATAACAGCTTGTCCTGCTCAATAAAAAATGCAAAGAAAACAAGAAAACAAGAAAAGCTTTTCATTCATCAAGAAACAATGACAACATTGTCGCCATTTGCACAGTTCCACAATGAGATCCATCACTTGTCCTGTGCCTATCAAGTCTCCCAATTGATCAAGTCTTCTCTAGGTCCTGTGAGCAGAGATAAGCTCATTGTGCGTCCCAGTGGTGAGCTGTTGATCACATGTGATGGTCGAACGATGCTTGAACAAATTTTTCAAAAGAAGAGTGCCAACCAGTATCAATCCAATGTTTTGAATGAGAGAATTGAGAGTGAAAATGGTGGTGCACTTAGTTTGCCTCCTCGAAGACCCATTTTTCATCTCATGGTCCAATTGAGCAAGAATCAAGATGTTGCCTGTGGTGATGGAACCACGAGTGTGGTTGTTTTGTGTGGGGAAATGTGTTACAAGGCTGTGCAGCTCATGCAGAGAGGAATTCATCCGTTGACTGTGATCGAAGGGTACAAGATTGCATCAGAGTTTGCGATCCGTGAGTTGAATCAGTTGTTGTGTACTGGTGATGCAACAAGAGGAGTCAATCGTGCGATTCATAATGCTGCGAAAACAAGTCTGAGCACAAAATTGGTGAGCAGAGATAGGGAATACTTGTCTTCGTTGTGTGTGGATGCTGTACAACTCGTTTCATCTCATTCATCGGACAACAAGTTGGATATTCAATTGCGATATATTGCTATGGAGCACTTGGAACATGATTACGTGTCAAATGACGTTCAAGCAGATTTTCATTGTGCTGAGCTTGTGAGAGGTGTCAGTCTCAAGAAGAGCTTTTCGCATGATAACATGCCGAATGAAATGAAGAATGCTCGTATTGCTGTTCTCTCTTGTGCGTTGGAACCACCAAGGCTGAAAACAAAACATACGATTCAGATTACGAATAGAGGAGAGTTTGATGAGTTGAAGCGAGTAGAACAATCCTATTTTGAACAAATATTTGACAAATTATCTGAACTATCTGTAAATACTGTGATATGTCAGTGGGGAATGGATCATGAGGTTAATGAATGGCTTTATCAGAACAACATGGTTGCTGTTCGTTGGGTGCCTGGCCATGAATTAGAAAGAGTAGCGATGGCTGTTGGAGCAACGATCTGTTCGCGAATTACGGACTTGACATCGGATATGATAGGAAGCGCGGAACACATCTTCCAAAAACAGAATCCCAATAGCTCTAACAGCTCGAGTACTGTGATTGTCATAGAGGGATGCACCAATCCGAGAGTCTGTACGATATTGATCCATGCGATCAATCAGTTAGTAGCCGAGGACATAAAACGCTCACTATTTGATGCCATGTGTAGTGTGAGAGACTGTATGATGAACAGTGATATGCTCATTGGTGGAGGTGCAACAGAATGCGAACTGCATCTACGGATGAGGAAATGGGCTGATCAGTACATCGAGGAGCGAGAACAAGAAATGCAAAAGAACGATGTTGTCAGTGAATTGCAAAGCAATCGCTTGTACCAGTTGGTTGATGTGCTCGAGTTTTGGATATCTAGTCTGTTGTGCATCCCTCTTGCTTTGGCTGAGAATAATGGTGCGGCCAATAGTGTAGGCTATGTACAGGACTTGTTACAGTTGCACCGCTCAGGTGGTGAGCAGTATCGGAGCTATGGTGTGGGAACAAACTCTGAGTATCAGGTCGAATCCATGGATATGACTCAACTGGAAGTATTTGAAACCCTCAAGATGAAGAGCAGCATACTTCGGCTTGCCACCGAAATGACATGCACATTATTGAAAATTGACAAGATTATTGAATAGTCGGACATTCCCAAGATAAAACATTGTTCGCATAAAAAATGGAACGCAATTTTTCTTTGATCACAACAAGAAAAAAAACAAACACAAAATGTTCATCAGTCGACTTCAAAAAATTGCTCAACAGCAGCAACAACAGCAACAACAAGCTGCTCAAGCATCCTCCTCCTCCTCACAACAACAACAAAAAAACAACATTATTCGCATTGATGAAGGCGATCACGATGATGATCAAGCAGACGATGACATTTACGGTTACAGCAAACACAAGTCATCCACTGGCAGAGGATACACTTGGGAAAAACAATTCAAGATTGATTTACTCGACCGTGACGCATCCAGCGAAGAAGAAAAATTGGCTCAACTTCAACAATTGCGTCTACAGGAGGAGCGGAGAAAAAGAGCGCGAATTTCACAAAATAAGAATTATTTGTTGCAGAACACGATTCACTATTTGGCTCAAAAATCAACAGTCACAACATCTACATTGACACCTACTGGAGAAGCCATCTCAAGCACAACCACATCGGCTGACATTGTTGATCTCTCTGTTCAACAAGCTCCTGTTTCTATTATTAGAAAGGGAATTATCCGATACTTGTACCTTGTGGTGGATATGAGCAATGGTATTATGCAACCAATGGAGCATGGATCAAGAACTGCACGTCTAGAGATTGTTCATGAGACTTGTGCTGAATATGTCAAGGAGTACTTTGATCAGAATCCGTTGTCTCAGATGGGATTGATTGCGACGAGAAATTCAATTGCGGACAAGTGTTCGGAGCTCAGTGGATCAGTCAATCAATTGTTGAGAGCACTCAAGGAACAATTCTTGTTCATGGATCCGAGTGATAAGTCATTGGAGAGCATGCAACAAATGGAAAAACAGAGAAGTAAGAAAATGGGAGGTGAGGCATCGCTTCAGAATGCACTTAAACTAGGAATGGCGTCACTGAGTCAGATACCGAGCTATGGAAGCAAGGAAATTTTGATTGTGTACTCTAGTTTGAGCACTTGTGACCCGGGAGATATATTCCAGACGATTAAGGAACTCAAAGACAACAATATTCGATGCTCTGTGGTTTCATTGGACGCAGAGATGCACATTCTCAAGTGTATTGCCAAGGAGACCAATGGTAACATTTCTGTGCCTCTCAACACTGAGAATTTCAAGGAATGCCTGTTTGATTTCGCTTCGCCACCACCTGTGACCACCAAGCAAACAAGATCGACAACTGCTTCGCTGATTCGTATGGGATTCCCACAGAAGAAATCAGAGAGCTATTTCAGTGTTTGTGCTTGTCATCAGGAAGTGAGATCAGGAGGCTACATTTGTCCAAAATGCAAGAGCAAATATTGTGAATTACCAACAGAGTGCAAAGTCTGTGGTCTGACATTGGTTTCTTCGCCTCATTTGGCTCGATCCTATCATCACTTGTTCCCCGTGAAACCATTCATTGAACTGAATGAACAATCGGCACAAACCATGCAAATTCCAAAGCTGAGAGAACTGACTACTCAGAAACAGTTGGCCTGTTTTTCATGCATGAAGCATCTGCCAAAAGAAAGTACACTTCGACTACTGTGCCTCCAATGTCAAAAAGTGTTTTGTATCGAGTGCGATTCGTACATTCACAACGATGTACACAATTGCCCTGGATGTGACATTAGTGGATAAGAATATGCAAACAAATGAATATCTCAAGCATTCCCCAGATCAGGAGATCTCAAGTGGACACATATCTCAATCGTTCTCCTTGTTCGAGACATGTACAATATTGGATCTCCACGTGTGACGCCGACACGGCAGATATCTCTCATCTCTCAATACCTGGGGCTGTTCTGATAAATGTGCTGCGCAAAAGCGCTTCAGCGCATGCGCGTGCGGTCAAGTTGCTGGCAGCATCACAATTCCGATTCAGCTCCCAAACCCAACGAAACATCTTCACCCTTCCTTGTTCTCACCACCCACAAAAAAACAACACTATAAAAGCAGTGATCACAAAAACCAAACTGAATCAAATCATGCAAAGAATCTCAAGAACCATTGCCACCAAAACCCTTCTCCCAAGAAGCACAATCTCTCATCAGAAGAACCACTTGTTTGCCAACATGACCAACCAACAAATGAGACAAAATCAAACAACAGAAACAGTAGAAGCACCAATTAGTCCTTCGATTGGTAACCTCAAGGGCAAGGTTTGTTTTGTGACTGGCGGAGGATCAGGAATCGGAGAGGGCATTTGCAAGAAATTCGCCGCTATGGGCGCCAAAGTCGTTGTCGGAGATTTAAGGTACTTGGCTGCCACTCAAACAGTAGACAAGTTAGAAGGTAGTGATCATTATGCTGTTCCAATGGATGTGACTGATGAGAATCAAGTTAATTTGGGAATGAACTCCATCATTGAAAAGTATGGAAGATTGGATGTGCTTGTTTGCAACGCTGGTGTGCAGCACATTTCAAGCGTCGTAGATTTGGAGTTTGAAAATTGGCGCAAAATTTTGAGCGTTCACTTGGACGCGCCATTTTTGTGCACCAAGGCTGCTTTGAAGCACATGTACGAACAAAAATCTGGAAAGGTCATTTATATTGGTAGTGTTCACTCCAAGACTGCTTCTCCATTGAAGGCACCTTATGTCAGTGCAAAGCATGGTGTCTTGGGATTGTGCAGAACTGTGGCCAAGGAAGCTGCAAAGCACAATGTGAGTGCGAATGTCATTTGCCCTGGTTTTGTGTTGACTCCATTGGTTGAGAAACAGATTCCTGAACAAGCCAAGGAGTTGAACATTTCTGAGGAAGAAGTGGTTCAAAAGATTATGCTCAAGGACACTGTCAATGGCGAGTTTGCAACAGTGGAGGATGTGGCAAATGCTGCTGCTTTCGTGGCTGGATTCGAGTCCAATGCTTTGACTGGTCAATCCTTTATTGTTTCCAATGGATGGTTCATGGAGTAAATGTAAAATCTCATCTGTATTTTGTGTTGTAAAGGAATTGGATATCTCGATCCTATTTTTGAGATGCCTTGCGGTGTTGGTTAATTGCTACTTATAATACAACAGTCAATAAAATTTTTAACACACAACATAATGGGATATGTCCAAGGATCACAACACCAAGGACATAATTTTCACCAACAATCTTCGTGACTGGTTCGTTGCTGCAAGGGAATCAGAATTTTACCTCAGATTCGCACACCCAGCGACCAAACTTATCTTTCTCATCGGCAGTGTGATGAAATAAGTGAATTTGACGGGTAGCCAATAGCCAACTCGCCGCAAAATTTCGGACATTTGTGCAGATTGATACCATTTTCAGAAATTCAATTTGGCTTTTTTCAGTAGTCGATCGAAACACAAAAGGACTTTTTTGTCCGATATGTTGAATTGGTATCATGCTGATCCGACTTTCTTTGATCGACCTCCGAAGAGTTAAGATCGATCCATCATAAACCTCACTATAAAAGTCACAGATTTTGGTCTTAAATGCACTTAACCACTTAACCACCAAACCAACCAATAATGAAATTCTCAATTTACTTGTTTGTCATTGCTCTTGTAGCAATGTTTGCTTATGCTCGAACCCAAACCACATGTCCAACAGGAAGAGTGGCTTGCGGTACTCTGTGCTACAACCCACTGACTCATCGATGTATTCAGCCAGGTGATCACATCTGCTCAATCTCGTTTGGTCTTTGTGGATCTGTTTGCTACAATCCAACTACACATCGCTGCTTTACACCAAGCAATCAGCTTTGTTCAGTTTCGTTCCGTCTCTGTGGCTCTACTTGTTACAACCCCACTACTGAACGTTGTTTCTCACCAAGCAATCAACTCTGTCCAGTTTCATTTGGTCTTTGTGGTACTACCTGCTACAACCCTACCCTCTTCCGATGTGTTGCTGGTGTGATCACCCCACTTACAGGAGGAACATGTGGAACGTGCGGAACAGGAACATGTGGTACACAAGGATTGTGCTTCAGTTCTGCTACTCACACCTGCTTGGGTGGAACTACAGTCTGCCCTACTGGTTCTCAACTGTGTGGAATTTCATGCTATAATCCGGTAACCCATGGATGTGTTGGTGGTGAAGTGCTTCTGCTCACAAGTACACCTCCCCCACCTTCTATCCCTCCTCCACCACCTTCCTCTTGTGGTACGGGTCAAGCTCTCTGTGGCAGTCAATGTTATGCACTATCGGCATACAAGTGTTTGACTGGAAATCATTTGTGCAATTGCGCTGCTCCAAATTACTGTCCAGGACAAAGTGCTTGCTTTAGCACTGCTGTTTATAGTTGTTGTGGTACCACCGCCGCAAGCAGTGGTTTAGTCCAAGGTGCAAATCAATGTGTTGCTGGCCAAAACCAAGGCATTTCCAATGGAGTAGGATGTTCTTAATTCGACATGTTGCAATAAAAAATAGGGAAGGGTTATTGTTTCTAATATGAATCGTGCAATGAATGAATGCCAGAACAAAGTTTTTATTAAGATTGCTTTGGAATATAGCCATGATCTATCAACCATTTGTTAATCACTTTGTTGTGTGTCGTTGCGATATCTGGTTCATCAACGGACCCGTTCAATTTCCTCTCTTCGAGCCAATCCAACACTTGCTTCCAGACCGGATTGAATAATTTATGGCAAAATCTCCAACAGGGAATTTGTTTTTGTGACAACATTTGATTTTGTCATTCTTGCACGTGTATCAAGGTTATGCACAACCAAATCTGTGTGTGGTAGTTTGGTTTGGATGCGCTCTCGTGAAACAACTTCGTTGTCATACAACCAATTCAACACCTCAATATTTGCTCCAATCACAGCACAACAAAAGAGAGTTACTCTAGGGAAAGAAGTGCTTTTTAACCAGTTGCGCGCAATGTCCTGACTTTCAATCGCCCGAGCAATGTGTTTTGGACCCTTGTTTTTCAATCTATTTCAAAGCTTCCATATTGTTTAAGTGCGAATTCTTGATACATTTCTGGGATTCTCTCATATCATCTAAGTCCATGGAAATCTGAGAAGTTTCATCTCGACTAAAATCAAATGAAATTGTGCCACCTAGGTTACCTTCCCAGACTTCATACAACAATGGATTTCATTAACTAAACTTAGCTTTCTTCCGTATCCAATTCAGCTAAATAAATTGTACTCTGGGAACAACACTATCTACATGCTTTGGTAAATGACTCACAGTAGTTAGCAATGATGAAATATCGGTTCATGTCGAACTATTCTAAATAAATTTTCGATCATTATCGTTCCAATGCAAGAGAATCGAAGACTCTCAATATCATATTTTGCATGACAGAGAAGGATTTGATGCTTATTCCCAATTTTAGACTTCTGTTATCTTTTCGATAATCAGAGTGTTCCGTAGCAGATTATTTCTCCACACAAAAATGTGGAGTAAATTTAGGAACCTAAAATTTGCAGCTCTTCGACTAGAAACACTATTTCTATGCCAACAATATATACCTTTTCATCTTTGTTTAAAGTTTCCATTCCTCTCATTGGACTTCATCTTGTTTTTTAAAAAATTTATCTTACATTAAAAAAATGTTTTGCAACTACAACAACTTCCATTCTCTATCGAGAGAATACATTAGCGTTTTTTACTATGTTAATTGTTGAACAAAACAAACGTTCTCATCCACAATGTACTCGCATTCTCACCTGCAGAACAAATCAATTTTGCAAGACCGAGTATTATCATCCTTCACATCAATCACTACAATCGACAAGTGGAACCAGAGAACTCTAAAAGAACGATTGTGTTTGGATCCAAGTATTTCCGTTATTTTGTTTTTCTTTTTTTGGGTTGACTGAAGCCTTTTATTGACTGTGTGACGCAAAAGAAATCCGAGGAACAAATTTTTTACTTCAATAGTGTTTGATGACAACAACACTACTCTCTCTTGAGGATTGAAATTAGTAATACCATGCGATAACATTGTCAATAATTAAATGGGACCGGGTTTCTTGCCTCCAGATTTGTAAAGTGAACGCCCATTTATTCATTTTGTAATACTGCATTTGACTTTCTCTCCCATTCCATAAGCAACACTTGTCACAAACTTCTTAAGTGATTTTTTTGGCAACATTGAATGCATTGTGAGTGAATTCGTTTTTTAACGGAGAAATAGACAGAGATCAGAATTGGTTTTGGAGGAATACCATCAACATGAACACCATTCTCAATTGATTCAATTATTCGGCAGTTGGTATTCTGTTGATCCGATCTCATCTCTGTGTAATATACAGTGTGCGGAAGAGTTTCATTTTATTAAACGAGCAAGAAAAAAGGTATGAACCCTTCGCATCCCCAAGCATGGAGTTAAAAATTACAGACGATGGGGATCGAACCCACGACCTCGGCCGTGTGAAGGCCACGATCTAACCACTGATCTACGCCTGCTCTTGGGAATTTTCCATCAACTTACAAGCAACACCTGGAGAAAAACGAACACACACCCCTGTTGTTCGTGAGTATGAGAATCCACGCTATGCTGTGTGGACCACAGCGCCAAGAGGAACTGCGCCAAGCAGCAAGGAGGTCATCATCACTGGAAAGTGTGATGACTCTCCCAAGGCTGCCTTGGCCAAGAAGATTGGCTTGGATTTTGGTGATTTGCTCACCAGGGTCCAAGTCATCAAGAAGGGCCCCAAGAGGTTTGTTGCGTGGGTAACTGTTGTTGATGACAACATTTACCCGTTTGTTGAATCCTTCAACCGCAACAAGAAGATGAGTGGCTGCAAGGCAGCACTCAAGCACAACGTAGATTGTGCCAAGAAGGTCATCCTCCACGGTGTCAAAGGTAAGACGGAGGACGACATCAAGGTCATGCTTGGCACAACAAAGGTCAAGAACGTGCTCAAGAAGCACAACACCGCCTTTGTTGTGATGGAGTCCGAAACGTATGTCGAAGCTTTGCTTCGGAACGTTCAATCCATGCCAGTGGAGGTGGAAGCAAAGCGCTTCCTTCCACGCCCACGTGATCCGGTCAAGGCTGTCAGCAAGAGGCTGACCAAGATGTACCAAGAGCTACTGGCTGTGGTGGACGACCTGCGCCACCAAGTCAGTGTGTTAAAAGACATGGCTTCCGTCAATCGGATTCCCCTCGCATCCCCGTCTCCAAGGACGCCGGAGCGAATCTCCGAATTCGAACCTTCGACTCCCTCTACGAACGATGACTGGGAGTCGATCATGCCGGAATCCCATCCCGCCACTCCAACTGCAGTCACCCAAGAGCCAACCAACAACACCATTGATGAGGATGCTCGTAACAGAGCAATCCTCCAGCTAGTATTGAACACCTCCGAGGTGTTCAAGAAAGTTAAGAAAGAGATTGCTGCCCGAGCAATCATGGTGGACCGTGCAAGAAGCACAGTCACCGAAGAAGATCCAGTTGAGTTGGATCTCAGTAACCCCGACTGTGAGTTACAGAGTCCCCAACTCAACGAACACAAGAAGCGATCAGCACGTGTCACCGTTGGTGACACTGCTGCCAACAAGATCCCGGCCAGGTTGGCCAGTATCAAGTCAGGTGCTCTCCGTAGGTCCTACCAACTGGCTAGGACTACGGAGCCATCTGACCTCATCAGTGGTGCTCCAGATGGTAGTGGAGGCCCTCGCAACGAATCCCTGAAGAAGGGATCAAAACAACATTCCAAGAAGAGAATGAATCCTGTTGCGTAGGCCTGCCACTCCACTGGGCAAACACCACATCATGTTAGACAATTGAGAGCAGGCAAGCCTGCTCTCACGCAAAAGAAAAATAAAAGTTCCGCAACGTGGTGCGTGAGCACCATTTGTTGTATTAAAAAAAAGCAATCCTCGAGCACATTCTTCAACAAAGAGAGGAGGACTGGCAACAGCACTGCTGCACCCAAGCTCAGTGTCGATTGCACAAGAAAGGTGGTCGTCCATGGCATGAAGAACATGTCAGTGGACAACATCAAGAAGCTACTGGGACCCTCTCAAGGCTGTCAACAAGAGGTTGACAAAGATGTACGAGGAGATGCTGATGGTGGTTGACGGACTGCGTCGACAGGTCACAGAACTCACCAAGGAATTGGGAAAGACAAAGGGTCAAGTGGGCAACAAACCGGTTCCAATACCGGAACAAGAAGTTACCCAAAGCATTGCTACTGAGCTAGGGGAGCCACAAGAACAGACTCCGAAAAGGAGATTCAAAGTCCACAACTCAATGACAACTAGAAGAGGAGTGCTAGGATCACACTGGGTGATCTGATGAGCAACAAGGCCCAAAACAAGAAAACAACAACAGATGACTCTGCGTCCATCGACGTGACTACAAGGCTACCCCCTTTGATGAAGGGAATCAACAAAAACGCTCACCAGAGTGATTCTTTCAACCTGTAGGTGCAGCGTCGGAGAAAACAAGAGAAGAATGAATGACGCCCTACGGGACGTCACTCACAAAACAAGTCAATAAATGAGCAAGCGTGTGCTGACTGTTCAAGCACACATGGTTGTATGGAAAAAGAGCAATCCTCGAGCTAGTATTGAGTTCCTCCGAGGTGTTCCAGCCAAGAAGTAGATTGCTGTCCGAGTAATCATGGTGAGTCGTGCAAGAAGCACAACCACCGATAAAGATCCTGTTGAGTTGGATCTCAGTAACCCAGAAAGCGAGTTACAGAGATCAGCACATGTCCCCGTTGCTGACACAACTGCCAACAAGATTCCGGCCAGGTTGTGTTTGTTCTTCGTTGTTCTGCTCCACATATTTTCTTGAAAGTGAGATCAGATTGTCCCGTAGTCCTAGTCAGAGAGCACCTGACTTGACACTGGCCAACCTTGCGTTCGCGAATACAATGTTTTTTGGATCGGTGAGTTATGATATTCAAATGTGTAGGGGAGTGAGATGAATTTTATCATGCAACAACAATCAGCGGCAGCAAAACAAACCCCATTGACAACCTTTTTGGTAATAAACAACATAAGTGTTCCCTCAAAGATTAAGTGAAACATCATTCAATATATTCTCTGAGATGTTCCGCCAACAACGTCAATGGTAGAGGGAAGAAAAGTAAAGGGTTGTTGCATTGTTGCAAAAACATACAAGTCCATAGATCAAAAGCATGTAAGTAGAGAATTGCTTAGAAATCTTCAATCTAGACACACTAGTTACCTTGAGTCAATGAATAGATAAGTACAGCATGTTTTGGTTAATGGTTGATGATATCGACATGATGTCTCTCGACGAAGTAAGTGAAACGTGGGTCTATAAAACTAATAATTCATGCACGTTTTTTTTCCAGGAGATGTTCGTTTTTATGCGTAGCTCTTTCTTTTTGATATTCACAGAATGACCAGCAGATGTTGGTGTAACTTATACATAAGAAGCGCAATTTCTCATCAGAAGAATCCCTTGTTTACCAACATGACCAACCAACAACAACAAATGAGACAAAATCAAACAACAGAAACAGTAGAAGCACCAATTAGTCCTTCGATTGGTAACCCCAAGGGCAAGGTTTGTTTAGTGACCGGTGGAGGATCAGGCATCGGAGAGGTCAGGCATTTGCAAGAAATTGGCAGCGATTTAAGGCTCGCGACTGCCAGTCTCACACTCGATAAATTGGGGGTAGAGGTCATCTCGCTGTGCCAATGGATGTGACTGACCCGAAACAGGTCAATTATGGCATGGAGTGTATCATTGAAAAGTATGGAAGATGCTTGATTGCACCAATGCTGGTGTGCAGCACATTTCAAGCGTCGTAGATAGTTAGACTGCCTCTCCATTGAAGGCACCTTATGTCAGTGCAAAGCATGGTGTCTTGGGATTGCGCAGAACGGTTGCCAAGGAAGCTGCAAAGCACAATGTGAGTGCTAATGTCATTTGTCCTGGTTTTGTGTTGACTCAGGAAGAAGTGGTTCAAAAGATTATGCTCAAGGACACTGTCAATGGCGATTTTGCAACAGTGGAGGATGTGGCAAATGCAGCTGCTTTCGTGGCTGGATTCGAGTCCAATTGTATTTTATGTTGTAGTAAAGGAAATTTTTTATATAAAGTTACAAAATCTGTGAGAGTTGTGCCTTTTGGTCGTTTGTCAGAGATGTTGGGAACAAGAGGTTGAACTCAATGTAGAGATCACCCTTCTTGGATGGATCTGTTCTCAATGGCATTCCCTCACCAGCAATCCTCTTGATCTCTCCCTGGCGAATAATCGTGTCAATCTTGACTTCCAAATCAGTGCCATCTAGCTTCTTGACAACTCTCGTGAAACCAACAAGTGCCTCCTTGAGAGAAATGTCCATCTTCATCTTCAAATCATTGTCATTTCTAGTAAAGACCGCATGAGGCAACGCACGAATCACAAACACCAAGTTTCCTGCTCTGGCCGACGTTGTCGCATCTCCCTCACCGTAAAAAGTAAGCGATTCTCCGTCCTTCATTCCCCGATCGATCACAATGGTCAAATCAGATGTTTTTTGAGTCACGTCGAACCGATTTTGGCACTCTGGACAATTGTTGTCAACCACACGTCTCATGACACCATTGACGTACTCCATCCGTATCACACGGTTTCTGCATTGACATGGCTTGGGAGGTGTTGACTCATCCTCGTGAGCTGTTCTCACACGATGAAAGCTAAGCATTTTTCCAGAATAGAGATCAGCCAAGCTTACTTCGAGAGGAAGCTTCAAATCCTCACCTCTAAATTCTTCTTCCGTAGAGGAACCGTCGTTCCCGCCAAAAGCCTCTTCCCCGCCAAAATTGAAGTGAAATCCTCCGCCTCCGCCACCGCCGCCAAAAATATCGGAGAAAATATCACCAAAACCTCCGCCTCCGCCGCCACCACCAGCACCACGCTTCAATCCTTCTTCACCGTGTCGATCATAAATGGCTCTCTGTTTCTCGTCCTTTAACACTTCATATGCCTTATTGACTTCAGTGTACTTGGCTGCTGCTTCCTTGTTGCCTCTGTTACGATCAGGATGATACTTCATTGTCATCTTATTGTAAGCTTTTCGTAACTGATCAGGTGATGCATTTCTTGCGATACCTAGTATGCTATAGTAGTCAGTGGAGCAGTATACAATTGTTGCTGTTGAGAGAACAAGTGTGATGGTCAACAACAATAGCAACAGAGAGGAGCGATTGTTTTTGGTTGTTGACATGATGAAAATATAGTGTGTGTTTTGATTGTTGTTGTTGATTGTTTTTTCGTCTTCGTGTCGGGCACAACAAGGTATGTCGGAATCAAAGAGAATTCAGGACACGTGGTTTTCCGCCAAAAAATATTTCCAATGAATCTTTGAAAGGAAACTTAAAAAGAGGAAAAAGTGTGTTGTGTCATCCATTTGTACAGATAGAGGAGCAGTTTTAATTAAGTCCATTTGATCTCTCCGAATCCTTCAGGAACAGGTGGATGTTTGACAATTGAGAAGGCTTCAATACCCAAAACCTTGGTCAACTCCACAATTCCATTGTAAACAAAGTGAGCATACACTGCGATGATATACAACAGGTAGGAATAGTGTAGGAACAGTGATCCGTACTGGAAATAGATGGCACTCAATACCAACAGTGGTAGAGGTAGTTGAATCACGTACCATTCTGGTGTTCTTTCCTTGGTAGCTCTGGCGAACACTAATCGTGTTTGAATGTAAGCACTGGACAATCCATAGCTCATGGCCAAACTGATTGGATGATTGTAAACAATGTTCGATGCGAACCATGCATAGATTGTGAAAAACACGAGTTGTACCACAAAAGGAAGCACCGATTGTCTAGCTCCCACTAAGCCATTAATGGCCTTGAATCTCTCGACTGGAGGCACCTTTTGAGACACTGTTTTCACCATCTTCACTGCTTCTACGATCGCAGAGATACTACCCACACAAAACAGAACGACAAACAAGGTGTTGATTCGAACACTGTACATGACAGAAAAGGTCCAAATACCTGGTCCAGCAAGCGCTGTCAACAACAAAATACCCACAACAAACAAAATGCCCTCTGTTGGTCCATTGTACTTTCCAAATCTCAGAGTATCAGTCAAATAATCTTCCCATATAATCATAAAGGAAGCAAAATACAGCATAAAAATAACAATGACAGTGCTGTAGGTCGCACCAGATTGGAACGTTCCACACGCTACGATAGCCATCAACAGTGTGACCACAGCATCGACACCGTGATCAAAAAGCTCACCCAAAACGGATCCAGCCTTAATGTTTCTCGCATGTTTACCATCGATGGCATCCATTGTCTGATAAAAGAACATGCAAAATGCGCTCAGGACGTACACCCAGCTGCTCACTGGACGATCCAACTTTGGATTCAATATGATTGTGATCACAAAGGATAGAATGACACCAATGAAACCGAGAAAGGTAACCATGTTGGGTGCCATGTTCTTGGGCAACAATTGAGCACACTTTTCCCAAAATGGATTCAGTACTTGACTCATAAAGGAGGCATCACTTGAGACGTAGTGATACTGGTGCAAGTTGACCTTGGCTTGACGAGACAGATATGGATATCGTGTCAACCATGTGAGAATCTGTTGTTTGTTAATTTTGTTCATATGTTTTGTTTCGTTTCAGGTTTGTTGCTTATGAACTCTGAACCAGCAGACATCAACAACCAATTTTCTGTTCGCTTGATATTTTCAGATCTCCGAAGTTCGCAGCGAACTAAAAACAGAATTTTGGCACCCTTGATCAACTGAAAGTTGACCTGCGACAGGTTTGTCCAAGCAACAAACAACCAAAACAAACAACAACAAGGAGAACTCAAAACGTGTGAGTTTGGCGCCAAAATTGAAAAATTGCTCCCTCAATGTAAGCACTCTTGTCCGAGCGGTCAAGGAGCCTGACTAGAAATCAGGTACGGGAAACCGTGCGTAGGTTCAAATCCTACAGAGTGCGATCACCATTTTGTCTGACTGTGACATAAAGAACAAACATTCTCTGATTTGCAACAGATGATTTAATAGTGAGAACACGGGGCAATAGCTGCTGTTTTAAATCGTACATTTACAACTCTAATCTGCTCAACATCCAAATATCTCATCCGCCATGTCATAGATGGATTTCTGGCTGGATTGGGCGTCAGTGCGCACCTGAGAACGGTTCATCACGGTATCAGAGGATGACAAAGAGGAATAGAGAGGAATCGAGGAAGCAGGACTAGAAACAGAAGGCTGCTGGAATTGCCACAATGAATCTGTTGTGGTACGACTGTCATCTTTCTTATTAGCACTGCGAGAACTTGAATTCAGCTCATCACTCTCTCCTTCACCATCACTGTCATCAAACAAATGAGCAAACCGGTCCTTCTTGGCCGGGATTTTTGCTCGAGCATTATTTGACCCTATGCTGCTCGTGGATGGTTGTGGTAGAGCTCCAAAATCAACACCCAGCATTTGACTCATCGTAGGTGATGGACTCTCTGCACTTTCTACTCGGTTCATAATCTTGATATTGTGTTTGCTGTCGACAAGCAGTGGTGGCTGTGCGTTGCTTGGAGATGAGCGTGGTGATGCTCTAGAAGGTATCGCCTTTTCCATGGATGAGATTAAAGTGTCGCTCATTCGTCGAGCCACCTTTCGTGATGTTCTATCTTCAGCAAAAAATGGAAGTGCTGATGATGAAGGTGGAGAGGACGATGACGAACTAAGTTGTGAATGACTTCGTTTGGTAGTACCAGATTTGCTCGTTGTTTGGTTGGGCGAGGAGTGACCAGTGGTCGAACGAATATTTCTGGGCTGAACACGGCGATTGGGATTACCCAATTGAATTCTAGGTGGTTTGGCCTTCGTAACAGCTTCATCAGGAGCAGATGAAGATGTTAATGAGATTTTGCGTCTCGTTATATTCTGGCTCGCTGGGGGTAAAGTGTCAAGACTTTCCTGATGTTGTGCAATAGGATTTGATTTGTTACTCGGATGGCTGGGGGTAGACACAGAGTGTTCTTGTTCTTGGTGTCGCAACGTGACATTAACATGATCACCTTCCTTATCACTGTCAGACACAGAAGAAACAGGGAGTCCTGCATCATCAGAGGTGTCATCAATCTTTTGATCGGCCCCTGAATGTTTTACTGGAGTTGCAAATCGAAACACATTTTTCACTCTGTGGTGTTTCACTTCCTTGTGATGATCTTCTGTTGTTGTTGTTGTGGAATTATTCCACCGTCCAATCATGTTACGAACAAGAAATATTCGACTGACTGCACGCTTTTGATGACGATTGACCAAATTGGAGGGACCCAATAAATAGTTTTTGATCGAGGTAGGTCGTCTTCCAATTCTTTTGTTTCGTTTTTTGCTAAAACGATAACTAATTGCAAAATTCGTTCGCAGTTTCAATGCTGCCTTTTTTCGATCAGAGGAACGAGAGGTCAGAGTAACTTTGCGCGTTCGTTGGTTTGGCTTCGTCAGTGATTGATGAATCAATGTTCGATGACGCATACGAGTGTGTCGTCCAATATTCAAACTTCGTATGATGGAATCGTTGTCATCATCGTGATCCGCGCCATCGACATAATCATCATCGTCCTCATCGTCATTCTCATCACTACTATCACCCGAAGAAAGATGACGATTCCGACGATAATTCTTGGATTTTGGTTTTTTCGTCTCCCTGTCCTTTGATGATGAGGCATCGCGAGACGACGATAATGACGACAGAGACGACAATGCAGGTATGGAATCCAACTCTAGCATTGTCTTCTTCATCATGAGAAATGGATCATCATTTTGACGCATCAAATCATTCACTAATCGTGTAGTATCCAATTCTCGTCTCCTACCAGTCGAAATCATCGTTCGATCATCATCAAATTCGCGTGAAGAAGAACTGCTGCGAGAATATGACCTTTCTTTGGAGTTTGAATGTGTGGAGGAACGATGATTGCGATGATGAGTTGTTTCTACATGATCTTTGTAATGTGTTTTCCCATGAACATGTCTTTGATTGCGCTGTTTTTGATGTTTTCCTTCATCATGTTGATCACTCACTTCACAATCACTTTCAATCTCAATCACTTCTTCTTCATTATCACCATCATTGACTTCCCCTTTATCACCATTATCTATTCTATTGTTTGAATGAGTATTATCATGAATATTCTGATTCATATTACTATTGATATTGTTATTGATATTGATATTATTGTTTGGTGATTGAAGTTGTTTTTGCCAAATTTCATTTGAAATTTGCTTCCTCAATGAATAAACTTGTTTTGCAAGTGCATCAATGCGCTGTAACTTGTCTGCTTTATCAGCTAACAATTTTTGCTTCTCTCGTTGATACTCTTCCCTCTCCATCAACAATTGGTCAATGTACTGTTTCAATGCCTGCACGTTGTTCTGATTGTTCACGTGTTGTTGTTGTTGACCAATGGAAGAAGGTGATGAAAAATAAGAGTAAGTGTAGTGTTGTGGCAAAGCTTGTTGTTGTTGAATGGGTTGTTGAGATGCATGGTTGATGGCATAGGTAGGCAATGGCGTTACTGTTTGATGTGTATGCTGTGGATAGTAAGCTGGTGTGGTGGATGAAAATTGTTGATGTTGTGATGGTGGAAGAGCATTTGATGGTTGATGTTGTGATGAATGGTGGAGATGATGTTGATGAATGAGTGATGGTGGTGGATGTGGTTGAGAGGCAACAATCTGTACAGGTTGTTGATATGTGTGCACTGGACGTATGGATGACGATGGTGATAATCTTGTCGGAGGCAAGAGTGGAACTGTAGAAGAGCGGGGAAATTCAAATTTCGCGGTTGGCGGCAAAAAAATAGGAAAGGAAGAAGGGGGAATAATGGATGGGCAGGTGGTTAGCAATTGCTTGAGCATATGTTTCTTTTGTTGATTTTGCTCGGCATGTTGTTGTTGTTGTTGGTTGCCCCAAGCACTGGGAGACCGTTGGTTGTTTTGCATCATATCATTTTGATCGTTATGAAAATTTCTTGTTCGAGCGTTTTTTGGAGGAGAAGCGGAACAATGAAAAATTTCACCGAACCTGCATTCGAGAGAAAAGCTTTGAAGAGAAAATGTCAAACTATGATACCGTGTTGCCTGTTGGATCAATCAGTGGAACGCAAGCAGTGTTACACAATTTGAAAGTTGCAGTTTCGTTGGCTGATCAGATTCGATCCACCTATGGTCCAAGAGGGCGCGATAAATTGATCTACGATTCAGAGAGCGGAGAAATTACCATTAGCAATGATGGAGCTACGGTGTTGAAGCTATTGAAACCAGAGCAGCCTATTGCACAGTTACTGGTGAATTTAAGTGTGAGTCAAGATGTGGAGATTGGTGATGGAACGACTGGTGTTGTTCTCTTTACAGCTCACTTGTGTGAAAGAGCTTGCGAGTTGGTCAATCGAGGCTTCCACACGCACATTATCATTCGAGGCTATAAAATGGCATGTGATTTTGTCTTGCAAGAGATGAATAAGTTGGAGAGGTCATTCGAAGTGGACTCCATGAACGCCAATAGCTCCGTTTTAAAACGAGTGATTCAAGTTCCGTTGAACAGCAAAGTTCTTACGTATGACAAGGAATTCTTTTCTCAACTGATTATAAGTGCAATGGATGCGATATTACAGAGCGGGCAGTCGTTTGATATGGATAGCATCTCAATATTGAGCGTGCCTGGTGGATCATTGACTGATTCTTACATGGTGGATGGCCTCGTGTTCGAGAGGACGTTCACGTATGCTGGATATGAACAACAACGAAAACGAATCTCTAGTCCTAAGATACTGTTATTGGACCAAGAGATTGAACTCAAACATCAAAAGGAGTACGCTCATGTCGTGATTGATCAAGTGACAAATTATGACAAATTTGTCAATACAGAGTGGCAAATTGTGCAACGAAAATTGGATCAAATTTGCGATACGGGATGCAATTTAATTCTAGATTCTCGAGGAATTGGTGATTTGGCCACTCAGTACTTTGTTCAGAGGAATATTACAAACATTAGCCGTATTGATTATCACACGATGACAATGATAGCCAATAGTGTTAATGCAACAATACTATCCACACTTGAGGACCTACCAAAGGAATCTGACTCAACTGCAAAGCAAGTCTATGGCAGTTGCGCTCAGTTTGAAGAGATGACAATAGGCGATGAGCAGTATTGTGTTCTCTCTGGCACTCCTCAAAAGAAGCACTTCACACTTATTTTGAGAGCATCTTCCGAGGAAATTATTCAAGAGGCCCATCGAAGTCTTCATGATGCAATCTGTTGTCTCTGCAACGCGCTGAAATATCCAGCGTATCTCTATGGTGGAGGTGCGACTGAAATGGCACTAAAAACTCGCCTTATTGACCATTGTAGTGAGCTAGAGAAAGAGGTTACGACACAAACTGCAAATGACTTTGTACAAGCAAGTATTCTGTATCATCAGAGTCAAATAGCAGAGTGCATGAGATCTTTTGGAGATGCACTAGAGGATCTTGTTGTAACTTTAGCTAGAAACTGCAATGTTGATAGTGCAGATATCATATCTGACCTGAATCACATACACCATCAACGGAAACACACGGATAACATTGATCGATTTGGAATTAATATTGACACTGGACGAGTGGACAGTATGGAAACACTACAATTGTATGAGCCCAGTGTTGTTAAGAAACATGCGATCAAGGTGGCCACGGAAGCAGCTTGCATGATTCTTTCCATTGACCATGTTGTGAAAATGCCAAATGCAGAAAACTTAGCTCAGGGTCGGTGATGAAAGTTCTAACTCATGAAAAGAATGAAAAAATGAAGGAGGTGGATGACAACATGTAACTGGTATTCTCACACTTTCAATCAATCGATAGATAACTTGAACATGAAAGGTCCAGTTCAACTGGGATGAGCAAAAATAATAGTAGATCATGACATCCACAATTAGTTGATAGGATGTCAGGAATCAGTTTGAAAATACTCCCTCAGCCCGATCTGAATGCTCCTGCAATTTGTCAGACGACAGTTCTTTTTTGTTCATTTTTTTCGAGCTTCTTGGGATCGTTTCTTCCTCTTGGGGCAATTCTGGTTTGGGCCGCAAGATCTATCTTGTGGACCAGATTTCTGCCACAGCTGTTGTTCACAAAATCAAAGAATTCAACCTGATGAAATGAAAAATATCAACTGCCAATTAACCCAGAGTCTAATATAACCCAGAGGTGCACAGATAAAAGGATGAGAAGTTGTTGCTTTCCACTGAACTCAAACAACAAACAAACAAAACTAACAATCAATCATCTAACATGAGAGTCTTTAACATTCTTGCCTGCTGCCTCTTCATTTGCCTTTTGGGAACATTGAGTGTTCAAGGAACAGGTGTTGGTACTTGCCAACAGAAGGTTGCACTCTGCGCTGCTCAACCAAACACTCCGTTGTGTTGCAGATGGACTCCTCCGCCAGTGAGAGGCGTTCCAACTCCAACTCAAGAGCAATGCTACAGCAGTACTCAGTATAACTGCATTACTGATTTGTCAGTCGGTGATGCATGCTTGTGTCCTGCTGGTCTTCGATGCTGCAACAAGGCTTGTTATGATACTGCCATCCATATTTGTGCAGTAAACAATCAACCATCCACCGGAGCTCCAGCTCGTCAACTCTGTCCTGTTAATGCTCCATTGTCTTGCAATGGAGCTTGTTATTCATCTCAACAATTCCAATGCTGCCCAGGTGCTCCAGGTCAAGGTGGTAACTTGAGACCAGTTGGTTCTCAATGCCCTGTGTTCTAATCTTATTCGAGGGGTCGGCGAAAGTCATTGTAAATACACACCAGGGAACAACCTAAAGAGCTAAAGCCTTCCATTCGACCATTTTATCGTAATAAACAAAGATTTTTGGCAATGCACGATCATCGTAAAACAGTTAATTTGACTGGCATTCATACACTCTATTTGATTGAGTGTAGTCACATTACAGATAATGCATTTTATCACTGCGCTGGCATTCACACACTCTATGATTCGTTGCAATCAAATCATGGACAAAGCTTTCCCTCACTTGAAGGGCATTCACGCTCGATATGAGTTGTTGCAGGCAAAAGCATTTCCATATTTAAGTGGTATTGACTCGCTGTACATGAATGGATGCAGTCCAAAATTGATCACAGAGGATTCATTCTTCAATTTGAAGGGTATTCGCACTCTCAATTGGCGTAACAGCGGAATAGACAATGCTCTAATCAAGAAAGCGTATCAGAGCTACGAACATTTAGACCTTGAATGATTGAGTCTTTTCAATAACAATTTTGTATATTAATGTGAATGGGTTTATAATTGAGCGTTAGCAGTGTACATGTACTCCTCAATCTCACATTCATTGGAACCTCTCTTGATCCAGAAGAAGCCATTCATTCCCCAATCAACCCCCCATGAGTTGGCAACGATCCAGTATGGCAACTTTGATTGAGAATCGACTCCCCAGCCAACAATCTTGATGGCATGACCAGACATGAAAGCTCCAGAGATGTGATGGTAGACACCAGATGTGTATTGCACAAAGTCTTGGTAAACCATGAATCCTGACATAATTGGTCCATTGGTCATGATTTCATGTTGCATTGATTCGATATCATTTGGATGGAAGTTCTTGACAGACTTTGCCTTGTAGAACTTCATTGCTTCACCATTGACGCAAGTTTTTCTGCAACTTGGAACATCTCCATCACCAGAAACATATGGCCAACAGGAATCTTCAACAGTTCCAGTTGTGGTCAAGAATTTCCACAAACTGTCCATGTTTCCACCTTTGCATCCCGCATCAAACTTGTCACAACTGACCATGAATTGAGGAGAGAGAACAGTGTTGATGGTTCCGTTGGATGCAATGCAGAAACGATCGCTCAACATCTCAGAGGATGAGAATGCCCAGCAGCTGCTGCAGGATTCTTGGTCTCTGATTGGGTGAACACACTTTGACCACTTGTCGCGAGCATTGAAGCTGTCTGGGAGTTGTCTCAAAGAACGTTGGTTTGTTGGTTGTGCAACAGCGTACATGGATGGTCTGACAGAATTTGTCAAATAGGCACCAAACATGTGATCAACATCACTCAAGGTCTTTCCTTCGAATTTGGCATAAGAAGTGGCTTTCCAAGCACCAGTAGGGTGAGAATTGATGGTGTGAATCAATTCTGGGTCATTCAATGAGATAGCAGAGAAAGCAACGCCAATCAAGCAGAATAAGGCGATTAGAAGTGCAGATAATTTAAACATCTGTAAGATATATCTTTGTTTTTGTTTGTGGTATGAGAAAAAGAATGGTAGAAGCACGACTTTAACTTCTTTAAATTGCAATAATTCCGTCCACCAAGGAGTTGAACTCCAAAATCCAACTCCATACCCCGCCATTTGGAAGGTCAGTTCGGTTCACAAATACGCGAAAAGCACAAAGGTATTTGTTGTTGGTTAGGCTCAAGTTTTGACACTCACGTGGAAATCTTCCGTTTTAATATGTGCACTCAATTTTCCCAAGCGTCACACGAATGTCCGGAGTCAGGACAAATTCAGCTTTAACGGAGTTCATCTCCACTTCGCCGACATTCCGCACTCCCACACTCCCGACTTTATTCAGAGGAGTTGACTTGAGCTGCTGCGAGTTGATTAACACCAGTTCTCAATCACATCCACTTTTCAATGTTTATTGTCTTCACCAAAAAACAGTAACATCACAAAGTCTTCCGTTTTGTTGAGCAGTGAACAACTTGTAAGACATGGTTGAATTAGGTTTCGTGACGCTATACAAAAGGGTATGATAGCCGTTCTGAGCACAAGCCACACGTAATTCACTGTGAGTGGGATCGTAAGAAGTTTCGGGCAAACAAACTTCAATCAGCTCACCATCTCGAGCTTGCGAGGAATAGGAACTAAAGCCCCACCTTCTTCCACCACATGCGTAGATGCCTCCCTCCTTTGTTGTAAACACAGTATAGTTTGCTCCACAACTGAAATCGAGCACTGTACCCATTGGCAGAGGGATCTCACTGACAACTAATTGTTTGTCCATGAGAGGAAGTCCCAAACCTCCATGGCCGTTCTCTCCACAACCATAAAACTTGTTTGACTCTGTTCGAAAAACTGTAAAGCTACGACCACATCTTGCATCGACAAGTTTCTCAGATATAGGAATACCACATACCAAAGCGGGGCTAGTAACTGATTCTTCCGGTGAAAGAGAGTCAAACCCACAAAAGTTTGAACCCCAAGAGTACGCTGATCCATCCTCTTCAGATTTTCCCACACCTTTCCTGCCTTCAGTCATCTATGGACCATTAGGGTGCTAAAATCTGCACAAGTGCTGTTACTGCCCGCTTTTGCGCGCTCCGGCATCTACTTGTGGCACCAGAAGCGGCCAAAGTATGTGAAAAAACAGGATAGATGTCTACGTTCATACAATGGTGGAACCACCTCTTCCCATTTCGAATAGAGAAGTTAAGCACCATCTGGCTGAGTTAGTATTGAGATAGGAGACTACTCGAGAACCCTCAGTAATGTAGGCTTTTGCCTCCATGGAACAGATCCAAAGGTGCTCTTGCTTTAGGTGTTGTGCATGGGCACCGTTTTCTTGCCAGAGTCTAGCCCAGGAGAAGATTGTAGATAATTTTGTTTCAAGAATAAGTTACCTAGTTACTTTATTTACAAATTCTCGTTGTTCCATTCTTGTTAATCTCAAAGGCTGTCAACTGTCCTAAGTCGATCGATCCTTGTGAGCAATGCCTGTATCCGATGAATGAGTTGTCTTCTCATTTGTCTAATCTTTGTCCAGTCCCATGAATACTTGCGAGATGGAATGTTGCTGGTTGTTGAAGATTCATCGTTGTTCTCTTCACTGGTTGACATTCTTTCATCTCCATCTTCATCCACACTTTGTTCACTGTGTTCAGGTCCCTGTGATGAGGATGAACAAGATGGTATGATTAATCCATCCAACTTATCCATACTCCTATTCAATTGAATTTCAAGTGAGTTCAATGTCACATGAGACGATGATGATGATGGTTCATCCTTTGAATTTTCAGCATGATTCTTCACTTTTTCCCATTGTTGCAACTCAGAGTACGATCTTTGGATATCTGATCCAATTTCCATCAATTGTAAGCTCTCTGGACCATACTGTTCCATCATTCTCTGTTTGACTCCTCTATTTTCTTCATCATCCATATTATCATTCAACCATTTGTTGTTATTGGAAGGTTGGTTGTGGTGATGGACGACTTCAATAGGTAGTTCGAAGCGACACACTGGACATGAATGATGATTTTGGAGCCATGGAAGAACACAATCCTTGTGAAATGTGTGCGTACAGGGCAATTTCATCAATTTTTCATCTTGTTCACTGTCACTGAGACAAATGGAGCACTCACATGTGCAGTCACCAAACTGGGATTGATAGCTATCACTTGTGTCACAAGAGTACACTGGTAATTGACTCAAAATGGACTTTTTAGTGGCCTTGACTTGATTTTGGTTGTTATTGCTACCAGTGTTCATGTGAGCTTGAAACATTTGAGCCAAGAATTGGTTGAACATTTCATTGGTCATGTAATTGCCTGGTTGTTGATACTGAGATCGTTCTTGTTGTTGTTGATCATGGTTGGAGTGAGAGCTAAAAGCTGTAGTTGTTGTAGTTGTTGTTGTAGTGGGAATAAAGTAGCAAAAATGAAAGTGGAATTGTAGTGGCTGTTGAGGCCCAGCGTTCGTTGTTGGTTGCTGTTGTTGTTGGTCTGACATGTTTGTTGTATTTGCTTTTTCCTGTTTTCAGAGTTGGTTGGTTTTACATTTCTTGATCATGGTGGAAAAGCTTTTATAGTCGTGCGGATGTATTCAACCATTGGAAGATTTGCGGAAACATTGTCAGGAAGTTCCGTTCTAATTATCGGACTATAATTTCCGGAGAAAAAGTTCCGTTTCTTGAGCTGTGCTCGGAATAGTTACTCCAAATAAGGAAGGAGTGGCAAAGCATTTACGAGTCAAATTCCTCCGTATGTACAGAGGAGAAGTGATCAAGGTGTTGACACACAAGCTAGTTCGATTCTTGTTCATCTTCAGGACTTAGAGCTTGTTCTTCATCGACTACTTGGTCTGCTCCTCCCGCGTCGTCCAATCTTCGCAAATTCTTCTCGTAATAGTCCATATCGTGAGAATGATAATCATCATCTTCTTCTCCAAACTTACTCGTGCTCATCATCATGGTAAACTCATCAAAATCCACTGTTCCGTTGCCGTCATCGTCCACTTCTCTAATGAGAGCGTCAATGTCTATCGTTAATCCGAATTCTTGACAAGCAGCAGTGAGCTTCTCTGTTTGTATCGCTCCTGTCCGATCACTGTTGCCTCCCATGGCCACAAATGCAGATACTTAGTCGTATGTGAGAAAACAATGTTCAAAAAATTCTACTTCGCCAAACAAATAACAAGCTCAAGACTTACATGTTTCATTGTCGTGAATGGGTCGGTCTTGCTTCTTCTGACTGACCACAATGCTGAGAAACTGTTCGAAATCGATGGTTCCTGTCTTTTGTAGTGTGAACAGTGGTAGCTTCTTCACTTGTATGTCATGAGGAAATGCAGACGGTGAAACTGGTTTCATCTCCTGTTCCTGTATCGACTCTATAATTTTAAACAATTCGTCCTCTGCAGGTTGAATCTCCAGTTCTCTGAGAGCTTTTCTCAAATCCCACAGTGATATTCGACCAAAATTCAGTGAAGATTGATACTTTTTAAATATTTGTCTACAATTGTTAATCTCATCTGTTCTAAGTAGGTTGCTCGTCTCGTCATCTTCTTCGTCATTATCGTCCAGATATGAGTCCTTTCCTGGCGTGCCCTTCTTTCCTACACTAGTTTGATCACCGGAAGACGATCGTGCTCGAGCTAACAGCAGAGTAGATGGATCATTGGCGTCAAGACTCTTCATGATTGTTTTTTGTTGTAGGGTAAGGAAATGGATGCCGTGCTAGCTATAAAGGTATACTTCTGTTTTTGCACCCATCCAAAGCAAACAAAAACTGTTTGGGATTCGCTCACGGGATATGGGAAGCCGTTGACCCGCCCTGTACAGTAAGCTCGGATTTATTCTCATCCCCCAGGAATAATCTAAACACCAAGGTATAAAGGATTCAACATGATTAAATCCGACGAGAAAAAGATTGAATGACTGATCATAGGATGGACAACATGCATGTTTAATGATGGATGCATGATCATGATTCTCAATGAATTCTGCCAAACATTTTGTTATACAAGTCAACGAATTCTTCGCATTTGTCTTCTTGGGTAAAAACAGAAGTTCCTCGATTTCTAATGTTACATTTTGTGAGGATTTCCATGGTGTTATAGAACAAAGTTGGATCGTTCATTGCCACGACAATCTCAAGTATGACTCTGTGAGGTATGTTTGAGATTCGGTGTCGATACATGAGTTGCAGGGCTTGAGACACTTCCTTCCGGCTGATTAAAATCTCACAAATATTCTCGTATGCTTGCAATCTGCTCATCATATCTAGAGCAATTTGGTACGCAGGCTCATATTGAGCAGATATGCGCAAAATCTGCCAGGCAACAGGAATGGTGTCATCTATGACCTTGTACTGAACGTATTGGTGGAGCAGATGGTAATCGTCGTTCTTAACCAGAAGGTCAATCAAAAACTTTTGGAGCAAGTGCTGGATAGGTATGCCGCACACTCGCAAACTTCTGATATACTCTACAACGAGTGCAATAAGTTCAGTTGTCGTCACTGATCCATCTTTGAACGATCCCTCACCAGTGCATTCCTCATCCAAAGGATTGAACACATGCATATACATATCCATTTGTTCAACGATCGGATATCCGATTGAGGAGACAGTGCTGCTCTCATCTGTTTGAGAAACTCTCGTTGGACTCACGTTCCCTGCGTCAGATAGTGATGCGTCGGATACAGAACTGAACAGTGTGCGGCTTCGATAAGGCGAATCTTGGTTTGGTGGCGGTATCGATTGACGTTTCATTCGATCGGAATCTCGCTTAATTAAAACGCTCAAATAATATCGATTCACTAATTTGAAAATAGAAGATATCGAACGCAAGGTCTCCTTGTGATCCGTTATGAATGTTTTCACCTTTTTCAAAAGTACCATTTTGGAGCTTGTTCTTCTGAATAGGAATTTAATCAAATCTGACTTGTTTCGAATACTCACTGGCATCTGCTCAATTCTGATTGTCAATTCATAAATTAAGCCGTTATCTAAATCAGCAATATAGTTTGGATTGAGAATGAGCCAATTCGGTGAGTACAGCAAAGTAGTAGATGGGTCATTGTTGCCAAAGCCAATTGACATGGGAGGCGAAACAGGAGCATCCTGCTTTGCAAAAATATCATATGCTGTACTGAGTTTGTCTTCACTGTGGTTCAATATCAAGAGCGAGTCCACCACGGTAATGTGCGGCATACCCTGATTATACACATTAAAAACGCGCAATTTCACAAAATTATTGTCCGGATTCATCTTGTAAATGGACATTTCTCTCCGATATATACTCACGTGCACGCACCAACACTTGCCATACAGTGTCACCAACTGAACTTCATTCTCCTGAACACATGGTTCCATGGGCACCGACGGAATGACTTGAAATCGATTCAATCGCACCAAATCCAACACCTTGAACGGTATCAATCCACTGTCATCCCCCTCCAGTGCAATCAACAAGAGACCGTGCTCTGGTGAATAGACATGAAATCGAATATTCAATGGCACTTTTTTCACCGTTTTGGATTGGAGAATGGTGGAAGTAGTAGGGGAGGCGGATGACGATACAGGTGGATTGGTGACCACCGTGGTTCGAACAGACATGATTTGTATCGATGTTGTCAACACCAACAACAAGTGAGAGTCATTCATCCAGTACACTGCCAATACTCTATCGTTTGGATCCTTGCACGTGACAATCACAGCACTTCTCTTTGTTGTCGTAGAGGCGGCAGCAGCCACATTTTCATTGCTTGATTGATCTTGTGAAGGCAAAAGCAATTGATCTTCGACATTGTACAATAACTAGTAAAAAAAACACACAATATAAACATGAGAAAAACTAAAGAATGAACAATAAATGTGTGTGAACCAACAAGTACACTTACAATTCGCTTATTATGATCATACATGACCAGTTTGGATCGATTGGGAGACAATTTTGCCTTTTCAATCTTGAAATCACACAATGACTGTGGCACACTACACACACACCAACCAAAACAAAAACAACCATGAGTGTTTCCGTTTTCCAGAGCTAAAGTTTAAAGCTAAAGCACAAAAAAACAAGCAAAAAAAATTTGCTTATAAAGACAATTGACAACATACACAACAACGGGCACTGGAGGATGACTCTTGTCCACCATGGAATCAAATTCCTCGTCTGATGTCATCATTGACATTGGTGTGTGATGAATAGGTATGATATGAATCAAATTATCTGTAATTTTCAATAATTGTTGACTCACATTGTCCCACGAATAGCTTGATGCAATCGCTGCATTATTGTTATTATTGTCATTGTCACTCGTAGTAGTAGTCGGAGTAATATTATTGTTCAATAGGGACAAGTGTGAAAAATCTTGCAGTGGTTTTGAGAGGTGAAGAAAGGGAGGAGGTGAGAAAGGGATCGCTGGTGGTGATTTCTGTGGAGGTGTTCGTAATACTGGTCCTGTTGCTGTTGTTGATGTCGTTGTTGTTGATTGCATTTTTTTTTTGTTTTTCTGTGTTTTCACTCTTTGGAGAGTTCGTTGTCATCAAAATCAGGAAGGCGGCAATATTGTTTTTGTTCCGTCTACTCCGCACTACGAAAACAGAAATTCAAAAGCTAGCCTAGGGATCCCTTCTTGATTTGATGAATCATGAGACTGAAACAACAACAACAACAATGCATGAATAATGGCAAGAGTAGAAAAGATCAAGTAGCTTCTTGTTGGCCACTCTCAAAGCTTTCAACAAAACTATTCATCGTTCTCTTGATGTCATTGTTGTTGCTCAATACGCTCTTCTGGTTTCGTTCCTTCAAGGGAAGATGTGTAGAAAATGAAATTTCGAAAGTGCCAGATGTTGTTAATGCTGAACCAATAGCTAAAAGAGACGAAATTCAAGTGAAAGTAGAAGCGACAATAGAGGAGACAGCCGTCAGTCCATCACTGCCGATCACAAGGGGAATAGACAGTAAACTTGGGTTAAAACACAGGAACTGTCCTCTAGCTTACAAGTTTGGTCAGCCGAAAACACAGATTCCAGTAAGTAAGTTAAGCATATGCAATCGTTCCGAATGGCAGTATAGAAACATGGATCCAGATGGACCATATTCTTCTGATTCTTGTCAATGCACAAACTATGTTTGGAGTGAGAGTTCGAAACCTTCATCTATTGTTGATTGCATTTCTAGCAAGATAATGACAAGAAACTGTCAATATCATGAAAATCGGTACTGCGTGATCCAGAATGTGACTGTTGTTCATAGAGGAAAAGACTATTTTATCATGTTTCATGCACCAGAACATTTCCAATTCAAACAAATACCAAGGTTCTCAACCAATACAATCCACTCAAAGACATTTCCTACCTTTCAACGGCATCCCTTAACGCTCCCGTATTGTTCTGCACTGGAGAAAGGTGGAGGAGGCCTTAGCCCCAACTACATTGTACCCACTAGCTCCATTTACGACGAGAAAGGTTGTAAGAAAATGATCGAACGAACTACTTTCATCTATGATAGATATGCAATGAGCACCGATCAGAGGTACAACTTGTATCATAGCATTCATGGTGCTATACTAACTCTCTTTGCCAGTATCATGGATTCAGCACCCGAGTTGTTCGATTTTGAAAATATGAGGATGAGGAAAAATCGAATACAGATTGCTCTACTGAAACCTAACACTGATTTCGATAGTGATCACTTCCCAGAAAAATTCTTACTGAACTTGTTCTCTGACAGTCCCATCACTCTATTGAAAGATCTAACCGAAGGTAAAACAAAGTCATGTTTCCGGCGAGTGGTAGTAGGTGTATCAAACAGAATGTATTTACCTCTGTTCCTAGAAAGCAAGTCAGAATATTCTGGAACAAAGAGGAGATACTTCCGATTGTTTTCCTCCTTTGTCAGACAGAACATACCTCCATTGTTAACAGATTCCCTTGTGCAAAGATACCTTACTCCCTCTGCCATTGTTGAACCTATAGTTTATATTTCTTCAAGAAGTTCAGGAAATATTATCAGAGGTAGACAAATCATTAATCAAAAAGATGTGGAGGAATACTTTTCGAACCGTGGCATGTACAAGTATGCGAAATATGTTCACTTCGTTGATTTTGGAGCAATGACTCCATTGGAACAAATCCATGCACTTTCAAGACCTGGTGTGGTGTTCGTAAGTATGTATGGCGCTACATTTACACACTTATTGTGGATGAATCCTTTGGGATCGACTGCTGTCATGTTACAGCACGAATCCATCCACGACAACTTGTACTTTGGTATTGCTGAGCTCGTCGGATTGAGATATTGGAGATACAACATACCCTTGGACAACTGCGAGGGTGATTCTGACTACATGGAATTTGATCATGACACAAGGTTAACAGCAGAACTCACAAGCAGTGAAGGATTGAACTTTAGAATGTTTGAACGATTGAGAGACAGAGATTGCAGAGTGGACCTACAAAAATTGGAAACCTACATCAATGATGCCATTGAACATGCCCAGCATATCTTGCGATGCTAATCCTTGGTTAGTTCAATGTCTGTAAATGATTCCCATCATCGCTTGTCATTTCTTGTCACACGTCAAAAAAACCGGTGTGATGATCTGGTGGTGAATCGCCAATCTCTCGTTTTTCTCATTTTCCCATCACATCCATCCACAAAACAAAACACAAAAACTACTTTTATTTGTATATTTTAAAGATCAACAACAGATTTTGCATTCGGAAAACACAACAAGAATGTCTAGTGCAAATTCTGACCTGTTCCAAAACCTGTCACAATCCAGTGACTTGAACAAGCGATTGTCTGCCTTGAACAGCATTTCTAGCATGTCGGCCGATGTTGAAGCAAGAACTGAATTGTACAAGATGGGATGTATCCCTCCCGTTGTCAACTGTTTGGACACATTTGACGAACAAGAAAAGAGCAATCTCTCTTCTCAAATGAGACAATTGTTGGAAGAGATTGTAAAGACTGCTGCAGGAGGATTGTTGAATATGGCGATTGAGCCTGAAGGTAGAGATCAAATTGTGCAGAGTGGAGCCGTACCAAAACTGTTGAGACATTTGGATATTTTGTTGAATCAGTTGGGCATTGGTGGTGCAAGTGAAGAAGAGGAGAACAAGGTTGTTGTTCAGCTCACTCCAGCACGAAAGGAGAACATTGAGAGAACCATTGAAAATCTGGTCGGTGCAGTGATGAATCTCAGTGATAGTGATGAAGCGAGAGATCAAATATCGGACAAGAGATTCGATGGTGTTCGAATCATGTATGATTGTTTCCATGTTCAAAATATTGAAGTGCAAAAGAATACGATGGGTGCGTTTGCCGCATTGGTGTTGAGTGCAGGGATTGTGGATCAATTGATGCAAATTGATCAATTCTATCGCATTATTGAATGCTTGGAGAGTGGTGATGAGGATGTGATTGTGAGAACGGCAGGTGCTGTTTGGAACATGTCATCCTGCGGTGATCCAGTGAGAGAAGCGTTGAGTATGGCTGGTGCAGTGGATCAAATCGTGAATCTGTTGAAGCAAGAGGACGATCATCAACCAGAAACACTCTCTAATTTGTTGATGGCCTTGTCTGTCATGTCTGCTAGTCGCAAGGTAGGAGAGTTGGTGAAAGATGTGGATGGATTGAACCTAGTGGCCGATTTGGTAGACTATTTCAACGAGGATGAAGACCCTGACAATGGTGTTGCAACTGCTGCAATTGCTGCTGTATGGAACTTGTCTCATACACCTCAGAACAAGGACGAATTCCAAAAGATGGGAATCGTAGAAAAGATTCTGAACTTTTTGGATGCCAATCAAGGCAACACTGAAGTGATGGAAAAGGTTTGTGGTGCCTTGTTGACTCTCGGAAGTAATCCTGCTGTTTCAGAAGACTTTAGAAGCATGAATGGATTTGATAGCTTGAAGCCATGCTTGAAGCATCCAAAGAAGGCCAAATTGAGCTTGTTTGCTGTGATCTCTGTTGCCGTTCTTGGTTATGACAAAGACACTGCAGATGACACGGTTGAGAGTGGTGTCGTCGAATTGTTGATCAAGAATTTCTTGGGTCATAATAGCGAGAACATTTTGGAGAAGACAACTGCATGTTTCTTGAACATTTCAGCCAGTAAGAAAGTTTGTACTGAGATTAGAGAGAAAGATGGTATCAGAGGTTTGGTCGCATGTCTTTCACATCCAAATCAGGCCATTCAGTCTAATGCTGCCGGTGCTTTGTGGAATATGTCATCTGTTGATCCTAAGAACAAGGCTATCTTGAAGAACTTGGGTGCTTTGAAACCACTATTGAATGCAATGAGTGGCGGTAAGAATCCACCAAAGAGCGAAGCAGAAAGAACTATTTCCGATGAAGAGTATCAAGATGCTCTCGAGAAGGCTGAAGCTGAAGTTCCGCCAACCAAACAGATAAGAGGTGAATATGAACCTAACGTTCAGGTTAATGATAAGCCAAGAGATCACCGTTTCGGTTTGGGCGAACATGGCGAGGAAGATGATCTTCCAAAGGGTAAGGTTCTGATCGCTGCTGGACCACTGAACATTGCTAGAAGATTGGCCAGACTCCAGGCAGAAGACCCTGCAGCTGTCAATCACAACAGAGCAATCAATGCCCAACGTCAAAAGGAAGAAGACGAGGCAAGAGAAGAGGCAGACAGAAAGGAAAGAGAAGCTCGTGCCAAGAGACTCGAAGAAGAAAGAAAACAAAGAGAAGAAGAAAGAAGAAGAGAGGAAGAAGAACAAAGAAGAATTGAAGAAGAGAAGAAGAAGGCAGAAGAAGAAGCAAAACGCAAGGAGGAAGAAGAGAGACAGTTGCGTGAGCAAGAAAGACTCAGACAAGAGGCAGAAGAAGAAATGCAGAGAGAAGCTGAGCGTATTAAGAGAGAGCAAGAAGAGAAGAAGAAGTTGCTCGCTGAACAAGAAGCCATGAAACAAAAGATGGAGGAGGCTTACAAGCACAAGACTCGCCGAGGTGTTGATGATGAAGACTTCATCTGGGAAGATGACGTTGTATCCAAACCATCCAGCGATGCTGCTGAAGCTCTCCAACGCTTCAATAATAGAGATCAAATGTTGAGAGATTTCGTGAACGATGATGATAAGCTCTTGCGTCAATTGACAGATGATGAAAGAAACACCATTCTTTTCGGCTGTGATCAAAACGTTGATTGGTTGAATAAGAATCCTAATGCATCTGCTGCTGAAATTGATCAAAAGCGACGTGAACTCGAAGATGCTGTCGCACCAATTCTAGGTCGTTTGGCCAAGAAGAAGGAGTTGACTGATCTGATTAGTGGAATGAGAAAGAGATTGCAAGAGGATCCTGCATTGCTCTCAATGTCCGATGCTGATCGTAAGCTCATTCAAAAGGCGTTGGATGATTCTGCTGATTGGTTGGCCAAGAATCCAAACGCCTCTTTGGATGAATTGAAGGAACAACTCAATAAGGTGCACAATATCATCGATCCTATTGTTCATACAGCTGAAACCCGCAAGACTTTGGAAGATACGGCTTCTGCTTTGAAGAGAGCCTTGAAGAACGATGACAGATTTGCCAACTTAAGTGACAAGGAAAGAAAGTTAATCGAAGACACTTGTGACGAAATTCTTGATTTCCTCAGAAACAACCCTAATGCCACTCTCGATGATCTTGCCAAGCTACAAATGAAGTACGACGAAAATGTCAAACCAATTGTGGATCGTCTCAATGCCTTGGATGATCTAGAAGAGTTGTCAAGAGATTTTAAGAGACACATGCTTCAAGATCCTCTATTGGCAAATTCTATCAAAAATCGTGAGAAGCAAAATGTTGTCGACAAGGCCAACGAAACAATTGATTGGTCAGTAAAGAATCCTACATCTTGGTTAGACGAGATTAAGGGAAAGAGAGATCAATTGAAGGCCGTTGGTGATCCAGCACTCAGAAAGGTTGAGAGAAGAAACGAACTTCGTGATGCCATCAATGGCATTAGAGATCGTATGAGAGGTGGTGCCTACTTGGCTGCTCTTCTCGAATCTGATAGACAGAAATTGGAGCGTGTACATAAGCGTGTGCAAGATTCATTGGCAGATCCTGATGCTGATGTAGATCAGATTGAGAAGGACATGAAGAAGGATATTGATGATATTGTCAAGAGAGCAGACAAGATTGTCGAACTTGAAGAATACTGCCGCTCAATGAAGAGAAGAGTCGAAGATGATCCGAGACTTGCATCTCTCAGCAAGGAAGAGCAGAAACAAATTAGAGACGCTTGCCAAGATGCTCTTGATTTCTTGAAACGTAACCCAAATGCAAACTTTGCCGAAATCTCTGAACAGAAGAGAAGAGCTGAGCGTGTTGTGGATCCTCTTGTTAACAAAGCAGAATATGCATCCAACTTGAGAGATGAAGTTATGAATTTGCGCAGAAGACTCAACGAAGATGCCAGACTCGCCAATAACTTGTCACAAGACGAGAAGAGAAAAATTGAAATCGCCTGTGACAATGCCTTGTCATTCTTGGAGAAGAATCCAAATGCTTCTGCCGCTGAAATTCTCGCTGAAAAGGAGAAGATGAGCCATGTTATTGATCCAATTATTACCCGTGCTGAGAAGAAGACTGAACTCGAAGACTTTGTTTCAAATATGAGAAATAGAGTTTACAACGATAGAAGATTGGCCGGTCTTTCCGATGCTGATAAAACTCACATCTTACAACAATGTGATGATGTTATCAATTGGATGAACAAGAACCCAGATGCCAAGATCTCTGAAATGGCCAAGAAGCAGAATGAACTGATCGCCAACACTTCCGATATTCTCTCACGAGTTGACTTGCGTGGTGATTTGGAAGATCACGTCAGAGATCTGAAGAAGCGCTTGAACAATGGTGAGTTTGCTCATTCATTAAGTGAGAAGGACAAGAGGAATATCATTGATGCTTGTGATGACCTGGTTAAGAAGCTTCAAAACAAGGATATGACAGAAAAGGAATTACTGCGTGCAAAGGATGTGTTTGAATCTGCAGTTGTACCAATTGTAAACAAGGGTGACGCAATCAACAATTTGATCGAATACATTGACGACGTGACTAACAGATATAATAATGATCCAAAGATGGTCCATTTGTCAGAAAGTGAAAAGAAGCAACTCGAAAAGGAGATTGCCGAAAAGAGAGCCATTGCAGAAAAATTGGCAGCCAAGAGCAGAGATGGATTGGCAGATGAACTCGTTGACACAGCAAAGGCCATTGCCGTTTTGCGTGAAGCTCAAGACGTGATTGAACCATTGTTCAACAAGGTTGGTAAGGCAGATGAGTTGCTAACCAAAGCCAATGAATACCTTCACAGAGTGAACAATGATCACAAACTCTTTAACAATTTGTCACATGATGAAAAGAACAAGATTCGTGATGCTGCAGAGAACGCAATCGAGTTCTTGAAGCAGAATCCTGACGCTACAACTGAAGAAATTCAACAAGCACTCCGCAAGTTGGAGGAAGTGAAACCAATCATTGACCGTGTCGATGCTAAGAATGCCCTCGTTGATCATGCGAACGACATCAAGAAGAGAGTGTTGAATGATCCAAAGTACGCTTCTTTGAGCGACCAAGAACGCAACCAAATTATTTCACAATGCGATGACACGCTCAAGTGGATTGAACAGAATCCAAAGAGCTCTCTATCCGATATCTTGAAGAAGCACCAAGATTTGAACAACATTGTTGATCCTTTGATGACCCGTGCTGAGTCCAAGTATGACTTTGATGAATCTATTTCTGCCTTGAAGAGAAGAGTAGATGAGGACAAGAGACTCGTCTCTCTTTCTGACCAAGAAAGAAACTTGATCAAGAAGCAATGCGATGATTTGCTCAATTGGTCCAAGTCGAATCCTGCTGCTTCCAAGGGAGATATGGACAAGCAGAGAAAACAAATGGCTAAGATTATCAATCCTCTTGTTGAGAGAGCTGAGAAGAGAAGTGATGTGGCTGTCTACGCTGAGAATGCACAAGATGACGTCAGATTTGATGAACGATTGTCTTCTCTCAGCAAGCAAGAGCGTGATGCCATTCACAAGAAGGCGGATGATGCTCTAGGTTTCTTGGCGAAGAATCCAAATGCCACCATCGGACAAATGACTCAAGAACAACACAAAGCCGAAGATAATATTGACCCACTTGTAACAAAAGCAGAGAACCATCATGCTCTTGCACAAAGTGTTGCTGATTTGCAATCCAGATTGTCTGATGATTATAGATTGAAATCTGGTCTGTCAGCTGCTGAGAGATCACAGTTAGCAAAGGCTTGCGACGATTGCTTAGATTGGCTGAACAAGAATCCAAATGCATCTATTGATGAAATTGAAAAGAAGAAGAAGCATTTCGAATCCTTGACAACACCTATCATCAAGAGAGTCGAAGAGAAGAATTCTTTGGAGGACTACTGCGATGAAATGAACAGAAGATTGAACGAAGATGAAAAGTTGACCAACTTGTCTGATGCAGAGAAGCAACAGATTGTCAACAAACTGGCAGCTGTCAATAAGTGGTTGCATGAAAATCCAAATGCTACCTCTGGTGAAATATTGGCCAAGAGAAAGGATGCTGAGAATGTTATTGAACCTTTGGTTAAGAAGGCTGAGAATAGACACAACCTAACCACTGAAGCTCAAAATCTTTTGAACAGAGTGAACTCTGATGACATGTTCAACAAGCATTCAAGCCAAAAGGAGAGAGATCAAGTTGCAGCAAGTGCTGAAAATGTTTTGAACTACCTAAAGGCCAATCCAAATTTGAGCAGCAGCGAGATCGATGAGAAGAGAGCAGAGCTGCAAAATATTGTGGAGCCAACAGTTAAGAAGACTGACCACAGAATATCGCTCGAAAATCATGCAAAGGACATCAAGAATAGAGTTCAAAATGATCCATCACTCTTCGCACTCACAGAGGACGAAAAGAAGCGCTTGACTGCTGCCGCTGATGATATGCTCAACTATTTGGCCAAGAATCCAAACGCCTCAGCAAAGGAATTGAACCAAAAGGATGCCAGTTATAAGAATATTGTTGAACCACTGTTGAATAAGGCTGAGAGCAGCCAAGTTCTCAAGCAAACTGCTGAGAATGCACTGAAGAGATTAGAGGAAGATGGTCGTTTGACATCAAGACTGGGTGAGGCTGAGACGAAGAAGATTCGTGATGCCGCCAAAGAGTCCCTTGCTTGGTTGGATAAGAACAAGCACAGTGCAAACAAGGCCCAAATTGACCACAACAAAGCTCAGTTGGATCGTGTTTTGAAACCAATGATGGATCGTATCGACGAATTGAATGCGCTTGAAGATGATGCAGCCAATTTGAAGAGACGAGTCGATCAAGACTCCAAACTCTCAGCTCTCACTGACAAGGAACAATCCGATGTGACCAAACATTGCGCTGACACTGAAAATTGGGTTGCTAATAATCCAAATTCCTCCGTTTCGGATATCAAGAAGCAGAGAGCTGCTCATGACAGAGCTGTCAACCCTGCTGTATCAAGAGCAGAGGCCGCCAATGACCTCAAGGATTACTCCACCAAGTGTATCGATGATGCCACCAGACTCAAGAATGAATTGTCACAGGAAGAAGCCAGAAAGGTTGTCGATACAGCCAAGCAAGTTATGGACTGGTTGAAGGCAAACGAAAAGACTGCCTCGAAATCAGAAATTCTTCAGAAGAAGCGTGAACTCGAAAAGGAGTTGAAACCAATCTTGGATAGAGCTGAGAAGAAGAAACAAATGGAAGACTACATGAACGATGTGAAGAATAAGCTCGACAATGACCCTCGTTTCAATTCCAAGCTTAAGAGAGAAGAAGCCGACCGAATCAGAACAGTGCTCGAAGAAGCTGCAAAATGGAAGAAGAACAACCCTGATGCTACTTTGGCTGAACTTCACAACAAGGAAGCGGAAATTCGCAAGGCATTAGATCCTATCATTAACAGAGTTGATGAGCTGAACAAGCTTGAAGACTATGCTAAGGAGGCACTGCAAGATATTGATACTCTGGGCAATCATCTCTCTGAAGCTGAAAAGCGAGAAGTTAGAGACGCAGCCAACAAGACGTTGGATTGGGTATCAAAGAATAAGCATGCTCCACTTCTGGAGACTGTTGGAAAGAGAAAGGAACTCGAAGAAAAGATTAGCCCTACAATCACCAGAGGATACCAAAAGAAGGAACTTATTGACTACGCTCAAGAAACAAAGAACAAGCTGCTGAAGGATGATAGAATGTCTATTCTCGACAATGAAGAGAAGAGAATCATCAATAATAAGTGTACTGAGCTTGAAAACTGGGTGAAGGCAAATCCAAACGCATCCGTAGCTGAAATCAAGAGAGTGAAGCAGGAAGGTGAAGCTGTCATTCAACCATTGGTTGAGCGAGCTGAAAGTCACGGAGACTTGAAGAGTCTAGCAAACAGCTTGAGTCAAGAAACTGAGGAGATGGGAGATAATCTCTCCAAGCAAGACAAGGAAAAGATTATTAATGCTTGCAAAGATACTGTCGATTGGCTAGAAAAGAATAAGAAGGCATCCAAGGCACAAATCGAGGCAAAGAAGAAGGAACTCGAGAAGGTTGCATTGCCAATTCTCTCTGGTGGTAGATTAATGAAGGAACTTGAAAAAGAATTGACAGACTACAGACAAATGTTGAAGAATGATGATAGATTTGCTTCATTGTCAGACGCTCAGAAAAATCTTGTTAACAAGAAGTTGGACGAGATTGCACAATGGTTGAAAGATAATCCAAATGCTACCAAGGAAGCAGTTGCCAGAAAGCGTGACGAACTCAAGAGATTTATTGACGAAATGCTGGATAACCAAGATGCACACAAGGACTTGAAGGATTACGCCGAAAAGGTTCTCAAGGTTCTGGAACATAACAAGGATGTGCGAAGAGCCATGTCTGAAAAGGACAGACAAACTGCAAAGGATTACGCTGAAGATTTACTTGACTGGTTAAGAAGAAATCCAAATGCATCTGCCAGTGAAGTCAGAGAAAAGAAGAGAGAAGCTGTCATTGCCATCAACAATCTAAGAGGATGGAAATTCGAAGTTCCATACGCTCAATTTGTTGGTCACAGATTCACTGAACAGACCAGATGGGGTCTTGCTCACAACAGAGTCAATCCATGGGAATTGAACTTTGGCAGTTACTTGAAGGCCGCTGAAAGAAGAGGTGATCAACCAAAGCCATCCTACGCCACTCAAGGTCCAAAGTTCGACTCAATGTATATCCCAACATGGCAAAAGTCATCTGAAGGAGACAAGAAATGGGGCAAGAAACCATCTCAAGCAGATGAAGATGACAAGAAGTTCGAAGCAATGAAATCAAAGATGGTGTCACCTGTGCTCAGAGCCAAGCTCGACTCATTGACTGACACTGCCGGAAAGTCCAAGACTGCTTCTGGCCCACAGATTGAACAACAAAATCTGAAGACCTACACGTACGCAGAACTCAAGGACAAGAAATCAAGCGAGCTTCCATCTGATGTCAAGGGTGACAAGAGAGAGCAATACTTGTCTGATGCTGAGTTTGAAAAGGTGTTTGGTATGAACAAGTCTGCGTTCCTCATGCAGCCAGAGTTCATCCAAATGAAGCAAAAGAAGGACAAGGGACTCTTCTCCTACGCTTATGAACACTAAGTCAATTCATCGAGGACAGTAAAAAATCGTAAACTTTCATTCACAACGATTCGAGGCAATAACTGAAATAATATCGCCATTTTTTATTTGTCCGTCTTCGTTCTCCCGTAAAATCCCGAACAAAAATTGCAACAGAAAACATGCCACATCTGTCATGGAGGACCTCATTTGTTGTGGTGCATGTTTTCCTGTTGTTGTTGATTGTTATGAGCTACGTGTCTCCAAAGTGTGTTCATTTGATGAATAATCGAATGGAATTTCACTGGAGCGATATTAATCCGAACTCCTTCATATTTATTGTAAAAAAGCCTTTTCCAGACGGTTGGATCAGTGTTCATCTCTCGTCGCAGAACTCATCGACAACAAGTAGCCTCTTTCATGTGTTTAGGAGTCACTATAAGCTTGAGATGAGAGAAGAATTGTTCGAAGCTGAAGTGACTCCGTCATTGAATGCTGCTGACATGGGAGATGATGAGCTGTTGCCGTTGGTTCGGAATTTGAATCTGAATGTGAGTGTGGCAAAAAGTGGCAGATTGGACACTTGGTCTCCTCTCTCCAAGTATCGAATGTTTCGATTGAGTAACTTGAGGCATCATCAGGAATGGGACCACAAGGTATCAATTGTCAAATTGATCGTGTTGAGTCACTCATTCGAAGAAATTAGAGCAGGGGCCAAAGAACAAACACTGGAAATGCCAACAAATGTATCGATTCTATCGATTGATCTCTCGCAAGAGTCAATGCCACTGAGATGCTTGAACAGTGCTCCAAATGTCACTGAAGCTACGGTGGCCTACTGGAAGTACAACAGAAAAATCAAGGTGTTTCCGATCGTGGTCGTTAGCATCTCCTCATTGCTCTGTTTAGTACATACGTTCATGCTAACTGTAATGAGAAGAAAGAGACGCATAAAACCGAGATATGTTGGATTGATGCTTGGATCAGTAGCCCTATTGTTTCAGAGAGTATTTTCTCTGACCATGTTGTCGAGAAACTATAAGCAAACATCGAAGAATCTCTACGCTCTGTCTAACATGTTGGATGTGAGTCAGTATAACTTGCTATTGTACTCTATTGCATGGCCGTTGCCATTTATATGCATGTGTGTCATATACATTGTACAGGTACTTAGATTCATTGCCGCCAGACGGTACTATCAAGCTATTTATGATCACTATGTCCAACCAAACGAATCATTGAGGAAGACGATTGTGATGTTGAGATACTTGTCCTCAAAGACTGCTGTAGCCATCGCCATTTGTACTCCGATATTGATACTTGTTCCCATAGCAGTGATCTCTGTGATCTTTAGCTACTCGTGGTCTTCAAACACGTCCTGGATTCTATCGACGCTCATCTCAGCGATTCTCTTCGTATTCATTACGCTGATACTGCTGAATGATGCATTCAGTAGCAAAGCAAACAGTTATGGACTGCGGTATCTATCAAGGCTATCAGATCCATTGATGTACAAGACAGAAATGATCGTGGCATCACTTGTGTTCTTTGTAGTTCTTTGTATCGAAGTGACACGAGGAGCTATCAACTTCAGACATACGGGCTCATTCTCCAATCGAAGCTTCAATAGCTCTCCATTTCTTACGTTTGCATTCTGGGTTGTGCCAATGGGTGGCATAGTTCTTGTAATTCAACGAATAATGCGTTTGGTTTCATGTGTGAGACCAAAACGTGACATTGACCTTGAGGAAAAGACTCGAATAGTCGAGCAAGTGATGTTGGACGATGAAAAGCACCACTTGATGATCACATTTTGCATTAATGAATTCACGTTAAAGTATTGTTTAATGTGGAAACGATTGTATGACATTAAGTGTGGTAATGTGACATCGAATGACGATTTTCATGAGCGATGGCAGTTGTATTTTGCAACAGACATCTTCAAGACAGCACAATCGAAACGATCCAATAACTCCATGCGTTCTCTGAAGGAGCACATGTTGAATTCTCCCGAGCAAGACACAGAATGGAACGAGCATTCGCAATCACTGTATAGTACAGTTATATCACAATTGTATGAATCGTATATCTATGTTTGCAGGACGAGAGAGTTTCAACAGCGCGTCCGTGACGAACAGCGCACAGAAATACCTATGGATATTGATCAAGCATTACAAGAAGCACCTCATGATACCTCAATCCAAACCGGAGGTAGACTCGCACACGAACACTATTCACTGCTCGAAGAAGAGTAGTCACTCAAATACACATCACTCATATCAATTTACAATTTTTTGACATACGATGGCTGACCTGAAATCTCCGAACGGTTTGTGACTGTTCGCTCAAGTACAGCTAACAATTCCTCAAAAAACCATATATTTATTTTTTGGCAGCTGTCAACTGCAGTATTTTATAGGAAGGAAAAGGAATTGATTTTGTTGTTTTGATTCATTGCCAATCTGATTCAAGATCACTGTGCAATCCTTCTTCCTTATCACTGCGAACAAGTGCAAACATTGGGCGTGTATTTCTTCATCCCCATTTTCCATTTCAACGAAGAACTCTCGACAAAAAATATCCCAAGAGAACAAAGTCGACCTTCTTGACACCCAAAAAGACAAAACACACTGTCTGTCGCAAACAAAACCCATCTTCGCCGCGAACAACAAACAACGAACGACGAACGGCACAACAACACGCATCATCATCATCCATCCACACATACAACATTGACAAAAAGGCTCTTTTTTTTTGACAAATGAAAAGCACTTTTAAAAAGCTCAAGAAGGGCAAGAAGAGCTCATCCAAGTCCAGTAGCAGTAGCACCAGCACTCAACAACAAAATGAAAAAATGTTTGGTGGTTTCATCACAGAGCAAATTCATCCTTTTGTGCTTCAAAGCATAGAATACATGTCTGAAGAGGACAACATCACACAAGAGGGTCTGTTTCGTGTCTCTGGCGACGTCACTCACATCAATCGTACCAAACAAATGCTCAATGATGATAAAGAAGCAATGAGTCGTTTAACAATCAATGAAATTGCAAAGAATAATGTGAATAATGTAGCTGGTCTGTTCAAAATGTATTTTAGAGAGATGGCAGAACCGTTGTTGACGTTTGATCACTATGATATGTTTATTGCTGCACATGGTATGTTTTTTTTTCATTTCCACCATATCTATCTTCTTTTCTCTCATGAGAGACAAGTCAAAAAGCTTTTTCTGCCTAGCTTTTTGGCGCCTTTTTTGTGCTTCATGTCTTTTCTCCGAGGCAGTCAACTGCCAATGAATACAAAAGTTTACAATGACTAACAACTCAAAAATAAATAGGTGTTCCTGATAGAGAAACTCGTATCATCGTCATTAAAAAAGTTCTGCGGTTTCTCCCTCGAAGAAACATGCAACTGCTAAGAACATTGTGCAAATTCCTGCACCATGTCATGCAATTCGCATCCATCAACAAGATGACTTCATCCAATTTGGCCATTGTTTTCGCGCCAAATTTATTGAGACCCAAGGGCGACGAGCTAGTGACCATGATGAGTGACTCACCACACGCCAACGGACTCATGAAAACATTGATTGAAGAGTATGAGTTGATCTTTGAGAGTGGTGATGACTTGGAAGAGGAAGAGCTAAGGCCTGCCAAAGGTGTAGGTCATCGTCAACAAGCCAGTCATAGCTCAGCTACTGGTGGTAGTCGCAGTAGCAATGCTCATAGCTCTGATGACGATGACGAAGATGAAGATGACAGTGAAGAAGCAGAACAAGATGAAGAACAAGATTATCAAGCTTCCATGAGACAACAACAACAACAACGTGTGTTGCCATCGACTCCATCAAGACCACTGACCATTGTTCCTCCCTCCAAAGAATCAACGGATACGGTGCATTATCCCTCACCGTATGCAGTGACTTCGCCAACGAGACCGTTGCCACTCCCAAGTACTCCCACGACAAGGCACGAAATTTCTTCGCCAGTCATGGAATCAAAGCCTGTTCCACCACCTCGCAAATCAGCAATGATTAAGCAAAATGTGGGTGGTGTGAATTCAGTGTTGCCTCCACCAAGGTGGCCTCCAGCATCAGCATCTTCGTCATCGTCGGCATCGGCATCGTCGTCGTCATCTTCTTCTTCCTCGATTTCACAATTCAGGTTGGCACCACAGTCATTGCCTACATCTCCAGTGACGGGAGATAAGCGAGTGTTGCCTACACCTCCACCTCAGAGTCCTCGAGGATCTCGAGCCAGTTTGCCTGTTCCTCGTGCCTCTGGAGCATTCCTGGTGGAAGTTGATCAGAAACTGTCTCATTTCAATAATGACAATCATCATGCTGATCCTGTGACTCTGCGAACTGTCGAAGCAAATCCAACAAAGCCATTGCCCCCTCCTAGGAAGCCAGCGCGCAACTAAGCATCATAATCATAGCAATCAATGCCAACTTTTTATAAATGTACAATAAGTTATTTATTTTTGTGAGGGCTTTTGTTCTGCAATCCATTCTCCAAAGGATTTCCGTTTGACTGGGTTTTCACTCTTGGTCGACGTTGTATCCACGTTAACATTTGCAAGATCAATGTCTGACAAGTCCATATCGGTATCTTCCTTCATTGTACTGATCATATCATTGATTTTCGAGGCCACATTCATGTTGGTGTTCATGATTGTTTGAAGTTCACCTGAACGAAGCAAGCCACTAAGCAGTCCACTTAGTTTCAGTTGTTTCCGGTACTTTCTGTTCTCTGCCTTTAGCTTCGTGACTTGATCAAACAGTTCCTCATAGGCAGTTTGTCGCTTCTCATCTCTGATCATGAACTGTTTCAACCTGTCATCCACAAGGCGGTGTTGAGATGCTAGTTCCTCATTCTCCTTATTTAATGTTCCAATTTGCTTTCGTGCTAGATTGTAATCGCGTTGCAAATCTTCGACATCTATCTGAGAAGATTTGTATTTCAATTGAAGAGCTGAGAATTCCTTATCAACTAATCTCAATCTTGTATCCACATCATTGTACTTTTTCTTTATCTGTTCCTTTTCCAATTCGAAGCCCTTCTCATACAACTTTGCTGACTCCATTTGCTGTTGAAGGTTCGCCAATTCCTTCTGCAATCGATCTCGCTGCGTTTCAACGGAAGTTACCTTGTGTTTCAACATATCGATATGAGATTCTGACTCAACTTGTTTGTTCATCATCCCTTGGATATGCTTCTCCATTTTGTCTCGAATTGATTGAAGTTGCTCCTTGTCGAACTCCAATTGTTTGAGCGTTAATTTGAGTTGAGATGTTTCTGCCTTCAAATCTTCGTACTTTTTCTCAGAATTCATTAGAGCTTCTCTATCGCTTTTATCTGATTGTTCCATAGCTACTAAACGTTCTTGTTGTTGACCGCTCTTTGTCTTCCATCCTTCCACTTCATTCTCCAAATTCGTTACTTGGTTCGTAAGATCCTCGGTGGTTGACTTGTAGGACTTAAGTTGAGCTGAAATCTCCATGGTTTCTTGCATATAATCATTTAATCTCGTCGATAGGTCTCTCTGTACCATATTTCGCTCTCGATCTAATTCCTCTGTTAACATTCGAATGGTCTTTTCCATCGAGACAACTTTCCCAGAGTATTCGTAGGTGACTTTCATGATCTGGTCATCAAAATCCATTTTCATTTTCCGTAGTTGATCTCGCAAGGATTCTGCCTCGGCATCTTTGCCTTCAAGTGCCTTCTCCAACTCTACTATCCTGTCCTTGTACTGCTTCAGTTCGTTGTCAAATTTTTGCTCCTTTTGAATGAATGCTAGCTTCAGTTCATGCATTGACTCTTCTAAAGGTTTTGCATCTTGTAATATTTGTTCTTTCACTTGCTCACCAACCTTCTTTTGCAAGTCCAGCTCCATCTCCAGAAACTGAACCTGTTGTTGAAGATTCTTAATGTACTGATCCTCTATATGGCTGTCTGCTCTAGAAGTGGGTGGAGCTGAAGCAAAATTCACAGAACTAGAAGGAAGTAGAGCTGGGATTTCATTGTAAGATGTACTGAGACCATTACTACTCTTTCTTATGGAGGATTTTGGAGTGGAAGGCCTCTTTGAGGTTGTTCTCTCAGAGGAAGAGTACCTGACCGATGGTCCCCTGCGAGTGATCAGCTCATGGATGGATGGAGAGCTATTGTACATTCAACTATAAGGATCTATTGGTGAGATTCGCAATGCCACACACAACGAAGAATAAAACTTTTCTCAGTGTTCGCGCCGGTTTTAACGTTTCCTAATTTACGAATCATCCGCCGCCCTGAGAAGTCAAACTGTGTAGCTTTCGATGAGAACAATCATTGGGGAAGGAGGGTGAATGCATCTAAAATGGAAAAGCTTTACTCTTGTGGAATAATTTCTTCGGATTTTGTGGCTTGTTCGGCAGCTGCCTTTTGAGCAAGCTTCCTCTTGAGTTGCTTATTCTTCCTCTGCTTTGGAATGTTTGGCTTGTCGTGCTCCTCCAATTCCAAGCTTGGATCAACTCTGTACACAATAGCTCTGACATGTTCTCTGGAGCAATGTCTCATCAAATTGTTTTGAGTCTTCAATGCAGCAATAAAGATACCAGTTGTGGTCTCGTTCTGGACATCTGGAACGTACTCTACAATCACACTACCTCCACTGAGTCCCTTGATTTGTTCTCTGACCTTCTCTGCCTTGATATCCTCGGTCAGTGTGGTCAATTGCTTGATAAAGGTGATGAAATCGTCCTTGTGCAACTTGATGACTCTTTCTCCACCGAGAGCACTGGCGAATTGATCAGCAAAGTCCTGAGTGAATCTAAATGGACACTCCCTTGGCATAAAGTCAGTTGACTTCTTTCTTTCAAACATGCGCACACCTAAGTTAATGATCTTCCACTTGTTTTGTGTGGCATTAGCTGCAATGATATCGCGAACACCCTTGGACACGTAGTAAATCTTCTTAATGTCGTCGTCAGTAATGGTATCCACAGTGGTGTGGCCGCTTTCTTGTGCTGCCTCAGACACTCTGATAATCATTTGCTCAGGAGGAATCAAGTTCTTATCAATTGAGTAATAGTTGTAGACACGCTCCAATACCTTCTCATTAGCAGGGACAAACTGCTCGTTTTGAGTGGCCTTACCCTTGTACTTTTTAATCAATTCCTTTGATAGAGTCTCTTCTTCTGCAACGTCTTCCATCTTATCGGAAGCAGCTGCAGGAGTAGTGGATTCAGTTGTAGCAGTGGATTCAGAGGTAGTGGTTGTGGCAGGGGTGGATGCTGATGCATTGACCTTCTTTTCGATATCACCAACCTTCTTAAAAACAGCGACAAAGAATCCACCAGTATCCATTCTGTTTGGCAACAATCTCATACCATAGTGCAAGTTCATTCTCTTAATCTCCTCCTCGGAAGGTGGGAACATGCTCTTGGTAATCTTTGGTGACAACTTCTCCTTGTATCTCTCCTGTTCATTGATGCTCAACTTGAAGAAGTCTTGATATTGCTCCAGTGCAACAGGCTCAGACTTTGAGTTGGTCACAGTCCAATGAGTCATTCCAGGGCTGTACTTGAGATTTGGTAATTCCTTGGATGCATCAACCAATTCCAAGTTGTAATTGGTTTGACGAATAATCTCAGCAACAACAGCTTCATCTTCAATTGGATTCAAAGAACAAGTAGAATAGACAATTGTTCCACCGACTTCAAGAATGTCAAAAGCACGAGTGACACACTTGATTTGCAAGTCGTGCAATGCCCAAGCCAAATTTGGTTTCCATCTCTTCCACAAGTCAGGAGACTTTCTCAATGTACCATCACCAGTACACATGACATCGCACAAAATCTTGGTAAACTTTTGCTTTTGACCATTAATCTTGAGCAGTGGATACTGTGTGGCATCATGATTCGTAATCAAAATGTAGGGGAAAATGTCAGCAAGTCTTTGCATCTGATGAACCAACAGATAGGCACGCTTGACGTCATTGTCATTACCAACGACATAACCAGAGATTGGTCTGCCATACTTTCGTGAACTGGCAGAGAGCATCTCAACCAATTGAGCCGTTTTGCTTCCTGGTGCGGCACACATGTCCAACACACGATCCTCTGGTTTCATACCAGAGAAGAAGAACATTGGTGGAATCATACTGACTTCCTCTTGTCTAGAAATGTTACCACGTTCCGTCTGAGACATCAAAAATGCTCTAAACTTTTGCAATGTCGTATTCTTTCTCAAGAGTGCCTTTGAAACACCAAAGTACCATGCAGAGTTTCTCGTTTGGAACTTTGAAGCGGTTTCTGTACCAGTATTGTTTGGATACCATTGAATAGGCTTTGGAGGCTCCACCTTTTTAATCACCTTTTTCATAATTCGCTTCTTTTCATCAATTGCACCATCATTTTCAACAGCAGCAGCAGCAGCAACAGTAGCATCACTAGTCTGTTCTTCAGAATCATCCTCTACTTCATCCTCAATCAAAACAGATGCAATATCAGGAACAAATTCATTCTCAATACGTTGACGAATTTGATCATGAACAGCTGGTTCAATTGCCTCAGAGATACGGAAAGTTTGAGGCAAAGGAGTCTTCAATGCAATGAAAAATGCCTCTCTCTCTTCGTTCCAATTCGGTATAGTGTCCTTAAATTGCAAGTCATAGTACTTTTCAAGGAGATTGTTGGAGCGTTCACGTACTTGGACCCACATGTTGCTGGAGTCTTGTTTCCATTCGTTTGATCTCTTTGGTTGATGCTTCTTTTTTTTGTTTCTCTTGTTGTTTCTTCTATTGTTGTTGTTGTTGTTGTTGTTATTATCATTGTTTTCAGTTGAAATTTCAACAGAATCCAATTTTGGTTTCTTCATTGGTGGTTCATCGGAATTTTGATGGTGGTCGTTGTTGTTGATGGTGGTGGTGGTGGTTGTGGTTGGGTCCATTGTTGTGGGTGTGAATGAGTTTTTGTTTTTTTCCGTTGTTGTTGTGTTGAAGCTGGAAGCTTTTGTGTTGGGGGATTCAACAGTCGGTGGAATTTGTGTGAAAAAGCGAATTTGTGGATTCAATTGACCAATTGAAGTCGGTTTTGTAATTTCGCGGTTTTTTTCAAATCGGAGATTGATGAACAATCAAGTTGTTAGCGAGCAACGCACAACACAATAAGCTTCTGTATGTCAAAATTTTCCTAAGTGTTTTATTGGTTTCCTAGATGAGCATTTTTATGCACTTGTTCTCTCTGCTTTGGCAACTGTTTGTTGAGTTTGAGCAAATGACGATGTCAAGGTTCTTGATGGAACTTGCTTTGCCTTTTGTTCCATGTTTCTTCCCATCTCATTGATGAGCACCATTCTCTTGAATGATGTGTTGTCGTTGAAGCTCATGCTCTTGGCGACATTGCTTTGAGCAACTGCTGTTGCTTTTTCTTGCATTTTTCTTGACATTTCATTGATGAGAACAATTCTCTGGAAGGAGGAAGTTTCAACGGCTGGTTTAGCGACGATTCTTCTGGCGGTGAGTCTGACGATGGAGCTTGTTGTGGCGTTCATTTTTGTTGTCGGGATTGGAAAAAAATTTGGGATCTTGGCTTGAGTGGGGCGTTTGGTTCTCTGGTGGTGTGTGGAGTATGAGTTTGAAGCAACAGGTTGTGTTGATAGTAAGATGAGACCGATTACTAGAGCCTTGTTGGAGGAGGTTGCTTTTGGTTGGGTTGGTCGTTGGTTGTTGTTGTGTTTGTTGTTTGTTGAATTCAACTGGTGGTGTGTGAACAGAATGAGCGTTTTTATGACCACCAGGCTATTCGATTTTTCCTTGAATCTGGTGTGTTCCTTGAGGAACTACAGATTTCCGTTCGGGATTCTCACACACTCGCTCGTCCTTCGAGCCTTCGGTTTGTGATCCGTTCTGACAACGAATATTCACGAGTCCGGAGAGATTCGATCGCGAGGACATCAGAAGGAGAACGGTTGGTTGTTGAATGTATGATACAATGACAATAATTATTATTGCTTGGGGACTTGTTGTTCCTTAGGAATGTCCTTGGCAGCAGTGCCAAAAGTGGGCACATAACCGGCATTTACAGGATTTTTCTTGTCAACGTCCTTTGCTGGTGTTCCAAACGTTGGCACATAGTCTTCCGTGTATTGCCACTTCTTCTCTCTCATCCACTTTGTGGCAATCCACTTCTCTCCGTGAATCACAGGGCTACCCGTGTGAAGTGACATTGGATCAGGAGTGCCATCAGGCAACAAATTATAAAAGAAGGCAGCATCTCCTCTCTTTGGTCTGATAGCTGTGTTGGAACGAGGAAACTTTGTCTCACCTCCTGCTCCCTCTGGTAAATCGTTCAAGTACATGATAAATGTCGCAATACGATTACCATACGTTTCCAAGAGCTGATCCGTGCTCGCGTCCTGATTCGGAGCAAAGTAGTCAAAATGTGGTAGATATTGCTGTGTTGGACCGTAGTGAATCACCGTTAGAGATTCTCCGTGAGAGGCAGGAATTCGCGTCGCTCTTGCAATTCTCTCATCGATCCAAGCGGTTTCCGAAGGGTCAAAAAACATGTCCTGACTGGAGCGTGTCTTATCATCTGCAAAGTTGCCCGATCCGGCGTAGAGCGTGGACAACTTGAGACGTTTTTTTGCCATATCAATGATACGGTCACACTCTTCCGGAGTCAAGAAATTCTTGAATTGAAAGATGCGCGGAGACCAACTGAGTTGAGTCATGTACGTCGATGGGTCAACGAGAGAACGACCACCGGCAGCAGACAACCTTTCTGTTCTTGAATTTTCAATAGTCAGATCACTCGCAAGCAAATCAGCCGTAGCTGACGAGCGCTTCGCACCACTAAATCGCTTCAAACAAAGCACAATCGAAGCAAAAACCAAGAGAGACAAACAGATGAGAAGCGCAGGTCTCCTATAGTACAACTGAGTCAATTGTTTGGCAACTGCACTTGTGGGACTACTCTTTCGGCTCTTCTTGAGTAGTGGAGAGGAGCCATAATCACCTCGAGGTGAGGTGTTTGTAGAGAAGAAACTGGTGGCCGGTGAATTGGCCATTGGAATGATCATGGTTGCTTTGTCTGTTGTTTCAGCTTCTGTGGGATTGGTTCACCTTGTTGTTGTTTGATGGGGTTCTGATGGGAACTCGACTTGGTGTTTTTGTGTTGTTGGTTAATAAAAAATTGCTCTCTTCTGTGCACAACCATGTGTTTAGCTATTGGATATTTTTAGGGAATGGGTTCGATTCGTTTTTCGGGAGCATCAGGATGCGAATTCCTGGTGCGTGTGCACGAATGTTGTCTGTTTTAGGGTGTGTTGTGTGGAATACAATGAGTCCTGATTGTTGGACTCCTTTCGTTATCGGTTATCCGATAAACCGCATTTTTATTTGATAGACAGGAATGCCACGACACGATACTGAATCTAATAGTTACATGATTGTTTATTACTCGCTAAACACCTTGATGAGAGATTTTCCAAAATTCTTGCCACCATACATGTCAACGAACGCAGCAGGTGTATTCTCAATACCATCAACAATCCATTCGACAGGTCTCAATTTGCCCTCCTTTATCAATGCAAACAACTCCTTTCTTGCTTCTGGAATCTTGGAGATGTAGTCTGCAGTCATGCACGTTGTAACAACCACATTCTTCTCCTTGTAAATACCAGCACTTCTGGGAGCAACTTGGACAGGCTGTCCATGAGCATACTGAGATACAGCACCACAGATGTACACATGTGCATTCTCGTTGATCACATTATCAACTGCATTGGTTACGATTCCTCCTACATTGTCAAAATAAGCATCAATTCCGTTTGGACATGCTTCGCGAATCAATTCAGTCAACTTTTGTACATCGTTATTACCTTGTCTATAGTCTACAACAGCATCAATACCCAATTCCTTCTTCAATTTTTCACACTTGTCAGCTCCTCCTGCAATTCCAACGACTCTAACTCCGTTCAGTTTTGCCAATTGACTCACAATGATGCCAATGTTGCCTCCTGCAGCACTAATCACCATTGTCTGTCCAGGCTTTGCTTCACAAAAGTTGTATCCCCACAGGGCATGAGAACCAGACACACTCAAAATACCTAGAGCCGTAGAAAGAGAAACCTGTCCACTACCAAAGATTTCACTCTCCAATTTCTCAAATGTAAATTCCTCGTTGACATTGAACAGGGCATACTCTTGCCATCCCCAATCCGCAGCTACCCAGTCACCAACAGACACAGAGTCGTGTTTTGAGGCAATAACACGACCCACACCACGTCCACCAAAACAATCACCCAGATCGGTCACATTCATGGCACCCTTGAATTGTTTCAATGGATAGGAACTCTGATTTTCAACCTTGACCCCGTGAACACCGGCTTTGCCCATTGGCATCAACAGATAGGGATCCAATGAAAGATAATGAGTCTTGACAAGGATTTCATTCTCTTTCAAGGATTCAGTGTCAACAGTGCTCTGATCGTCAATCTTGAAGTTGTCCTTGGTTGGATTTCCAGTTGGTCTGCTCACGAGAAGTACACGAGTGTTCTTTAGAATGGTCATCTTAGTTTGATAGGAGGGTTGGTACTTTGCTTTGGTTGTTTGCTTTGTGGGAATTCTTATAGGTATCGCTCGGTATTTAACCTGGGGCAACGTGGATAATTTGCGCTCAAACCTCGGAGTCTCGGAAAGTGCGAGGAATTCGAAATTGTAATACATTGTAAAGGAAAACCAGAAAAGTTTTACAAAAAGAGTTTTCAGTCAAAATAATCAAAACAATCAGCCGTCGTGATTGATTGAGCTGTGGGCTTCCCTGCTGGTCGAATGAAGTTGGTGAAGGAGGGTGGAAGGTTTTTGTAATACCTGGGGTTGAGTTCCTCATGCTCGACTATCGGTATGGGGTGTAGCTCAGGTTGATTGTGCATGCCTACGAACATTTCATAAGTTCCCTCATTTCGATTGGGAGCAAAAACATACCGTTTCCCTGTGGACTCATTGTATTCTGAATCGATCCGAGAGAATTGTGGAACAGCTCCAATCGAATTCCTTCTTTGTTTAAAGTCAGGTACTTTGGATTGTGATCCCTGATCCAAGGGATATTCCAGATATCTCGAAGATCTGATGTGGGATTCATCAGTAGGAATATACACATGTGATGGATTGATCTGTGATTGAATTAAATGCTGATTGTACATTGGTGTGTCTCTTGTCACACTCTTTTGATAATCAGGTTCTTCATCTGGGCGGATCTTCAGTCTTTCATTAGTTACAGGTTTTGTGCCAACATTTGGTGGAGAGATTCTTCCTTCATATGACACAGCAGCAGGAGTCTCAACTTCTTGTTTTGTTTCCGAGACAGTGAATTCATTCACCTTGATTGGTAAGGAGGGAACCTCGCGTGTGAACTTCTTTTTACCTTGGACAGGAGCTGCCTCTGGAATTTGATCATGAACACCTGACAACGCTTTTCGAAGGGCGTCTGAACTCCTATTCTTATTTCTGGATGGATCTCTGACGACATCTCTCTTATAGAACGAAACAGGTCGATATTGCTTGTATCCAATTGTGGTCTCCAGGAACCTTTTCCATCCTTCATAGGTTGAACTTCTTTCTCTTCGACTAATAACATTTGGATAGACATCGTGTACATCTCTCGGATTAATGTTATGAGATTTCATTCGGTTCTCTTCTGTGACAGGATTTTGATTCGCCCACCCATAGTTATGGAAGGGAGGTCTTCCTTCATACGGCAAATACCTATCAAAGTTCTGAGAGTCAGTGAGAAGTGTGTTCATTTTGGCATCAGATTGCTGTCTGTAGTAGTCGTCGATATACTTGTTCCTCAATTGGTCATTCTTCTTCTGTTGTTTTTTGATCTTCTTTCTTGTATCTCTAAACTTCTCATGTTGCTTGAGCTGTTGAGATTTCTTGTTTGGATCATCCTCTATTGGATCTGACTTCTCTTCTTCGTCTTTTTGGAGATTAGAGAGAGGAACGTGCACATAACTTGTATCGACAATGTTCCTGCTTGATTTTTGAGCTCGAGATGAACGAGGAGTGTTGGAAGTCGAGCCGCTCTTGTTCTTTTGAACATCCTCATTTTTCTCTTTTTCAATAGGGACTTCAGGCTTTGGTATTCTAGGTGTATATTGAGATACTTGTGGATTCGCACTCTCGAACCTTTGTTGATTTCCGTCCTGGGCATTTGTACTGTTTGCTACAAAGTGAGTAGTTGTTGGAGATTTTCCAGACACAGGGATGGGCGTATTCAATTCTGATGAGATACTTTTGGGTAAGTTTGATGTAGCTAGTTTAGGAACTTTGGGTACGTAGTTAACTTCCTCATACTTCCGTTCCCTCGATAAATCGTCGTTTGTTTCGTTTTGTTCGATACCATCTTCTGTGTGAGTTTCGTTAGTATTATTGACATAGAAACTATAACTATCCTTTTGTTCCGTTACCCAACGATCGGAGACCGAGAAAACTTTAATCGGATAGTCTCTTCGATTCTCAGACATCCAAACCGGTTTCCTTCTGTGAAATTTACTCCATTCCACAATCTCTTCCTGTCTCTGTTCACTAGGCATCGCTACTCTCTGAGGAGAATCTTCTCCTCTCTCTTTTACACTGGATGATCTTAAGTTTTGATTCTCCGACACTTTGACTTCTCCCTTCCTAGATTCCGTTCGGTTGTCTGGTACATAGAACACTGCTGGTTGCACAGTGTCAGGCACATAAGCATTCATTCGCACAGGAACATACCGAGATCCAACACTTGCAGAACGAGGTCGCTGTTGCATATTTTCTATAAACAAGTTTAAAACAATCCCAGATCTTAATTCGTTTTTCTTCCGTTTGCTCTCGGTATTGACGTAAATTTGGTAACGGCCACGTTTTTTAAAAGCGCGCTCAAATTCACCGCCAAAAAAACTCAAGCAAGAAAATTTGAAGAACATTCAACCAAGCGTGATGGTGATTTAGAGCATGGAAGTTCACAAACTGAATGCAGCCCTGAACTGGGACAGCAAATTTGATGCCAATCCATGGGATCTCAACTTTGCTGACATTGATCTTGCCATGCGGTGCTATCCAACTGATTCTCTCCAAATACCAATCAAGTATGTCATCGTGTTCTTTGTGTTCCACTTTGCTTTGATCTTGAGATCAACAAGTTCTTGTTGAGTGTTTTTGGTGGTAGAGCTTTCAATCTTACACACATGTTGTTTTTGTTGGAATTTTTCTTTTGGTTATTGGTGAACCAAAACAATTGTTTTTGTTTGTGTTTTTTAGCTTGTTGCAGTTGGATGGTCAACGAGGGTATTCCATTGGTGCAGAGTACAGTTATGATTTGTTTCTAGCATCACACAATCAGCAAAACAATCCAAATCATAACAACAATGATGTTTTCAATCGTTACTATCGTATGCATGAAGAAGACGACGATATGGAACAGATGCAAAGAGAACAAGAGGATGAGTTTCAGTGGGAATGGAACTCGTTTTATGAACAATTCAGTGGTGGTTCTAGCGGTGGTGGTGCTGGCAGTAGTGGTAGTACTCATCATCAAAAGTTTCATCCAAATAGCCATGGTCAAGATTTTAAAGGAGAAGAACAAGGAAAGCAACAAGAAAAGAACAGTGGTACAAACTATCAAGACTCCTATTACTATAAGCAGCAAGAGCAATATCAACAGCATGAGAGATATGAAAGAGAGCAAAGAGAGTTTGAAGAAGGTGGTAGTGCTGGTGGTAGTGCGGGAAAATTCACTGATGAAGGTCATAGGAGTGAACAGTCTTTTTTCAATGATACGAGATCAAACGTGAGGAGAGATGAACAGCGATCATTGGTCCCTGTAGCTCAAATGAGCGATCTGTTGTACGATGTGAATAGAAAGAGTTCTTTTTCGCCGAATCGAATGATGTCACAACAGTCAAACTCCATGGAATCGTTTCCTCATTCGATTGTGTTTCAAGATGCTAGAGATTTGGTGATATCGGATCATGAAGTTGAGGAGTTTGGAAGTGAAGAGAATGAAGGATCTTACTGGAGACGAAAACTCGCTGATTTTATTGATCTAAAGTCGGTCCAAGGTATCTTTAAGGTGCATGTTCAAAAACCTTACATTTCGAGCCAACAACAGCAGCAACAGCAACAACAACGGCAACAAGATATTCTTGGCACACAGACGATGGATGCAGATGAAAATATGACTCCATCAGAAGATGATGTAAATGGAGATTTGATCAATCCGCGCAATATGGTAGACATGCCGCTCCTATCAACCTTGTTTCAATTCATCCCACAAACAATATTAATGAATCATTTAAGTATGATATTCGGAAATAATAAGATATGTGCTAATCTGGGATTTAATACGAGATCGACGCGCCTGTCATCCAAATTAATGTGTAGAAGAAAATTTTTTATTGCGCCACTTGCCAAGCGTCCCTTGTATGTGACTGCGTCAGTGATCAATCCTCAATCAGCGAATCGAATAGGTGGAATCAGTGCTGCCATCCGCAGTATTGCTGTACAGTACCGAAGGTTTAATGGAAGAAACGCAATATCTTTGTCAAAGCGATCATATTGGACACCCTTTTCAAAGGAGACTCGAAAAAGATATCTTGAAGAATGGAAACGTCATTATGAACAGGAAGAAGTAATTCAACTGCCTCCTCCTCCAGTTTTCACGAGCGCACTACCACCCGAAATGTTACTCTCGAAATTTCATTCTGATGAATCGGGAACATTGAACACGAGTGATATTACCTACCGGTCGATCGGTCACATTATCAAAATTGTAGTTCGGTACTTTGATACCCTCCGAAATATTGTACATCAAGTTTCAAAGGCCTTGCGCTATTTTATTGATATTCAAATTGCTACTGCAGAGAGTTCAATCCGTAACTATTGGCCAATCAACGTGACACGCTACAAGTCATTGTTTCTAAGTAGATTTTACGAACAATTATATTTATTTTCAATGGGTCCTCGGTCTCGGTTGTCAATCGAATACTCATGGAAGAGAATGGAGGATTATTCTTTTTCTAATGTGTACCGTGTACCAGTGGAAACAAATTGGGGTTGCGATCTGTTTCGTGTTTGGCTATTTCTTGACTTGTATGCTGAGTCATGCCAGGGCAAGTGGAAGCACGATCACAACACTACCGTTGCAGTGACATTATTCGATGTATACACATTATTCTCCTATACGATATCACTGAATCCACTCTTACAAAGGTTGACCAAATTTTTCAAGTTTATCAAACTATTCCTTCTCGGATACATCAAGTAAATCCAAATTCTCCGGATTGGCATATCACCATTCTTCCTCTTGTATAATTATGTAATCTCCGTTAGTGATCAAAAACAAAACAACAAAAGCGCGAAAAATGTCTTCATCCAAAAAACCCACTGCACTGTCTCCATATCTCACTCCCGAGAATGTGGCTCTGTTGAACAAGATTGCCCAACCACTTTACTTGACAAGTTTGTTTCTTGTTATTTCACTCAAGTTTTTCTCACTCTGGAGTCTCCCTTATTGCCTCGTTGGTTCCTATGTTGTTGCCCTGTTTGTGAGACATGTGCTATTGCTTCCCTATGTCATCGTTCCCCACTCAAGGATGTTACTTTTAAAAATGCCGATCACCGCTATTACGCGCTCATTTCTGGCGCGGCATACGGAATTGGCTATGGATATTGCCAAAAATTCGCGGCAGACAACTACAATTTGATTCTCGTGGGCAGAAATGGAGAAAGATTGGAAAAGGCAAAGAAGCAACTGGAGAGCACCTATGGCGTCAAAGTATTGGTCATTGAAAAGGATTTGAGTGTCAGAGGAAAGATTGCAGAGTCTCTCGACAAGGAAATCAAGAAGAAGGATCCTCAAGCAATTGTTGTTCATGTTGTGAACAATGCTGGCTATGGAAGTCATGGTGAATTCTTGGAGCTCGATATCGAGTCAGAGTTGAACATGGTTGACTTGAACATTTGTTCATTGATGGAGATCAGTCACTACTATGCCAATCAAATGATTCAGTGGAAGAAGATGGAGGAACACAAGTTTATTACTCCCAGGATTTCAAACATTGCTTCTATTGCCTCATTTTTGCCTACTCCTAACGGTGCTACTTATAGTGCTACAAAGAGCTTTGTTTACTCCTTGTCTACTGCACTAGCACAAGAAGTGAAACATCACGGTATCACTGTAACAACTGTTTGTCCAGGGATGATTGCTACAGAGTTCTTTGACAGAGCAAAGGTCGAAGCTCGTATCCTTAAGCACATGGTCAAGTGTCCCGTCGATACTTTTGTCAATGAGACATATCCTCAGATGATGACTGGTCAGCTTTACACCATCAACAGTGGTGTCAACAATTTTGTTGCCGCTTACACCCTTTTGCTCAACACCTTGGTTTTGCCACTGAACCTAAAGCTTACTCAATTCATTTATCAGAAATAAAGATCTCCAATTCTTCTTCATAGCTATGCTTAGTTTTTGTATTTTTGTATTGTGAGGACTATAAAACCTTCTCTCCACTCAATACTCCAAGTCCAAATAAAAGAGTACAACTGATCCAAGTACCAAAGATTTGAAAAGTAACATGTTCAACAAAACTGTGGATCGGAGAAGAGAGAATACCGAACCAGTAGTGGAGTCAATTACTGGTTGGATCCTCTGGGAGTTAGCTACGCCTTGCCCAGTGCTCCCAAGAAATTGGGACGAACAAATCTGAAGCGAGGAGAAGAAGCGGAAGGAGGATGTATTGCAAAAACAAGCCATCTATCATGGAAGTGATGAAACTCTGTTGAAGATTGCCATGAGTGCTCAGGCTGCCCTGAAAAACAGCAAGAAATTCTCAAAATACTCATCTATTGCATTGAGAGCATTGCATGCGGATAGAATCGACACTAGCAAGAAGAAACTGAGAGAACCTGCAGTAGCAGAAGATACTGAACAAGATGACGATAAGAGTACTCCTCGAGACCAGTTAAAACAACTGTGGAAACCAAACAACAATCGATTTTCGCCTCCGGTGTCAAACATAGTGAACAACGCTGATCTATGTCTACGTTCATACAATGGTGGAACCACCTCTTCCCATTTCGAATAGAGAAGTTAAGCACCATCTGGCTGAGTTAGTATTGAGATAGGAGACTACTCGAGAACCCTCAGTAATGTAGGCTTTTGGCCTTGTTTTGTGATTTAGCCGGGGAACAGGATCCTAGGATCTGAGTACCCATTGGGAGAGAGAAGTAAGACTCACTTGAGTTCTGAACAAGGTTGATATTAAGCGTACCACAACCAAGCACACTCGCCTCGAATATAGACCAAGTTGCCATTGGATCTGTTGCTGGTTCTCTTTTACTGTACTGATAATGTATTTATCCTGTCATTCCCCATCCATGCCATAAAGAGCTATCGAACTGGACTCGCAACAACCAATCTCCTTCTTTTTAAAGGCATTGTCTCTTCGGCTACGATATCGTACCTAACCCCAACGAAGTGTGTGAATACCCTTCAAGAAAAGGAATCCTTTCTCTGGGATGGATTCTTGATCACATCCATCCAGTGTAAGTGTCCGAACGCCAGTCAAACACTGAAATGCAAAGTCTGTGATGCCCGTACAAAAACTCATATTAAGTGTTTGAATACCAACCAAATGAGTAAAAGCATTATCGGTGATTTGTTTGCAATGACCTATAAAGAGTGTGTGAATGCCAGCTAAATAAGTGAAGGCATTGTCTGTAATATTCTCACAACCACCCATAGAGAGTTTATGAGTATCAGAGAAGTATGGAAATGCATCATCGGTGATTTGTTTGCAGTCTGCGATGTGGAGTGAATGTATCCCAGCAAAATGAGAAAACGTATGGTCAGTGACTTGGTGGCAACCACTCATGGAGAGCGTATGAATGCCAGACAAGTAAGAAACTGTTTCCTAATTGAAACCAGTGTTCAATTTCTTTCTCTTCCAAAGCTCGTTCTAGTGTTCTCTTCTTGTTGGACATAGAGCCATCGATTGAATTTCAATTGATTGATTCCTTTGCAAGTGTAACTCAATTGCAACCATTCTATACTTGCAATGCTATTGACTACCTTTATTCTTCGTCGTCGCGAACAGGTGGAGAGTTTTGAGAATCTCCCCCTGACACTGTTCACGTGAGACACCTCCGTTTCACACTATTTACATGTAGCAGGTGAAAACGCGGAAGTAGCTCAATTTCGGTGGGACCTCAATTTTTTTTTAATACAACCAACTGGTTGCTCTGTTTTATTATCTGAATATTTACAATGGATAACGCTCAAAGAGCGTTATCTCCTCCATTACTTCTTAATTCTAACAATGGTGCCCGTAGGGCATCATTGTTTTGTTCCTTCCTTATAGGAGGTGTACAATTGGTGAAGGGTTTCGACGCACCTCCTTTTCACTTTGTTCACAAATGTTCTGGCTCTTTTCCGCAATATCTTTCTTGATTCCGTTCTTCCTCATCCCTCTCATAATTTGATCCACTGCTTCCTTCTCTACACCCATCATACCTAGGAGGAACTCTTTGCTCGATTTTCGGTTTGGTTGCACACTCATCTTACCTCCTTTCCAACACACCGAGTCGAACCATAGGTCTATCTTGTGTTTTGGGTGGACTCCCAGACCACTCAGTTCATCACCGACCGACATAGCCGGTCTTCTTCTAGTCAATATGGCTCGTGGACAGCGAATGAGACAATGTAGAATAGTCTCTGACTCCTTGTTACATCTTTCACACACGGCTGGAGCTTCATTTTTTCCATACAATACCCTCATGACTTCTCGAGTGTGCATAGTACCACTGCGCACTTGTGCATAGAACCACTCCAGCTTTCTGTCAATCTTGTGGGGGTACTTTAGAAAACTAAAGTCCACCCCTCGGTGGGACCTCAAAGCGGCCAAAATATGTGAAAAAACATGTTTAATGTCTACGTTCATACAATGGTGGAACCACCTCTTCCCATTTCGAATAGAGAAGTTAAGCGCCATCTGGCTGAGTTAGTATTGAGATAGGAGACTACTCGAGAACCCTCAGTAATGTAGGCTTTTTGTTTGTTTCTGGCAAGTTTGACAAGAAATGGTTTAGTGTCAACAATTACTTTTTGTTCTTTCAAGTTCTGACAAGGATGAAGTTCCGCGAGAGTGTGGGGTCCTTCTTAAGGGTGTAAACCAGTTCGTAGTCTTGGTGTCTTGGGATCTTAGATTTGTTTTGTACTTCTCTCAAAAAACTACCTACTGAATGCCGAGGAAAGAGACCTTAGATTGGGCTTTTGGCATCGGCTTTTGTGTAAGTTAATCATGGCATATGAATTTTCTTTTGGTGTTGATCAGTTTATTGCTTCGATGCGTCTTTGCTGACATTGTACTTTCCCAGGTTTATCTTGCAGGGATCTGATTGTGGAAGAAATAGACGTCTTATGAAAACTTTTTCCAGGAACATTGTTCAATGTTAACTTGGATAATACAAGTGTGGTGGACCATTTCCAATTCTTGGAAGGCATCCACACACTAAGTATGAAAAAATGCAAACAAGGCATTTTCTCATTTGTCTGGCATTCACACTTGATATGTGATTTTGTACGGTACTAATTGTTCGGAATTCTTTCACGATTCATTGCAATCCATCGCTCTAAACAATACGAAACACAGGCCTCGACTCAAGAAGAAAAAGGCTATTCAGCCACTTTCATACCCTGATCTAAGAACTACCCACAATAAAGAAACATAGAATCCATGGCGCCCTTTGAACCAGACCGCAAGTCTTCGATGTGGGGGGTGATATTGGAATGCACCCTGACTAAAAAACTCACACCCGCTCAACCAGACTCGAGCAACGACAGAAGACTTGGTCTGACTGGAAGATGAAAGTTGGCCATCTGATTAATTGCTGGATGTCCTCTCAATCTTGCTCTGAGTATGGAAGAAGAACGAGAAGTACTTGTTTGTGTCAAAAGATTTCTACTCCCGACCAATATGGTTCTCCTGAAACTTCCAACATTTTTTGTGGGGGATGGTAACTTGCAATTGACAGCTTGGACAAACCAGACGCTCATTTTATTCGTGAACCAATTCATAAAACAGTACATAAGCTTCCGAGTTGTGAACAGTTTTGTCACTCACTCGTCTCACGTAGGAATCATCGCACAGATACCACTCATCATTATGCCGCACAAAACTCGTATAATGACCAGACGACAGCACATAGCCATGATGATTAATCACGGCCCGAATCTTATATTTCGAGTGATGCATTTGCGAACTGGTACTGACAGACTCTGGCATGAACCCTTGTTTCATGTAACGTTCCCACAGCTCCCTCACTTCAAACTCGTTCGGAAACGATACGTTCTCCGTTCGCTTATAACAGTTGGATCCACTCGATAGCATGTTGAACAGAAACGATGAAGAACGAGCCGTATAGAATCTCTTGATGTGAAAACAGAGAATCTTTGGCAGTTTCAACAGAGATAGCTTTTGGGTAGCCGCACTCTTTGCATTGCAGTGTTCACAGTGATACGAGTCACATCCATCGAGGAATCGCGCCCGGAAAAATGAATCCAAACAGTCAAACAAGTGAACAGACTTGTTACTATTGTTATTACCACTGAACGAGAGAGAATTGCGGTACATGTTCATGATCCATTGAGGCAAATTCAACGGATTCAAACATTCACAAATATCGTAGCGCAACAATGAAGAAACAAACGAAATTTGTTGTTCGAGATCCATTGCTTGCTGTCGTTTCCTTGTCATCTTTTTCTGCTCATGATGATCACCACTATTCTCATTCTTTAGGTTCGATAAATCACCATTTTCATTCTTTTCACCATTTTCGTCATCACTCGACGCATCGGTCACATTGATTTGTTTCAATTGTTGTGCCTCTTCCAATTCTTCTCGTTGTGGAATTTCGATTGCAATACCTCCCAATGTCGCTTGTGCTGTCATTGATACGTTTCCACATGTTTCACACGTCACTTCATTCAACAAATAACCACCAAATAAATCGGATATGGGACTCACATATTGCTTGTATGGTTTTGGCATTGTTTTTTCTTCTTCTTCACTTTCACTATCATCAGTATCACTATTAGTATCACTAGTAGTATCGGTATCACTGTCATTCGTATCACTATCACTGTCATGATGATTTTTGACCAGTTTTTTACTTCTTTTTGTTGTAGTGGATTGGTTCGATGCTTGTTTTTTGGTCCATTCTTTCAAAATGTCATCCTCTTGTTGTTTCTTGATCCATTTGAGTATAAAGTACTCTTCTTGGTCCATTTCTGTTCCATTGTCATCATTATCGTCATTATTTTCACTTTCATTGTCATCATTGCGATTCGTATTATTTACATTTTCATTGGTTTGTATAGAGCTATGATTATTGTTAGCTCTTGTATTCGTAGGTTGAACAGCGGCATCACCACTCGTCGTTGTCGTCGTCTCAATAAAAACCTCCGTTTTGGACTCCTCGTACAACGTGTCCAACAAAATTTGAATGAGCTCTTGAGAATCCTCCTGAGTGTAGTGCGAAAAATTGGCGGGAAAAACTCTCCATAAATAGCGGGCAAATACAAACATGGAACGACGAGTAATGACTCGATCATTATCACTGTTATCATCACTGTCGTCATCATCGTCATTGTGATCATCACAAGATTCACCATGTAACCTCACTAATTCACTGCATAATTTTGTCCGACATGCCTGCATCGGAGTTTTAGCGTGCCGAAAATTCCGATCGAGTCGCTGTAAAAAACGAGTATCGTATTGAAAGAGGTGGTAGAGTTGGTGACAGGAGAAGAGAGCTTGTAGAGCAGAGTTGAGATAACAAGTGTTTGTAATGTTGGTCATGCCCTTGATGGATCGATGACTGAAATTGGGTGATGATGACTGTTGTTGTTGTTGTTCGACATGTTGTTGTTGATCTTGTTGATTGTTCGACATGTTGTTGTTGTTGTTGTTTGACATGACTCTCTTTTTGTTTGTTGTTGTTGAAAGAGTTTTTCTGATGTGTTTTTCGACTCCATCGAAGAGCTTTTTTTTTCTTTGTTGAGGAAATCGGGGGAAGATCGAACTCGCTGTTGATTCCGACTGAAGAAGTTGTCATGTTTGGATATAATTGCATTGCATTTGAGGGGAATAGCTAAATAATTGTTAAATTACAGATTTATTTACTCTTGTGGTGGGAACCATTTGGTGACTAACCGATAAATTTGGTTGCGTTGATCAGGTACTTGAGGTGATCTACGGTCTGTTCCCTTGACTCTCGTATCATGGAACGCTTGACAATAGTTCATGACTAGATGTGGGTCATTGATTTGGTACAACTTTGCCATCAACAAGCAAACAACTGTTCCTCCTCTGCCGTGACCGCCCACGCAGTGAACAAACAAGCGCTTGCCACAATTTTGAATCAAGTGAACCATGTGATCAATCAACAGGCTCACTTCTTCATCAGGTGCCACTGAGCAATCTCGAATAGGGAATGTAATCAACTGAGCTCTATTCTTTGATTTCTGAGCAATAATGTCCTCATAGTTTGGATTGATGCGCTGCATCTCAAAAGACTCCACCAAACAGAGCACAGTATCAACACCCGAGCCCAGAATATCCGTCACGTTAGATGACCGCCTCGGAAAACCACCAACGAGCAAAACACCTGGTATGACCCAATTGCTGTACTCTGTTGGACCTCTGTAGACATTGATGCTCAATGGTTGATTCTCAACCAATGTGGGCAACACTGGCAATGGTGTCACCGCTACTCGAAGTACTTTTGTAGAGCGAACAATTGCTTCGATCCTGCTCGTGACAGATGACGACGATGAAGATGCAGGTGCTACACTCGAGTGTGCAGAGGGAACAATCGGATGTGATGCTTTCTCTTTTCCCTTCTTGTTGTTGTTTTTAGAGGGTTGTTGTTTCTTGACCATGATAAATGTGGGATGATGGTAGTCCTAGTGATATTCTTGTTGGTCCTGAGTGAGCAAAATGAAATTTGTTTTTTGTTGATGTTGTTGTGGAATGTTCAAGTCTGAACGAACTTACACTTTAGAGATTGAACCTGAACAAGGCGAAGTTGTGAATACAACAATCTCGGCACTGAAGGAATGAATACACCCAGATATCAATCAATATTGTGGTTGATTATTTACTGTAAACACACGAGATACTCCATGGATTGTCATGTGGATACTCTTGGTACCCACCAGAATTGCGAACTATTCTGCGATCATTTCTCCTTGAACTCGCTGAAATATCCAGAAAGCGAGAGTAGTGAATAGCCCACATTAAGCCTTCTTTCCAAAGAAACGAATTAACAAAACGGGTGGGTGAAAAATAAAAAGGAGGCGATCTCCCGGTCGCTTTTCTTTTATCGGATGATTCGGTTCCTTTTCGTCGTTTGGTTTAACCTGAAACTTCTGGATAAGGATGTGAACTAAAAGCACATGTTAGATCACATTCTCGAAGCTCCATCGATTGATGGGAACGACTCTCATCATCCGATAAGAAAACACACCACTATTGGATCGAATAACACGCGACAAACCATAAACTACCTACTCACTCTTGTGTATGAATCACAGACGTATCAATAATACTATCCTTCACTCATCCCAATTTACTGCCATTCATTTATCTGTTTCAACCAATCAAGATGCGATCCTTCTCTCTTCCATCCTTCTCTTCTCTTCTTCAGTCTGTGAATTGTCCAATCGGAACTCCAGAACCCCGTCACAGCCCATTGGCACGTCTCTCACCACACTATGGAGAGATGGAAGTTGGGCATGCTTCTACACCCAATCGTCCATCGATCATGCTCAACTTGGCTGATGTTCCCCATCTTCACAGAAACAACAGCCACCATCAGCACAGTCACACTCATGGCCACAACAACAGCAGACCCCTTCCTGAAAGAAGACACAGTGCTGATGCTGCCTCTCCTCCAATGAGACAAGTTCAAATGAACACGCATCCATCTTCTCTATCGTTCTCTGGTGGTGACTCACAATTGGCAGACTGCCTATCAAGAACAATGAAACTTGCATCTACACCCACTCATACGCACTTTGTGTCACCTCACTCTCCCGTGCCCATTCCCTCTTTTGACCAATTGAGCAGCAGTAGCAGCCAAAGTAATGTGAATTCATTGAGCAGTGTCAGTAGCACGGACAGCATTCAGAGTGGAGGATATCTGAGTGCTGCTCCTTCAAGTGATTCCTTGGAAGGAACTCCTAGAAAACGTGATCCACGATCACCATTAGGAAGAGACTACTTGCATCCTCTAGAAAGTGACTCGACTATATGTGGCAACAGTCGTGAAACACATGCACCGAGTCAGGCAACGACACGACACACTCAAGAAAATCTACCACAAGCTCACTTTGGTTCGAGCTCTGTGAACATAGCTATTCCATCTCAGTACGATTTCCCTGCGACACCTCCCTCCTCCCAGTTTTCGATACCAGAATCTGGTCATCGAGCTAGTGTAGATAGTAGCTGCAGTGAAAACTCTCCCTATTTCACCTCCAGAGACGGTCCAAAATTGTTCTCTTGTCCGGACTGTGACAGAAGCTTTGCTCGGAAGGGAGATTTGAACTCTCACAGGAGAACACATACGGGAGAAAGACCGTACAGTTGCGCTGAATGTGAGAAAACTTTTACAACAAACAGCAACCTCCGAAGACACCAAAGAATACATTCCAACAAGAAACCTTACACTTGCGAGCACTGTGATAAAGCATTCAGGCAACTCTCTCACCTCAAAAGACACAAGGTATCAATCCATGGCGACTCCTCACAAAAACACCCTCATCCATCACCCGCAGCCTCAAGCCAATTGTAAAACATAACCTGAAATTGCCATTGTAAAATAACAACTTGTAAATTATCACATCATAGTAATTCTACGCCATAATACTCTTCATCAGCCTAAACCCACTCAATTATTTGAATTCCGCAACACACAATTTTTTGTTTGCTATCAACCCCAATCAAGAAGTCCCCACGACAACATCGTCAACAAAACCCGGTTTCACTTCACGCAGCGTCAGAAGCAAAAAACCCCAAACACAAACCATCAACACACAAACAACAAAAAAAAACGACAAACAACAACACAACACCACTTCAACTCCTTACAGACAACACCAACAACAAACAAACATTCAACCACCCGAATTTCTTTTCACAATTTTGATACCATCACCAAAAAAAAACACACACCACTACAACAGCAACAACAATAGTAAAAAATGTCTGACACAACAACAACACCCACTACACCAACCTCTCCAACAACAGCAACTGATGATACAACACCTACAACCTCCACAACCTCTATACCAATAGAAGTCAAGAGGTCAAACAGCATCAAAATCAACAACATGAACAACAACAATGACAGCAATGATGATAACAATGATAACAACAATAGTAGCAGTAGTAGCTCTCCAGTGCTACTTTCCTCTAGTTTACCAGTTCAACCAAACACATGCTCCGTATCACCTAGGGCCATCATGTCCTCTAGTCTTTCAGAGTACGAAGGATTATCACGGAATCGTAGCTCTAGTGGAGCACCTGCCCTCAATGGCAGCAGTAACACTCCAAGAATGGTAGCTAATCAAGATGATGAGCAAATTAGGCTGATTGCTAGTCAACGTAGAAATCAACGTGCAAGAGAGAGACAAATTGGCAGAGCTCCAAGGGTATGTTGTTCACAACTCTTTTTTTTTTACACGCGCTCATTTTTACAAAATCCAAAAAATACGCGCTTTTTTTTGTTTGGTCGATACAAGAAACCATCTACGATTTTTTGTTTTTTTTCCAACGAGGTAAAAAAGCTTTTTGAGCTAACCACCGTTTTTTTTCTCCATTCTTGTGTGTGTGATGATGATAAACAGTTGCCTCCATCTGTGACCATGTCCAACATTTCTGCTGTTTTCCCTCACGATCTCAAGAATGATCGTGTCAAGATTGGTCACGCTGACATGCAAGGAAGAAGACCTACGATGGAAGATGCCACAACGATTGAGGCTCACTACCGTGTCATCAGTGCTACCACAACTGAAACAAGCAACAACAATATGGAAGAGGTGTTTGTAGGTGTGTACGACGGTCACGGTGGCACAGAAGCAGCTCATTTCGTTGGCAAAGAACTTCACGTTGTTTTCAAGTCAAAATTGGATCAATATCAAGCCTTCTTACAAAAGAGACAACGGATCGAGAGTGGTGAGGAAGTGTTGTCTGAGGAAGAGCTCTGTGAGCTCTCTCATTCCTGTAATCGCATGTTGCAATGCGTTCCAAGAAGCTTGGGTGCTACACTGAACAGTATGAAGGCAAGAGCTCACCATGGAAACAACAGTGATCATGCAGAAGAGGCTGCCACTGTTGATGAATCATCTGTTGGGTCCATTTCTATTGATTCACTCTCTGAACAACAAGTGATTCCCATCTTGTTGCGAGAGGCCTTTTTGGAGACGAACGAACGAGTTTGCTATGAAGAAAAGATTCAAAACGGTTGCACTGCATCCTCTGTTTACTTGAGACCTGTTGTTTCAACTGCTGCTACTGCTGCTTCTGCTAGTGAAACAAATGACAATTGCTTGGAACTCTATGTGGCCAATGTGGGTGATTCTAGAGTTGTTTTGAGCAAGAATGGAAAAGCTATTCGATTGACTGTGGATCACAGACCAAACGATCCTGATGAACAGAGAAGAGTGAAGGACGCTGGGGGTCACATTATCAATCAGAGAGTCAATGCAATTCTTGCTGTGACACGTGCCATTGGAGACGTGTATTTGCAACCAATGGTCACATCTGATCCACACACCTGTTTCACTTCGTTGAGCACATCTGCAGGCGATGAGTTTTTGATTATTGCTTGCGATGGTATTTGGGATGTGGTGAGTGATCAGGATGCAGTCGATTTGATCAAGGATGAACAAGACCCAAGAGTTGCGAGTGTGAAGCTGAGAGACCATGCCTATTCCACTGGATCAACAGACAACATCTCTGTCGCAGTTGTGAGATTGAGAAAGACCGTTGGCAATGAGGAAGATGCCTAAGACCGTACCGTGCACACCATGGATGGTCGTAGTCGCAGTTTTCGCGCACAGTTTTGAAATCAGTTTTGACCCCAATTTGTAAGATATATCCCTATGGTGGACGAGTTTTCTCCGTTCTCCTTCAATTAACAAGTAAACGAGCTTATAATTTATTAACTACAACATCTTTCGTTTACAGTGTTGACCTGTTGATATTCGTCCAGACTTGCAAGAGCGAGGTGTCTCGGAAGATACGCATGAGCTGAACGTACATGGTTTCCTCCAAGTCGAGTGCTCCATTTTCTCTAGCAACGTAAATATCCTTCACAAAGGACAAAAGTAAGTCAACATTATCCACATCTGTAAAGAACAGACGAGAAACGAGCCCACTGACATTCATTCTCAAGAATTGACCAACTGCCAGAACAAATGTTGTGTAGAAGGCAATAATACCAAATCCAGATATAAACTTGGTCAGATAGAATTGTTCGCCGTTAACAATCATCGTGGACTGAATGAGGAAGTAGGGTCCTGTATAATTTTGCTTCGAATTTGAACCACTAAAGTTGATCTGATTACAACTCATCATCCAATAGTAGAACTTATCCGGAGAACTTCGAATACCAATCGTACAATTTGGTTTAAAATATGATGGAACTGATGCTTCGCTCAACGAGTCATACTTGTTCATAAGGAATGGATTATATGCTTGAGGAAGAACGAGATCCGGTACGGTGATTGTCGAGTTGTCCATTGTTTGAACAATTTGTGCAAGATGCTCACGTTGATCACGAGATAGTGGAATATCTTGCTGTCCCTTGAGTACCTTAGCCGTAGATGGACCAGTTCTCTCAATCTCAAACGACAATGTAAGGTTCATTTTGCGAGTGGAGCTGAGCAATGCAGTAGAGAGTGCACCCTTTGATGGAGTACTAATAATCCAGTACACTTCTGACCATGTTGACAGAGAGAATGTCTGCACTGGAGATCCAGGATCCAATTGACGTAACGAGTCATTCTTGGCATAAATACCAAACTTGTCATAGAAATCTTTTGTGTTATCCTTTGGATTGGCAAAATAGATTTGATTCTCGTAAAAATCTTGGAAGCCGGTGACTCCTACCGTGGAGCTGACCAGGAAGACGGAATTGTAAATGAAGTTTGGATTTGCAGTGGAGTAGAATGCAAGGGGGAAGAAGACCAAGAAACACATGACCACAAAGATTAGGAAACCTGCGGTGAGTTTTCTTGTCCAGAATTGTCCCTGACCATAGTTCCTGCCCAATATTTTCCTGTACTCCAAGTCACACTTTCTGTTGTACAGTTCGGAGTACACATCTTCCATCTTCATCCATTCATTGTAGTTTAGAGTCGTACGAATGAATGTCCAATCCAATAAGGTCTTGAGTTCAAAGACGAATGGAATTGCTCTCCAACACAGATAAATGTAACTCTGAAGCCAGAAGTAGCTCTTTGCAAAGTAGCTGGAATAGATACCAGTCGTTGGATATCCGCTTCTAATCTGAACACATGAAATGGCCAGATAGATGCATTTGATTACATACAAGACATTCAATAGGTAGGATCCCTTGGTGTTGCCTCTCACTAGCACATAATGATTCATGTAAAGGAATACGACATGATAGACGATAACCAATAGGAAGTGAAAGACCAACTTGATCCAGATCTTGGCATAGAGGTAGATAATTCTTTCAATGCAAATCTCCACGAAAAATAGGAAGAGTACAAATACGAAGACGCCCGAGAGTTGGTTAGACTGAATGGCACCAGTAATGTCAGTTGATGTTCGTCCACTGAGATATGAGAAAGTGACAAAGAACAAAAGGAATGCGAGCAGTTGGAACGCAATCATCAAAACAAAGTAGTCCTTTCCAAGTTTTCCATTCTCGTTTGTCAGATTCCTGAAGTAAGAAGTGACTTGTCCCCAAATATTCTGAATCCATGTGATCCTACTTGTTACACTTTGAACTTCTCCATCAACAGCATCAACGATGATGTTTACCGGAGCAGATTCATTCTTGAACGAAGTGGATCGACGTCTGTCTTGGGGCTCATCATTATTTTGTTCATTCGCCCTCTTGATTGCTTCTTCTCGTTGTTGTTTCTTGAGTGCTTTCTTCTTACTTTCCTCAGCGTAGTACCAGTCTCCTCGTTTCTTCAAAGTGTCTCTGTGTTGTAGAACAGCAAATATCACAACAAGATATGCACCAATCACTCTAAACAAATTCGACCTTGGCTTCCATCCAATTATCTCTGATGGACTGTACTGGTTTTTTTCTTTCAAGTTTGGAAAACCGTCCTGAATCAGATAAAATATATACTCCAAAGCAATCAATGCCTGGGACATTGCGAGAATTGATAGCCAGTACCGCCTTGGTGGGAAAGGATATTGCATAGCGGCATAAATGAAGGCACTAATTGTCAAGATCACATTGTAGATAGTTGGAGAGGACACAACGTTCAGAACCATAGCTGCATACACAATGAGATCTGTGTTACTCAAATATAGATGCACAATCGTCGTTTTGAGCTCTCTGAGTTTGAAGAGAACATTAACATCAGCATATGGATCGGGAACAGGTTGAGAGGATGGTTCTGGTTTTGCTAGCTCATCCATCTGAATGTTATCAGTGTTCTTTTGTTGTGGAGAGGGAACAGATAAAAGATTCTTAAAGTATTTCTCCTCTGCTTCGCGGTTCTCCAATAAACTCTTTTGATCGCTGACAGTCATACTACCAGTCAACAGTTCAACAATGGTGTCTTCATTGCCATAGGCAATGTTAATAAAAGGACTCACATATCCAACGATTATATCAACAGCTTGGATAATATAACCGCGCAGTAATTTCCAAACAAGTTTTAGAACATCCACAATTTTAGTCTTAAATGAAGACTTTGGAGATTCTTCTTCTCCTTGCACTTCCTTTTGTGGAGAGTAATCAGCATCTTGGGGTCCGAGAATAACTCTGGTTTCGGCAGGTATTTCTTGTACATCACTACTAATCTTCACTGATCGCTTCGAGTTCTTTTCTTCGGCGTTAGACTTTGATCTCTTTTTGCTCATTGTTTCTACTCGTTGTTGACGTTCTAGTTGTTTCTTGGACGAGGTGTATAATTCTTCCATTCGAGATAAGTCCACTCGTTCGATAATATCATCTTGAAGACTCTTCGAGTTTCGAATATTTTCAAATGCGATTCTAAACACATCATGCTCACTCTTGTTGCTCAAAGTTCCATCCTCAGAACAGGATCTATGAATACTAATGAAGTGATCCCTAAGTAAATACTCCTTAATGATCTTCGGATCATTTGGCCAATCCTCATTTCTTTGGATTTTGCTTTCTTGTTCAAGTTGGCTGATAGATCGACTGTTAATTCGTTCGTACTCTTTGATTGCCTCCATGTTCTTTTCTCTTCTTTTTTGATTGAATGTAATTTCGAGATATCTTCTGAAGATTTGAGCGGCTCTAAACGTCTTATTTCTTGTTCGTAACTTCTTCCTTCTCTTTCTTTGTCTCACAAGGAAATTAAGGAAGAACAAATAATCAGGATTGAGATCAAATATCTTGCTTTGAATGTAGAACAGTGCAAGAACTACGATCGATAGACTTAATGTCTTGATGGACCCCTCTCTGAGTCCGACAGTATTCATGATTCTAGAGGCCCATTGAGATCCTTTCGTTTCTTCGCCAGATGGAGTCCAGGTTGTAGGATCACCAATAAGTACAAGTGGAATTTGGAATAGTGCTTGAAGGATTAAGACACAGTAATAGAAAATTCCCAACCATCTCCAATATCTTTTTGATTTCCATCTTAGTTGTTCCAACGAGTTCAAATAGAACAAGCATATTGTCATTTGAATCAGCTTTAGGAATGAAGGAGACAATGTTGCGTCTATAAAAACAACAACGAGGACGAGTAAAGGAAATCCTCGGAAAACAACCATCAATCTTAACCAATCGATCCAATTCCTCCTCTTTCTTGATTCAGTGAAGTCTCTTCTTCCTTTGGCACCAATGATAGGACATTCTACGTGAAGTTTCTTGTCTTCTTGTTGCCTCTTGTACAAAATGACAGAGGCCGGTGTTTTGCTAGTAACTGCTTCTGGCATTGCACCAATATGAACTGTTGGTTCGAAAGTTTCTCGTTGGAACAATATACGAGCTGCTTCACTCTTGTTCAGATAAACCCTTGTTTGGAGAGCCATGAAGAACAAAATTGAGTATAATACAGAAATGATGAAGTCTTCTGCATATGTGCCACCAGCGAAATCTTGAGGACGCAATATCACATAGCGAAACATAATCGATCCTTTCCACTTTGTTAGCCAGGAGTATAGATCAAATAGAGGGAACTTTTCGAGCTTAAAGAAATAGAGTACAATCATATTCAACTCCATGAATGCTATCAGAATAACCCACACCTTAGACATTCGTTTTTCGCCCGCGAAGAAGCACAAACCAAATAATACCAAGTACAAGAGACCCCAGAAACTTTGAATCATTAATAAACTACCAATCAATAGCACAAGCATGCAAACCTCATAACCAAAGTCTTCAAACAAACGGTTACATGCATATCTTAAGGCATCAACACTATCCAACCACATCTGTGTAATGAATATACGAACACCCTTTGGGAACATCTTCAGCATCTCTGATTTTTTGGCGTCTTCGATCTGTTGATCACGCTCTTCATCTGAAAACTCCTCAAACAAGCGACCTGGAGTATAGAGATTTCTTGCAGTGAGATCATCGAACCATTGGAAGCACTTTTTCTGGAAGAGAGCGGCTATCATGACAAGACAGTGCACCCACAGAATATCACCAATAAACTTCCCTTTCGATAGTTTCAAACCTCCAAATTTGAACCAAGCACAAGCAGCGTGAGGTCCCTCTGTATGAGGATTTGGCTCATTTGGATTTCTCGGTTCAAGATTACATCTCATACCATCGATGAAATATGGGAATTGGTACGCGTATTGACCAAGGAATACAGCTGATGCGTACACATAGATAAATAACCATAAGCGGCTCGCGATGTTAGGCACGGGTGCCAACAATATCACGATGATAAAATAGACCAATCCGATCATGGTTTCGTTCAGTTGTGCAGCCACAAACAAGAAGATAAATAGAATCTTTGGTTGATGAATAATCGCCAATCGCTTCAAAAATCGAGATAAATCTACCAATATGTCGTCAACAGTTGCTGAGAATATCACTTCAAATCGAGTTGAATTTGCCAGTTCGGACATTATACTCTTATGTTCCTCGTTTGTATTATTGTTTTCTTTCTTTGAAGGAAGTTTGAAATATTGGAAATTCTTCAACTGGAATATAGACAGTAGTAGAACGATTGTATATGGTAGCAAACTGACAGATTTGTACTCAAAAGTAACCAAACCGATCGAATTTACATCCATAAAGAGTCGTCTCGATGGAGGAACATTGTCCAATGCTTGCACGATTGCTGATCGAACATCTGGGAATTGATAAACGTACACTGCAAAGAATACTAATCCACTGTACGACACCAAAACGTACCAGAAGGGATACAAGAGTACTCTTGTCACCTTGTACGTTTGCAAAATAAAACAGCCGAACAAGATCATGAAGAACCTGAAAAATAAAAACTTAGTTACCCTATCCTCAATGGAACACAAAATATTGTACTATACATACACTATTCCAAAGAGTGAAGATTCCCGAGACAACAGCAAAAGTAATATGATTGCTATATATGTTAAATATAGGCCAAATACCTTTGAAAGCTGCTGGAAACCCTTGAATACCACATCCACTACCTTTGGTAATTGGATCACATAATCCTTCTCCATTTTTATACCGGCAAATTCGGTCATATTCTGCACATGATACTCGATAGAAGTAAAGAACAAAATGAGAATGTGCCATATCAAGCCTAACCAAAATGATTGCTTTCTGAATCTCACTAGACCTAAAATATTGTAGGGTGTTCCGACAATATGTGGATAGAACACATTGAAGAAGTACAGAGCGATGATCACAAACTGAGCATAGAAGACTAATAGAATCCAAAGTTTCTTGGCCAAGGACTTGAATACGAAGAAGAGCAAGAAGAATAATAGATACACGACGTGGATGGTATCAGCATTCTCTGTGCTCAAATCCGCAAAATAGACCACCAGTAGTGATAAATAATACGAGTATGTTGTGAAGAACTTGATTGAAACCTCTACCATCTTCTGCCATATCTGTTGCACAGTTCTCAGAGATAGTTTTACCCATGCCCTAAATGTTTTTGGTCTCTTTTTACGCTCTTTCTTTTTCACATCCATTTCGGTTAATTCTTCAATCTCTGGATCATCATCTTCGTTGTCAATATTCTCAGTTGCCTCACTATCGTATGAATACTCATCAGAGTTCAGTTCGGATATTAAATTGTTGTTCTCCCCAAATAAGGTTTGACTAATTTTTGATAAAGTATTGCGATTCTTGAGTTGGACTCGAATTGTCAACCCAATCAACAAAGTGAGCATCAATTGGCCAAAGATTATCGGACTAGGATACTTCTCGTTTCTGAAACCGACCTTTTCCAAGATTCCTCTAGTTGGATAAATAAAGTTTTGAGTTACAGATGGTATGTTGAACGCGAATTGTGCCGTAACATTCAAAATTGAGTATGCAAAAGCAACTGGCAGCGTATATGCATAGACATCAGTTGCCACTAATAATCCCAGAAAGACTAGAAGTAAGTAAGGCATTGCCATTAAACTTGGTACACTTAAAGCAGTAACAGTCAGAGAAATGAGCAGCAAGCCTAACACGAACTTGGAAAGGAAATCTTGCAACAATCTTCGGAATACCTCTCGAGTGGAAGTTGAAGAAGATGCAATGGTCTGATAAAATTCTGCAAGCTTAATCGTAGAGAGTTGGGCAATATAATTGCGAAACTCAATGTACCTACAAATATATTGATTGATAATGCTGGCAGTCTGCAATTAAGCGTGTCAGTCATGAGTAATTGTTTCCAAACTAAGAAAAGAGCATTATCACTTACCACAAGATAGAAAAATATCAGCAAAGAATATAGCGTGTAGACAGGCCAGTTGTCCCTATGAAAGGCAGACAAATCAGTGAAGCCAAACATCATTCCAAACTTTGTCGAATATTGAGTATTCAAAATACCAGGATATCTCGACAACGCGAATAGAAGAATAAGAGCACCCGTGTACAAATTTGAAATACACATGACCAAGCAATAAATATGATAGGACACCTTGATCTTCGTTGTGTAAACTATTGCGAAGACAAAGAACAGTACCAAATAGGGAGCAGACGTCAAACTCGGATACATGGAGGCTGTCAACATGAGCAACAGCACATACAATAGCTCCTTCAATATAAATATGTTCGGAGTGGATCTCGGTTTCAAATCAGGCGCAATCAATATCGGTTTCTCTGTCGGATAAGCCTGATTGTTATGCTCATTGGACTCCTCTGCAGCTTGCGCTGCGTTCTGTTGATAATTTGATGATGTGTGCCCACTCTCATCAGAGGAACTGTTGACTGACATGGATGTATCAGCTGGTGCGCTCTGTTGACTCTTCTCTATCAACATTTCAAAGTATGACTTTTCCATTTGCACTCGAGCTCTCCACAGTATAGGTAAAAATATACTGATCAATATACCAGAGATAAACACTGTAATATCAGGCAAAATGTGAATAATCACAACAGAAAACTTTTTTCCTAGCAAACTACAACCATTTGAGTCAGTCAACAGTTTTGTACAAGAGCAAAATCACATGTAACACAACGCCACAACAACATACTTGACAAATCCCAATTTTTCCAACCAGTGAGGTGGATGAAACGATGAACCCTTGGTCTTGAACACAATTTGCAACGAAATGTGTGTAATGAGGAACAAGGCAGAATAAATAGTAGTGGAAACATAGGTTAAAACTCTTGGTGTCAGGAACAGGATTCGATTGACTGTTGTGATTGGATAGTATGGATAATAGCTCGGGAAGGCCAAATTCATCAGAAAGAGCAACAAATAAAACAGAGAAGCAAAATTATCTCGCATCAATCCACCTGGTATGATGAAAGATTTTAGAAAAAAATTCATATGATTAGTCATCCATAACATGTTATGATCAATCGCAACAATTGTTGCCCAAACAACATATTCAATCAAGAAACATGGCATGAATACACACCTGCAAGCAAAGAGGCATTATAGTACAAAACCAATGCAAATGTAACCAATTCCAAAATCACTCCTCCCACTGTACTAATGATATCGAAATCAAATTGAATATCAGGTGATGAATCATCATCGGTCATATCAGTTGTGAATGATGTCTGAGACATGTCATCTGTTGTTGTCATATTGTTATTGTTATTGCCATCCACATTCAGATATGAAATGTTCTTTGATGTGTTGCTCTGATGATGATCTGCTGGTGCAACAACATGAATTTGCTTCTTCTTTTTTTTCTTCTTGTTATTGTTGCTGCTCAGAGGAGAAGCAGGAGAAGTTTTTTCCATTGCAGCAGCAGCAGCAGCAATATTGTCATCACCAAAACTCAAAATCTCATAATTCACTTCAGCTTGAGTGGTACCATGATCCTCAATGTCGTCACTGCTGTCACGACGATGATGATGAGGATTACTCATTTGAAAAATGACTAATCAAAAAAAATGGAGTTTTTCGTGTTTGGTGGTGTTGTTGTGTTGCTGTGTGAGAAGGGATTGTTTCTGTTTTTTTTATACCGAATGTGAAAAAGGAGAAAGTAGCGGGATTTTGACAGAGAATGTCAAGAACAATGAGAGAAATCCCGACGGAAGTGATTCACTCGTTTGCCTGTCATGAAACCTGCAACTTCACCAAAACCGGACCTAGAGATTATGAGTTCGTTACTTTGCTGGAGGATAAAGTGTTCAGTTACAGTGTCTATCATTCCTTCTGCGTCACTGTTGTGGTCCATATGACTAATCTTCTTGTTGTATTGAACGATCTTAACTGTGGGGTGTTGTTCTCGAAACTTTTGTTTAAACTGGGAGCTATCGGATGAAAGGAACCATCTCACAGGTCTCTCCTCATTCTCGCCAAGTTTAAACACCTTATGGAGGTTGGCAGTAAGTTGCTTGGCACAACTACCGAACCATCCATGCTTCTCAGGAGCTATCATAGGTCCTTCGCTTACGTCATTCCCTCCCACTCTGGCTTGAATCCCAATAATGTATGCACTCTTCAACATTGGATTCTCCTCAAAGAACTGAACGTATCTAGTGAGTACCTTTTCGGATGGTCTGAACAAGTATTCCATGATACAACCAATGAAATCTTGTTCTTTCATCCTCCATAAACCGAGGTACTCTAGCTTCTCTTTGTACTTTTCTGAACTTAGGATGGGAAGCAGTTCATTAAATTTGGTGATAATCAGACTTGGTCCTTTCACACTGTCACTGTCGGAAGACAAGAGCTCCTCAAAGTGAACGTTAGTATAGTCGACTGATGTAGCATAGGTGTTCATTCTGTAATCTTTGAATTTTGGTAATCCTTCATATTCTCCTTCTCTATACTTCCAATTGATTTTATGAGGTTTAAACACATGATCAATACTCGCTGGATGTTTCCAATTGATTAGGAATGCTCGATCAGTGAGAAGGGCAATCATGAACGTTGTCGCTATCCCCTTCAAACGATCTGCTAGCCCCGCACAAAACGTTGTACACTCATAAACGATGAACCTTCCACTCTCCTTGTTGGACAACATGGTTTGATGCAATCTCGTGTACTGAGGTTTCCAGTTTCTCATGTTACAAGTCGACGATTTTTCATTCGCGGTAATGTATGCCATATTCTTCATGTATTCTTGGTTTAGGTTGATTGGTTGTACATCAGTCTGGGAGTCAGTTTTGGGTAAAGGTTGGGAATCTGAATTCGGACATGATAGAGTAGGAGAAGGAGGAATGGATTTGAAGCTCATAATCTCTTGTTGTTGAGATTCAATTTGCTCCTTGTAAGCGTTTAGCAGCTCTTTAGTTGCTGTCAGTTCTAATCTCACTGAATCTGAAGACTCAACAGCTTTCAAACTAATCTTCTCCAACTCCTTGTTCTGTTTAAATGAGGAATTGAGGTAGACAAGAGCAAAGATATTGGCTCCTACTGCGACGATAAACAATCCAATCATCACCCTGGATGCCATCTTCAAAGTGACTCCACCCATGATGTGTTGATCAGAGGAAATGAATTCTTCTCGTAGTGTTCTTTTCGGCGCCTCACTCGCTAATCGCTAAAATCTGTCCGTTAATCTACAAAGAACGAGACAAAAGAGATGAATCGAGCATTGAATCGCGGTCCGAGAGACGAGTTTGAAAGAGATGTCATCCGAAGACAAATCTCTCTTTTCAAGTCATTTTCTTCGGCAGGAGGATCTATTGATGAAGTTTCGTCTCAAGATGTTGATAAGAGTTGCAGTATTGCCCAATTGCTCGAGAAGAAGAAGGTTAAGAAACATTCTGAAGGATTTTCATCGATGCCAAACTCTCCTAGGGAGCCCATTCGACGAATACCCGTGGCTCAGATTGCAAATCTGCCCCTAAGTTCAGAGAAGAAGAATTCACGAACTGCGATCTCTTCTCTGGTTTCTCCCAGATTCATCCAATCAAAGAAAGAAAGTAGCAGGGAAAGGAAAGTAGTAGAGAAAGTGTGTAAAGAGAAGGAGGAGAAAAAAAACGATGGTTCTCCTTATTCCAGATTTAGGAACTTGAATGATGATATCATTAGGTCGCTGGAGATAGAGAGACAGAGACTGTATGAAGAGTATCTAGCACTTGAGGATGAATCGGAGAAGAAAATACGAAGGGAGAAGAAAAGGGAGCAAAAGAAACGAGATAAGGAAGAAGAGAGAAGGAAGAGCTTCCCATTGTCGCCCAATGTATCACAAACAATTTTGTCCCCTCGATCTCCAACGTACTCTTCATTCATTGAACAAGATGACGAAGTATCTAGAATCAATAGAAAGAAAAACAAAGAGAACCAACGAAAGAGAGCCGAACAACTCATTAACTCAGCTCTCAAGAAGCAAAGCCAGCAGGAAGCAAGTTCAATGTTGGAAGAAAGAAGAAAACTTGAACGAGGTGTAATTTTAAAACAATCAGGTGAAGAGTTTAGGAAAGCAGAACTCTCGAGTGTATTGCCACCCCCAGTATTGCCAACAAAAAAATGTACTCGCGAAGAATCAATCGATACTGCAGAAGAGAAAGAACGGAGAGCATCTTCGATGTTTGATGAAGCTTTTAGAGGCTTAAAAACATCAATACTAGAGTCAACTACTTCAGAGAATTCTCCAGATTTTTTGGCTTTCAGAAAGAGGAATCATCAAGTGATCCACGATTCGCGTGTTCTCTCTTCACCGAGAATCTTGGAAGAGAAAAAGATGAGGGAAACCTTCTCATACAGCTCGAAATCACCTCTAACAGAGACCCACACTCCTCGTTCCTCCACAACAACAGGAGAATTCATCTCCAGTCTGAGTGACAAGATAGAAACTGTTGAGAAGAAAAGGATTCCCAAGTCACGAAAGGAACTTGAGAGTGTATTTGAAAGACTCTCTACTCCTAGATCGAAGAAGTCATCTCCACAGAAAGAGATAACTCCTCCTGCTTCCTTTTTAGCACCTAAAACCATTGAGATGTACAAGGACACATCCTATGACTTCATGCGAACCCAAACCCAGTTTCTGGAAGCCAAGAAGGCTAATCTCGAGCGTCTCAGACAGAAGCAAGTTCAAGAAGAAGAGAAGGAGCTACAGAAATCCATATCGCCCACAATCAATCGACCATCCAAGACAATAGAGAGCAAGATCCACAGTTTGATGAACTGGCACAACTCAACGCTCGAGAAGAGAAAGAGAATGCAAGAAAAACTAGATCAGGAGGAAATGAAGGACTTCACTTTCAAACCTATGCTCAGTCCTAGAACAACCAGAATGACAGCCAATACCAGACCATAAAACCTAACAGCCAATACAAAAATTAGATATTTATCAGTAATTACAATCGTGTATAAAAAATTTACAAAAAGATTCCTTGATCACCACCAGATTCACTGGCAGCATGACTCGTCGTAGAGTTGCTCGCTTTCTCCTCAATTGTCACAGTCGCAACAACTGGATTTTTCTTTTCTTCTTCTCTCTTGTCCTCCAACGATTGAGTCAAATCGTCCAACTCATACATAATCTCCTCCAATAGCTCATTAATCTGCTCCACTACAACTCTCAATGAACTCTTTAATTTTTGTAAATCATTCTCGAGATAGGCCAACTTTTCACCTCGTATCGTCTCACTACCCTTCTCACCCTTCTCATCATCATCTCCACCATGACTATGCAATGAGCAATTGTGATGTTTACACGATGATGAAGAAGAAGCATGACTCTTTTCATGCATCTCATCCTGATCAATCACAAACCTCTCCAGTGCAATCTGTCTCTGTAGTGACTGAATGGTGACTGTGAGCTCCAACTTTGATTTTTCCAACGTTTGCAATTTTTGCAACATTTGAACATGCCTGTCATTGTTGTCAACATTTTGTTGTTGTTCAATAATGGATCGAACCGATTGAGAAATCTTTGAGAATTGAGACGTTACAGATTGACAAGCAAGAGTATAGGCTTGGACATGCGTAGAGTCTGGTTGACTAGTGGACATGAATTGCTTAAAGGCAGTGCTCAGTTCATGGTACACGTTGGCTCTTTTGGCTTGTAATGATTGAACCTTGCGCAGTGATTCAATGAGCTTTTCAAGTGAGGCTACAGAGCTATTGTTCATTGTCTCTTGAGTGATCTTTGTTTTTTCTTGCTTCATGCTTCATGCAGCGGAAGCAATTTCTTTTTTTAGGATGTTTTATTGAACATTCATGATTTGGCTTTTGTTGTTGACTTTATTGGTGGTATCCATATTGTTTGGAAGAGAGCCATGCATCTGTCAAGATCTCATCAATGGCATTGTTGTTCTTGACGTGGACGCAGCAGTGTTTGAAAAAGTCCGTGAAGTTGTCCACCTTTTGAATGATGAACAATCTCTCTTGGAACATGTTCTTCATCTCTTCGGTCGCGTAACCAAAGTAGGAATCATACTTCTCGGCCAACTCTGCCAATGTTTGGTTCTTACGAGGACTAAAGTGCTTCAGGAATTGAACATGGAACATGATCAAGCGGAGAGAGACAGCTGAGTGCTTGAAGAAGGACTTGTGTCTCTCGATCTGCTCCCTTCCTGCAAAAATTTTCTGAGAGGTAACTTTGTTTAACTTACTGTCTTCCTTCACAACCCAGAGGACATTTCTACACAACACCTCTTGCAGTACAGGTATGGCAAGTTGAGGCCAAGAATACTTTGAGCTAACTGTCAAGTAAGGCAAGAAATCACCTAGAGATGGAGTACCGGACTTTCTTCTTGTTTGTGGATTCGTGAGAAATTCTTCAATTTTGTCGTCCACCACCTGCTGAAGGGTTGGATACTTGATCAGTAAGGCGATCAATAGACGATGGAATGCTATATAACCATCAATTGCTCTCAAACTAGCATGAACAACACCTTGCATGACCGTTACAATCATACTATTCATCAACTTGGTTAAGAGATCGAGTCCCAACTTTGGAGTAAAGTTGCGGTTGTATATTCTCTCTACAGAGGCAGCAAAAAACTTTGGATTATCCAACATGGCTTGACCATGTCTCTTGTTAATATACACTGGCATCCAGAACTTGAATTGTTCTTTCCACATTGAGACATCGATGCCCTCCTTGAACACTGCAAAATAAGATATTAAATCGAGCTTCGTTGATACATATTGTGGTACTTTTCCATTGTATGTCACATTGACTCCGAATCCGAGAGCAACCTCTTCGAACGTCATCTTGGTATGATAGCACATCACCTTGGATCGAATTTGATACCTTTCGTTCTTTTCCAACAACTCCTTGAAGCTGGAGCACGAGTTCCACACAGATCCATTCAAAGTTTTCACATCCACATAGCTGAAAATCTTCAAGTACATGTGATTCATCTCAGGTGAAGGGAACCAATCACGATTCAATGCGTCATGGTTTCTTGCTTTGATTAGTGCCATGTTCCTCTTCTTTTTTCCTCGATTGGTGAGTGTTTGATCCTTGTCATGATTGGCATCATTTGTGTCGCCCATCAATGGAGGATAGTACGCACCAGTAGCAGCACAATGACCACAACTAGCACAAGTATAGCTCTGTGCGGCACATCTTGTCTTTTGGATCTGAAAACTCTCCAAACTCAACTCGCCCTTGTCTGTCAAAAAGCTCTGAAGTTGAATCAAGATTGACTGCAACGTATAACCAGAGGACCAACCCACACCAGATGTCATATCACCCGTCATATGAGTCTCCAACATGTCCAAACAAATGAACCCGCTGGAGAACACGTGATGATGAGACAACGAGTGACACATGGTCACTTTTGGTGGCTTGACAGGATAAAATTCATTGAATTCAATCTTCAAATGAAACACCAATCCATTGTACTCTGTTCCCTCGAGCGTACACTTGATATTGGCATGCCATTCGAACAAGTTGCCCTCCAGAGGACGAGCAGACACCGTAGGCAACGGATTTCTCACAATTTCTCTATAGTCACGCATCAATCGTCTCGTGGCAAACAACTCTCGATTCTTTAGTGACAGAAGAGCCACATTGTTTCGTTCCAAGTACTTTTTCTTGCCTGCTTCTTGTTGAGCAACACGGGAAGCAATCAACATAGTCTGTTGGATATTGGCTGGCAACGTATTCATCGGAATAAGAATCCTGTGGCTATTTGATTTTTTGTTGTGTGTTTTTGGTTGTGCGGGACCCAATATGAAATTCTTCAAAGGAACTCGCAGTGCAAGTGCAGAGAAGCACATGCGCCAGCACCAAAGGTCGACTTGAGGGTGGAATCAAAACCAATTGCACGAAACTAGAATTGCCAACTTCGATGAATGAGAATGTTACTATCCATCACCCAATCCATCTGACCAAGGACCGGCAGTCGATGAACCGAACTCCTCCAATCGGCAGAAGAACATTTCTCCGATCACCTGCACAAACAAAAAAATTTCACCTGAGGGCGCTTTACAATGGCCTGGCCTCCCGCATCCTCTGCTTTTAAGCTAATATCAACAACATGATCTGCCTCACTCACATACAAACAACAAACACAAGCAAGAACTATCTAGCCTAGCCTGTACAATTACCAACAATGTCATTGTCATACGCAACACAACTCCAAGAGAGACAAAGAAACCAAGCCCTCAAGTATAAAATCGAAAAGTTTTTGGCATCTCTTTCTTTGGCACCAGCCACCAGCATGGACCAACTGAACCTTCCTCACCAGGAGAGTGGAGAAGAAGAGCTGTGGGTTCGCATCTTGTCATTTGTCCCCAATGACAATGAGGGCTTCTACGGTCTGTTGCGGATGAAGGTTGTGTCCAAACAGTTTTATCGTTGGATCGAGTATCGTCCTGAGATTTGGAACAATAGATCTCTGACTCTGGGTGGTCGCTTTATCAAGTATGGATTAGGGACCAATATTTTGCTTGCTATCAAGAATTATTGTGACATGTATCGTGTCAAAGGATACAACTTGAAAAATCTTGTCTTCAAGGATATTGATTTCTCTGGACTCCCTAGTTTAACCTCCTTCATTGCTCAGTCTCGAAGATTTGTTCATGGAATTACCTTTGATAACTGTTCTTCCATTGATCTGTCATTCGATCAGTATAATGAAAATGGGGATGTTCAGTTCATCCAATGTTCTTTTAATGAAGAAAGCAACAAGCAAAACAATCCTCTCTTCTCGAGGGATTTTTGGCAAGAATCACCTGTCGTTATTTATCAACCCAAGTATCAAGAAGGTTTGCCATTTTCACATGTTAGAAGGATCGTCCTCGACTGCGGTGATGCCAATATTCAGTTGTTTGAGGCGTTATCCATCTCTTGGCCCGAAGGAGGATTTCACCTGGTTATCAAGGGAGATGTGAAAAACTTTCTGGATGGGGCTGCTCAAACAAGTCGAGGCATTCGACAAAAGATCAGATTTCTCACTATTTATCCTCACAAGCTTAATCAGGAAGCCTTGAGTGATGTGAAGAGAGTAGAGTTCTACTTGCATCAAATTACTACGGTCTTCTCCTCGGTTGAGATCATATACCTCGGGGATAGCGACAAACCACTTTTCATGAACACAAATGGAGTGAAGAATATGAATCGAGGTTTCATTTTTACAACAGAAAGCGACTATTCCAAGTATGAGGAAGTCAAGAAGAGGAAATGGGAACTTGTGAACAGTATGGAGGCAGCTCGTTGCCAATTGTCGCCCGAGACCCAAAGATCAGTGAATAGAATGATACTGGAGGAGAAACGACTACTGCAAACGACTCAGTCTCTCGGTGCTTTCAGTATCGATCGATTGAATAGAACCAACTCCTGGAATGATGGAGTTGTTCAAGTGAAAGCTGACTATAATCTGCAAGCGAGAAATGGCAGTGCAAACTCCTTTGATACACAGCATCTTATGAATCGCTTGAACCAAAGTAATCCCAGTATAGAGAGTATTGTTCAAGTGCAAGCCCACAATGATTTGGCAGCGAGAAATGGAAGGACAATCTACTTTAATGCTATGCGCCAGATTGTTAAAGAACACTCAGACCTGATGAAGGAGTTTCCAGAGCGCCGACCACTTGACTATTCGAATTTGTTGAGGAGAATTGATCAACTAGCAGGAAGAAAAAATTGGTCACATGAGGAAGGTGAGTGCCGTAGGTTGCAGGAAGACAGCGAACAGATGAGAATGAAGCGCCAGTTAAAGATGGAGTCCGAAATATTTGTTGCAGGTTACAGATAACCACAACATTTCTCCCATAAGTTACAACGCAACAGCTTCGAGTAATTCTAAAGTTCTCAGCATATTAGGAGATATTGGTGACAATAGCGACATCGCACAGAAGTCTCTTTCGCTGAGTAGCGAATAACCGGCTAAAAAAGATTGAATGCACCGCTGGAACACTGTACAGGAATGTGTGGTACCGACTTTGGAACAGGTTGTATGGAGTTCACAGTGAGAAGTATCCTGAGAAAGCTTCCAGGGCAAACATATTTCATATTCCAACTTACTCTGAGAATTCCCTAAATATGGCGCTGATCTAAAATATCAAAGAGAGTTACATTGAGGTAAGAGCAAATTTGAAACATAATAAAAATCGCTACTAACCTCCTACCCCCGAATACATAGACTCCTCCCTCCTTTGTAGTAACACAGAAAGATCCACTCCACAGCTGAAATTGAGAACAGTTCCAATTGAAAGAGGAATCTGAGCTACAGTGGGGTAGCTGTAATGCAAAAGTCCCAGAGCACCATGGAAATTCTCTCCACAACCATAAAACCGGTTTGACTCAGACCGAAATACTGTAAAGTAACTCCCGCACCTTACCTCGGCAACTTTTTCATATTCGGGTATACCGGACACCAAAGTGCGACTCCCTATTCGTTGGTCCGATGTTGAGTTCAAACCACATTGGCCATGAATGTTAGATCCCCAGGCGTAAGCTGCACCATCCTGTACAATTACTATCGTATGCCATTTACCACACTCCACACTCTTGATCACCTTCAATCCATTTAGATCGGTATGATCTACCTTTGTCGGAACTATAGCACTTTTGCTCTCATGACCTTGACCCAGACACCCAGAAACATAAACACAATTATCAACTGTCACAAACACAGTGTAAAATCCACCAGGAGCAACATACTTTAACCTCTTGCCTTCTATATCTCCCAACTTCCTCACACCATATATATTGTACAACGTAGTACTCTTAGGTAATCCGCATTCATTCAATTTGTTGTGCCCGGCAGCATACACACTCTCATACCCTTCGCTAATGAAAAATGAATGACGATTCCACATTTAGTCTCAACAATATTACAATCAGACAACTCTGGTATCAAGGTCACCTGTTCCACCTTGGAAATTGCTTGATCCAGCGCACAACAACCCTTCGAATTATCCCCACAACAAAACACACGCCGATGGTTGGTCACAAACAGTGAATGCTTCAAACCGCATGACACTTGAACTACATATTCATCCAGTGCAAAAAACTCATTATCAGATGCAAATTGCTCTCCGATCGAACCATATTGAACCACATGGGTAAATGTCTTGACCATCATTGCTCCAGTTTTTGAACTAATCAGGAGATACTCGCTCACGTGTCCCGGGTCTGTCTGTTCATAATAGGAACGATTGACTCCAGTCTGACAAGAAGTAGAGTATCCCACACCATAAATATTCAAAATTCTTTCAATCTTGCTCTGTTGCGACGATCCTGACATTATGTCACAGGAAACTTCTTTTGACTTGGAACAAGATTAGAGTTGACTGCAAGGGTATGTGTTTGTTTTGATTTTTTTACACGAATCGATTCAAATTTTGTACATTAGGTTCAGAGACAACTTGCGCATTGTTTCGGGATCATTTCGAAACAGAGTGACTCTGGAATAACCCTCTTGTCCATACTCAAACACAACTTGAATGGAATTTGGCTTGTCCAGATAGGGTATGAGATCGACATTGAGCTGATAGGTCAATGTGCCTCGAATCATTGTCGTCAGATCAAAAATGGCAAACTTTGATGCATAAAAAGGCAGTGAGTGCTCTGTTCGCCTCCCATCTTCCTCCTCCAACAGCAGATAGAGCTTTGAAAAATCAGCCCTTTGCAATGGACCAAACGTAAAATCAGAGTAAACATGAAAGTGAACTCGCAACAATATTTCTTCATAAATATCATTCTGTTGTGATTGCTTTTGCTTAAAAAAGCTTAAAAAGCTCTGTTCGACGTCATCTGTCTTGAATACAAAGTCCAAATCGCGCATCACACAATAGTACGAACTATTGTATCGTGAGATGGGTCGCGATACGTCGTTGGGGTAATGAGAGACCCTCGTGAAAAAATGATGTTTCAAATAAAAATGGAATACATCGTGCTCCCTCACGAGATTGACCTCACTGTTCGACAGGGGAAGTTTTGACGAAGAGTGCTTTCTTACCACGACACGCGGCAAAGGAACGTTGCCTTTCGAAATCGGAGTAATTCCATTTGCCGTAGAAGCGGAAGAAGACCGACGTCGGGCTTCACCTGGCATCCGACACTTGACTTTACAAATGTTGCCAAAGAGGCGTTCAATGCTCAAATCAGTGCGATCCTGTTCGAATGTGAAGCGATGAACACGATCGTACAAATCACGAGACACACGACTCCAAACACAATACACATCACCCAGTGTGCACACATGATACTGAGCAATATGAAGCAAAATATCAGTCCATAAAATGTGATCACTAAACATGAAAGCTGATGGAAAATAGGGCGATTTAGAAGCAGCAGAGAAGGGAGTTTTTGGTTGTTGAATCGAGAGTGACGACAACGATGATGTCATGTTGGTGTTGTTGGATCCTGGTAGAGATTGTTTTTGATCATGATGATTGACATGTTGATCATCGTCATGATTATCGTGTTGTTTGATTGTGACGGAGAGAGATGAGAAATCGTTGCTCATCATTTTTATTGCATCAGGGAAATAATGATAAGATGTGATGTTTGTGTGATGATGAAGAAAATTGATGTGATGATGTGTGAATGGGCTTTTCTGCAGTTCCGCTACAACGATCGTGTGTTTCGATTGTGCTGACTTTTTATTTTTTCGTGTTTTTTTTAGTTTTTTCGTCGGTGTTATTGTAAAAATACCTAAAGAAATCGGAGTATCGGATCAAATATTAGGTATTCGCGGAAACCTGCGTGTGAATTTTTATCGGATGAGAAATTTGAGCGTGTTTCGTTATCTGAACTACAAAGAATCTCCCGTAAATTCTCCCGGAAAATATGGAGATTTAAGGTTCTCACGCACTTATGCACATCCACACCCTGTGATAGCAGTGCTAGCTTCTTCAAAAACAAAGAAAAGCCACTGTAGCTAACTAATACTGTTCGATTAAGACTAACCACAATAATACCATGATCTCGCCAAAGCCAAGTTTTTCACCATTGTTCCACAACAAAAACCACCATCATGGTCTCTCCTATCCAGTCCTGTTGGTCACAATCGTACTCTTGCAATTCAACACTGCCAAACAATGGGTAGTGAGTCTGTGGGAGTGGTACCTTTTACTACTCGAAAAGATGGTTGCATTCATGATGCCAGATCTGATGGATTTCTCTGATTTGGAATTCTTTGTCAAGAATGGAGAAGTCGAAGAGCAATTATGGAGTCACGATCACGATTTGAACAATGGAATATTGTCTCATTTGCGAACTGTTCGTGCAGCCCAGGGCAAGCAAAGCAAGAGGAATAGACTCATTCGGCCAAGCGTAGATCGTCGATCAGAAAGAAGGAGTCTCGATTGAAACCAGCAAGAGATCATCTTGCCAAAACTCACTAACTCTCCAGTGATGACAAAGAAGAGAAAATCGGAAACCACCAGATCACCAACAATGACCACCAATTTTTTGTACAAAGAGTAAAATTGAAAGATAAAAATAAAATCGATAACTATTCGTAAATTTCACACAGAGATTGCCGTTCAGCCACCATAGTTTTCGCGGTTGAAGTTTCAAAAAAACTCTCGATCGTTTCATGAACGAGAAAAAAAACCGAAAACAAAAAAACAGCTCACACTCCATTTTTTTTTGTCAACGACAATGCCTCGCAGTCCATCACCACAATCACCCATGGGCCACTCGCCAGCGCGTGGAAGAAGCCCTCCACCAGCAAGCAGAAGCAACGACAGAAATGATCGAAATGAGGACAGAAACGATAGAAACGATAGACACAACAGAAATGATAGAAATGATAGAAATGATAGAAATGATCGTGGTGGTAGAGACGACAGACCATTCAACAAGAAACCAATATACAACAAGGACGAAAGTCAAATCAGTATCTATGTTGGCAACTTGCCAGCTCACATCAGGTAACCATCTACCTCCCTTCTGTTTTTGTGAATTTTTTTTTTGAGTTTTTTTTTTGACTCACACACGATATCTTTTATTGTCGAACATGAATCTAGAGAGGCAGAGTTGCAAAAATTGTTTGAAAAGTATGGAGAGTTGAAGGACGTGTACATGCCAAGAAACTATTTCAATGGTGAACCAAAGTGTTTTGCCTACATTGAATTTGCAAAGAGAGATGAAGCAGATGATGCCATTAAGGCAATGGATGGTCAAGAAGTGGACAATAAGCGCATCACTGTGACAATGGCACGTGGTAAGCGTAAGACTCCAATTGAAATGAGAGTCAAGTCTGGTAGTGGTAGTGGTGGCCGCAGAGGCAGAAGATCACGATCTCCTCCACGAAGAAGAAGACACTCACCTTATGGTTATAGAGGTGGTGGTAGACGTCGATCGTATTCTCCTGGTTCTCGCAGTCCAGTGTCACCTCGCAGATCCTATTCACCCTCTCCAAGAAGAGACAACAAACGAAGAAGAAGATCCCCTTCTCCTCGTTCTCCCTCACCAGGTTATCGCCGCTCCTACAGAGATAACAGCCCAAGGAGAAGAAGAAGAAGTCCATCTCCAAAGAGAGGCCGTGGTGCATCACCAGTTAGAAGAAGACCAAGCAGCAAGAGTCCAAGAAGATCACCATCGAATGCATCTCCACGTTACCACTCCCCTGCCAGATCTCCAGGCAATAGAACCAACAGTCCACGTGGTGCATCCCCTGTTCGTAACAATGACAGACCATCCAACGATTTACAAGAGCCTCGAGATTAGATGAATCTCTCCGTTTTCTCTTCCATTGACGTGCTACTACGAGAGTACTCCCTGGTGTCCAATGATGTTTTGTTCGTATTCGCAAGAGCTTCTTTGTCTCTCTCCTGGAACACAGACCTGCCACACAATGGATCCATTGACAATGTGCTGTGCGCCGCACACACACTATTCTCGCCTGCCGGAACAAGACCATAAAGACAAAGTAAAGATATAGAAGCAAGTTTATATTATACAAGCAAGACAATTCAAGAATCTTGTGTCAAAAGTACCAATATTGGGCAGTAGTAGTACTAGCTAGTCCCAATCCACCACTCACCTTTCTCATCAAGCAAGAATTCGATTTCTGTTCACTCATTTCAAGTTTAGAGGTTCAAGATGCTGCTGAAACAACAAGCACACAAGATTTTGTCCCTTTGATCCTCACACTTAGCTCACAGCATTGCTTACATTTGACAAGCCCACACGGTATGTACGTTTCTTCTTCCTTTTTACTGTAAATCACGCCTCGAGCGAGGACTACCGGACAATCATCTTTCATCAAATCAAAGCCCAAACTGAGTAAAGCCCGGTTCTATGATCAACTTGAATATCGCACATTATCCCTGACTTGTTGTCATTGGACCACATTGCATGCACTCCTTCTTGATTGCACTGTTCAGAAAAGAGTGTGAGATAAAAAACCAAAACACTTCAAGCAACGTCACACTGACGCGTCAACAACTCTGTGTTTTCTCCCAACACGACCTTCCAATCCATCACCACCAGTAACGACCACAACACCACCAAAAAAACACACTACAACTTATGAAGCGCACATCCAAAGTTTTTTATGAGAGCTACAACAATGATGAATCAACTACAATAGCCACAACAGAGTCAATTTTGAACTGGAAAAGAACAAAACTGACTTGTTCGATTCTTCCATTCAACAGTTTCAAGGCAGAATATAGTTGTTTGCCTCACTCTGTCATTTTACACATTTTTGACTTTGTTTCTCATTTCAATTACAAAAATGAACATGCGGATCACAAGTGCAGCAACAAGTCGTGTCGTTATGACATGGCTGCTATGCAAGCAAAGGATGCAGAAAAATATGACCATTGGTATCCTTATTCCATTACTCAACAATTCTCAAAGAACCACATTGAGATTGGATATTTTAGGAGTGATCCCATGAGAAGGGTCCATTTGCTTACGAGGCACTTGTTGTTTGGTGGCACCGTTTTTACTGACGGGGAAAAGTGGCGGGTTGTTTTCGCGCTAAAAAATTGCCGTAGTGTAGCTTTTGATTGTCATTTGAGTGGCAATGATGGAAACCTTACACAAGCTACGATCACTACCTCTGCAGCTGCTGTGAGCAATACTCGCGATGTCGTGAGTTTTCAAAGCCCTACGGCTCTGCCATCTCCATCTTCTGCCTGTTCATCATCTGAGCAAGCTACTACTCATCTAGGAACCAATACGAGTAGTGGTGGTCATATTAATGGCAGTGATGACAATCACGAGAATGATTCATACAGAAAAGGACTGATGACTAGGCGAATCATTCATCTATTGTCCAATAATTCTAATTTAGAGAGCATTGCATTCTTGCAATCAGATTCATTTATCATTTCGTGGATTGATCAAATGATGAACAATAAGAGAGAGTGTAGTTCACAAAGGGAACGCTCAATGATGGGAGTTGCAGTCGTAAGAAATGCGATTGATCATCTAAAGTCAATCTACATTCACTCGGCACCATTAGTCACCAGTCGTTCGATTGTGTGCATTGTGAATCGTTTTAAAAACTTGAAAAGTTTGTGCTTGAGGTCGATTGATCTCAGTCAGTTAGATATGAATGGTGGTGATGAAGCCATGAGAGGTTTGTCTGCGATTGAGCGCGTGGATCTGAGTGGAACAGGGGCTAGTGATCAAGTGGTTTCATACTTCATGAGTATTCCTTCATTGAAGTGTTTGGATTTAGATTACATGAAACATTTGAGTGCGTCGACAGTGGAAGATGTGTGTTCTCATCCCAGTTTGACTTCATTGTCACTCGAGGGAATGAGTTTATCGATGGATGCATACAGATTATTGTCTAGGAATTGTACTTTACAACGTTTGTCATTGCGGTTTGTGAATCTGAACAATGACACGTTGAAGTTGGTATTGACAAGCACATCAATTCAAGAATTGTGTGCTTCTTGTGCCTGTTTTATTGGTTATCCCATTTCATATGGTTTGGATGCACTAGAGCATAATCAAACCATTAGAGAATTGGATATATCTGGTTGGGTAGTTGAGGATGTTCGATTGCTACTTAGGAACACAAGTCTTCGAAAGTTGACTTGTGGAGATGAGATGAGACACACAATGAAGAAGATTCTTCGTCTCGACCCATCTTGCTTTGGTCAAACTAGACTTCAAAAATTGATTATTAGAACAGATGACCTAAGTACGAGGGATAGCAGAGCCTTGAGGCTTTGGTTGCCAGAGCACATCAAAGTGAAGATTGCTCAATTTACAGAGTTGCAGGATTTTGGCTGCACCGAAACAGAATATAAATTAGAGAACTTTTGCTAATTTAATTGGCAAATGTTTTGTTCATGGAATCTATGACCAGCTGCACTATATATTGATTGTCTTCCTGCTCATGCTCATGCATCAGGCCCATCGAACTGTCATTGATTTCAATAATGTGCTCTCCTCCATCGTTGGTAACCATAACATCTAGTGCAAACATGTCCAATCCTCCAAATATCTTTCCAACTTCCTCCATCCACTGAACGTACCTAGGTTCCACTTGTTCCACTGATTCGAACTTGATTGCACCCCAATTGTTCTTCCATGACGAGTCAGAAGATCTCTTGTACACTCGCATGTGATCTCCAATCTTTTGCAACCTCAGATCATGTGACACCTGAGAAATGAAAGGTTCGGATGTGTAGTAATTGGAGTGAAGGGCCATGCATGTCGTAAAGTCATCAAACGAAGACTTGTCATCTAATTTTTTCTTACCATAACCTGCATGAACTGTACCTATCTTGATCACTTGAGGGAATGACTTCGGAATTGTCTTGCCTTCCTGTTCCACAAACATGTCACACGTGCGAATATTCGGATAGTAGATTTGAGGAATGACTGGAAAGTTGTCACGTCCCAGTTTTTGTTCAATAGATTTGAGTGAGCCATAGACAATAGGTTTCTCCGAGCACATGTATATCGATTGAAGACTATTCACAGATGGTACATTGGAAAACATGAGGCCTAGGAGAACGTTGCGGTAGGACTCTCCATGCAGAGCCGACGGAAAGTTACGAATCAACAGAAAATCAGGTACAAAGTCTCTTTCGTGCTGTTGACATCTCAAAGTATCATCATTTAGTGGAGGCTTCAGAGTAACGAGTGGTCCGTGATCCGAATTTGAAACGATCACGATATCCTGCCATCCAGCCTGTTCTACCTTGATACTCTCGCCAGATCTGAGTGTTTTTCCTCTGAACTTTGAGTACCAATCGTTGGAAGAGTTGTAGTCAATCACTAATAAATTTTTCACCATTTAGTCTCTGGAGTTTGTGTGAAATGTAATATGCTTTGGTTTGTCTTTGTGATGAAGCTTTAGCCTTTTTGATCGACGTACGATCTTTTGGTACTTCCAGTTCGAGTCGAGTTCGATCGCGCCAAAATGTCATTTTGCCGATGACAGATTCAATTTGTAAATGAATTCCAGGAACGTTCACCAAAATCTTCAACGATTTCGAGTCAACACGAGAATCAAATGTTTTGTTGTGGCCCACAACACAAAAAACGCGCGCCCATACACAAAAAGGCGTTAAAACCAATTTGTCTCTCCAGCACTGCACGTTGTATTCTCACAGTGAGACAACACTCCACGAATAATCACTTTCACACCACACCCACAACACCACATCATCAGTCCATATTGATACAGTATCAAATCACAGTTTTTTTGATACAGAAAGTACACTCGATTCATCGATAGAACAAACAACAACAACAACAAGAAGAAAATGGTAATAAAGAAGAAGAATAATGAAATGAGCAATGGTGCATCATCAGTGTCCAACTCTGCTGCAAACAATCAACGTCAACAAAAAGCGAAAAAATATAGGCATGCCAAGAAGAAGCAACCTCACAAGATGAAGCCTCATGGCGAACGGAAATCACAACAACAACCACCACCACAACAACAACACAATCCATCGAAACAATTGGAGAAACAAATCAAAGCACAAAAGAAGCAACAACAATCAAACAATAACAAATCTCCATCCGCATCTGCATCTTCATCATCATCACAAGCCAATGGACGTACATCTTCATCATCATCATCATCATCATCACTCATTAGCACACTCAGCAAGAAACTTGTTGGTGCCAAATTTAGAATGATCAATGAACAATTGTATACGACAACTGGTGCAAAAGCGAAAGAAATGTTTGAGAAAAATCCAGAGCTCTACCATGATTATCACGATGGTTTTCGATCCTCGATTGAACAGTGGCCATTCGACCCTGTGAGTAACCTAGTGTCCTGGTTGAAGAATAAGCCCAAAAAATTGGTGGTTGCTGATTTTGGTTGTGGTGATGCCAGAATTGCCAAGGAAGCCAAACAAACAACAATTCATAGCTTTGATCTAGTCGCTTCCAATGAACGAGTCACAGTGTGCGATATTGCTCATGTTCCATTGCCTGACGACAGTGTAGACATTGGCCTCTTTTCTCTATCTTTGATGGGAACGAATTTTATTGATTATTTAAAGGAGGCTCACCGTGTGCTCAAGAAGGGTGCCATACTGAAGATTGTGGAACTGGAGTCACGGTTCGTTCGATTTGAACCATTTAAGAAGCTGTTGCAAAAGTTGGGATTCGATTTGCAGAGTCAGCTGAATCCAGACCACTATTTTGTCATTTTTGAGTATCGGAAGAATGAGAATAGACCGAGCTTAGATGTGGATAAGATTGATCCATTGAGCATCATGAAGCCTTGTCTCTACAAGAATAGATAAATCAAGAGAGAGAGAGAGAAAGAGACTGATGGAGAGAAAGAGTGTGTGTGACAGAGAGAACAACGCTCTTGATTCTGATTTGTACATAAAGGATGAAGATTTGGAGAGAGTAACACACGCTCGTGTGTGAGAGGTGTTTGTGTTTACACCCAAGAAATAGAGAACAGAGGAAGATGAAACAAGTCTGATGAGCGCTATTTCTACCATGACCCATGCACACAACGCCCAGAGAGAGTAGAGGATGATTGGTGGTGACAGCACCTTGTGTGAGGTGTTGTGCAAGCACCTTGTTCTCTCTCACTCATTTTTTTTACAAGAAAAAGAATTGTTTTTATTTGCTATACACTCATGACACTTGTGTTGGTTTCATTCTTTCAGTTTTCTCTTGTTGTTCCTCTCTTTTTGTGCATGTGGAAACGCTCGACTACAGCGCGCGAAAGCGGTTTGAAGAACAACGAGACAACAAACCCGACTTCAATCAATTTGACCCTTGATTTCTCATACTGTCAAGTCCTAGGACAAAAGAGTTGCTACCATGGAAAAGTATGTCATAGAAAAGAAGATTGGACAGGGTTCGTACGGAGGAGTATTCATTGTTCACCTCAAGAATAACCCTGAGAAACGTTATGTGCTGAAGAGAGTACCTCTAAACACTCTGTCATCCAAGGAAAAGAAATCAGCGGAGCAAGAAGTTGCTCTTCTACGCAAGTTGCAGCATCCAAATATTGTTCGGTACAAAGATAGCTTCCTGGACAATAAGGATCGAGATTTGTGCATTGTGATGAGGTATTGTGAAGGAGGAGATTTATCATCCAAGCTTAAGCAATTCAATGGGAGAACAATTCCCGAGTCTATGATTATGAAATGGTACCATTATTATTGTTGTTTTTGGTTTCTCTCTCACATCGACGGGATGTTAATGAAATAGTTGCATTTGTTTTGACTCAGGTTCGTCCAAATCACGTTGGCACTGGAGTTTATTCACAATAGAAAGATTCTTCATCGAGACTTAAAGTCACAGAATGTGTTCCTAACGAAAGAAGGGCAGGTGAAGTTAGGAGATTTTGGAATTGCTCGAGTATTGAATCGGACAGTCGATTTGGCTCAGACGAGCATCGGAACACCATTGTATATGAGCCCCGAGTGTTGCAACAACAAACCTTACTCATTCAAGAGTGATGTCTGGAGTTTGGGATGTATATTGTACGAAATGTGCACAGGAGGAAGGCATCCATTTAACGCAAGAGACCTGAATGGTAAGCGACTTCTTCAAAAATTCTACTGAGAACGACCATTGCAAACTAATGCATGTATCATCTACTTACAGGGTTATTTATGAAAATTATACGAGGAATTTACAGCCCTATTCCATCAAATTTTTCCACAAGAATGAAGGAGCTTGTAAGTGTGACTCTCAACACAAATCCACAAAAACGGCCCACATTGTCGAAGATAATGAAGAGTTATGTCAGTAAATACGCGATAGAATATATGAAGGAGTTTGAGACAGAATTGATGAAAAATCTGAACTGTACAACATCGGTCGACATGGAAAGGATTGAATTGAATAACTTAAAACTTCAAGTCCAAGACTTGGGTATTCCTTTTGAGGAAGCTCCTCCAGCTCCAGTTAGATCGAAGAGCGAGTCAAATATTTCAGATCAACCATCTGAGCGAGCAAAAGCTCCTTCGGCCGCGAGTAATTTAGAACGATATACACCATTGCATAATCCAGCTCCTAATGTTCCACGAAGAATAAGGCCTATCGCTCAGAAAGTTGAAGCAAAGATCAATGCTTTGGAAAGAGAAAGACAAAAGTATCAAATGGCAATAGAGAAGTTAAAGGAAGAAAAAATCGCAAGAGCAAAGAGAATAGCAGAGAGATCAAACAAGTTACATGAGATGAGAGAGCAGAAACGGCAAAGGGAATCAGAATTAAGAATACCTTATGAAGGTAAACTGAAACCACCTCCACAAGTAATCAACTCTCCAAAGGATGTTATACACAAAGCAGTTCAATCGAACCCAAAATACCGACAAGATGTAGAAAACCTGAAACAAGTCATGGCAGCAAAGGAGAAATGGCAAAAGGAGGTAGGGAGACTTCAGAACGAGATTGACGCGCTTCAGAAGAAGGGCTCTGGGAGTGTTGATACCAAAGATGCAGCTCCTTCAACTTCAGCTGCCGACGGAGAAAATCTCCATTCTCCTAGAAGAAGATTAGTGCGGAATATGTCAAGTGCTCTTCCAGTCCCTAGTTATGCAATCCAAAAAATTGAACCAAAACCAATGAATGATAAGGAACGAGTATTGCTAGAGAAGGAGAGAAAGAAACAAGAAGAGGAAGAGAAGTACATGCAAAGACTAAAAGAAGGTCGAATGATGGTTCAGAAGGAGAAGATAAGTGCTCAGCAACTGAATGCACGTCAATATCAACCATCTCAGCCTTATCCATTGATCCAACCAACACAATCAAAACAAAGAATCTATTCCTTCGAGGAAGATCAGGAAGATGAGGAACTCATCCACAAACTTGAGGACGGGCTTCTTCATGCAACTCGAAAAATTGAAAACTTACGGAAGAGCATTGCTGCCGCGAAGGGATCAGAACCTGTCATTCAAGATGAGGATGACAGTGATTATGAGAATTTGGAAGTTGACGAAGAAGAAAGCGAAGAAGACGACGAAGATGATAACATTCAATTTGGAAGACTATCAGATCGTGTAACCTTTCTCAGAAACCAGTGTCAGAAAGTGTTCGGACTAGAATTCGAGAGAATATACACACAAGCAAAGGCTCTAAGTGAAAAGAACTTGTTTGATCAGAGTGACTCCAAAAGGATCAAACGGTTAACAACTGCATTAGGCATAAATAACCCAAAGGTAGCAGAATATTGCTATTTGATAGACGATCTATTATTTGTGGAAGGAACAATGTAGAATAATAAATCACAGAAATCTGCATTTTACTGTACAAAGATTCTACAGATTGAGATTTCTCTCAGGCTTGATTAACTGTTCGCCAACATTAAGAACATCATCTTCAAAAATCGCGCCTCGTTTGTCACGGTTCGCTCTTCTCTTGAGTCGCCAGTGTCGAGTAACAACGATGTGTCAGTGGCATTTAGAGCTCCTGCAGCATTAGGAGCGATTGATGTGGTAATTTTGTCTCCTACTTGTGCGGCTGAATCCAAAAAGGTCTGAATCTCGGTGAAGGAAGCATCTTTCAAGACTAACATGTGCTTGGCCAGAGTTTCTACCAAACTTAGGAAACATCTCTTCGAATAGAACCAGGTATCAGTCATTATCTTCTTGTTATAAGGCTCTAAGCTCTTCATCACTCTGGTTATTCCAAAATCATAATGTCCTTTAGAGCAGTACAATGTCCCAATCACTAAGTTAACAATGCACAAGTGAAGACTTTGTCTCTCTGGATACTTTTTGCTGAGTAAATCTTCCTCCTTCTCGATATTTCTCATCCACTCCTCTGCATCTTCATTTTGACTCGTCATAATATACGAGACGCACAAATTTGCTAGAACCATTGCCGGAACATCCAACAATCTGTCTTTCTGTTTCTCTACAATTGGTTCGTAGAATCTAATAGCCTCCTTAAACTTGTTCTCCTGCATGAATAGAACGTGGGCCATGTTTAATTTCCAGGCGTCATGTTCAGAGCAGAATTCCTCGCTTTCCATAAGAATTTTTTCGACCTTTGGATAGTTCTCAATGTCCCAATATATCTTTGCTAAAGACATTAGGACAGGAATGTACGCCTCTAATGCGTCATCGAAATCCTTCATAGCATTCTTTAACGAATCTCCATCTCTTGCGATCCTTGCATCTTGAATTGTTTTAGTCAACTTCCGAAGATTATCAACGTGTTTTGTTGCTAACTCGTCAAATTTTCGATAAGCTTCTTCGGGCGACGTTTGAGCGGTTATTGTAGCTTCCAAGAAATCATACAACTCAGGTGATAGGAATTGATAACTTAAATGATCATTCTCCGCTAATATATCGGCTGCTAGGTAATAATATGAGTGCTTACAATACAAGATCAGCAAGTTCGAAAAGGTTTCTGGTGGGAAAGGAGGTGATTGAATCAAATACTTCAATTTCTTAAATCCTAGATTAGGTTCTTCCTCCATTTGTAGTAATGATTGATTATGTAATGTTACTGCATCCAATTCTTGTTCTGTTCTCGGAGGCATGTCTTTCAGTGCATCCTTGGCCTCACCAACTTTGTTTCAAACAAAAGATTAGTCTCCATTGTGATTGACATCGCGATATTACATGTGAACATACAATTCTTCATCATATACATAATTGCGCACTTCAAATTAAATGCTTCTATCAACGCTGTATCTCTCAGCATTTGACTGTTACCTACACTTCTCACTTCAAATCCTTCATTGGCACTACCGACACTCAACTCTGGGTGCTCTCGTATACCCTTCTCGATTATTTCTTGCATTATCTTCAGTGACGATGTGTATTGTTTTAGTCTGTATGTACATAGTGCTATGTTGTAAGATATATGGGGCCTGTAACCTAGCACGTTCAATGCTTCATTGAACTTCTTCTTCGCCTCTTCATATTCGCCTTCCTTGTATAAAATACAACCCTGAAGCACGATTGTGTCAGGATCATCTTGTAAACAATTCTCGGTATGAGCCTTTGTTGCTGGTAAATCCTCTGCCTCATAGTGTATGTATGCCTTAAGTTTTTGAAGCTAAGAAAGAAGTTACGGTAAGTGTTGTTCTGAGACACAAGACAGATGTCCTAACAATGAACATACTCTTTGTGTATGCTCCACTGACTCGATACCGGTGGTGGCCTTGATAGCCTCAGGATATAGTCCTGCCTTGTACAGAGATTGAGCATAATAAATCTTGTACTTTTTCTCATCTGGATAAAGCTTAACTAGTCTCGCATAACTAATCAAAGAATAAAATTTTAGAAATCCCTACTGAACTCTAATGTGTTCAATCAAACAATGGGAAGAAAGATATCTTACGTACGTTACAGACGAACTAGAAAATTCTTGGAGCATGTACTGACAATAAGCAAGAAGAGAAAGAGCAGCACGGCTATCAGGAAAGTAATCAAGTTGATTTTGCAATATAAGCTTTACATCCTCATACTTTTGCTCAGTGATCAAACTATAGACACTCGAAGTGAAGTCTCCCTCCTTCACCTTGACTGGAGGTCGACCTCTCATCGTACCACCACCAAAAGCTGTTGGTAGAGCAGTCATTAATCGACCACCTGCTGCTGTTCCTATGCGATTCATTTTCAACTTATTGGCTTCTCAATCCGCAGGAATAGCAAATATTTTTGCAAGTCAGTTGTCGCGCCATTGATTATCTACAGTTCTATGTTCTGGCGCCAAACTTATTTTTTGCCCATAATTTTGCGACAATCAGGACAGTACCATTTGCCTTCGGGTTCATCAGTCAACCCCACACAACCAAAATGAAACCATTCTCTTTCACAGTTGTCATTATCACAAGCAACCATTTGACCATAAGACACCTGCCTGCAGTAACAATAAACAGGTTCGTTTGGATCAACAGGCATATCAGCTTCTAATATATCCACATGACCCTTCTTTTTCTTGGTTTTGAGGGCTTTTTGAGCTCCGTTCGTTCTCAAACCAATGACTGATCCCTTAGCACCAAGTATTTCTTGTCCCTTTGTGGACGCACCGATACTCATGACTGCTGAATGAGTTGCACTCACCAGGGCATGATCATCCTGTGTGGCTGTATCCTTGGTCACTCTAGGAGGAACTGCTAAACTCTTTGAAGTCTGCAGTTTCTCTTGAGATAGATCAATTCTTCTCCTCTGAGATAATGACTGTCCGTCAGAATTTCTAGAAACTGTTCTACTTCGTTTCGTTCCCTTACTCTTTTGTTGAACTGGTTGGCTTGAAGTTGACTGCACCTGTGCGGGCGCCTTTTGTACCTTAATATCAAGCATAGGTGTCTCCTGGGTAGTCACAACATTATTTACAACAAATATGTCATCTGCTTCCTCCGCAACCAATGTACTGGTGGCGTGCTGCCTCCTGGCGGAGCGAGCAGAGCTCGGTCCTCTCTTGAGACCGCTACTTGGGGTTTCTCCCTCCTTCACGTTCTCACCTGCAACAACAGTGGAAGATCCCATTTGCGCACTCAACTGCTCATCACTTGTTGATAATCCCGTAGACTTACTGTCTTGACTACTCTGATCCATATCGGAATCAAACAATGAAGATGTGAGTCTAGTCGCACGAGTTGTACCACTCAATGCGGGACTTCTCAGTGAAGTGGCTGACTTGAGAGCAGATACCCTGGACTCCCCACTGTGTGCAGGAACATTCACAGTCAGCAAGTGTCTCTCATTGAAAGGCGTGTTAATGGCATCAGATGAAAAGAGTTGACTGTTTGTGCCCACAGGAGGCACGAAACCAGAATTTTTTTCAGCAGCCAATTGTTGCGCAAATTTCGCTAATTGCTCATCCAGACGACGAATGGATTTGTCAATCATTTCATAGCACTGGACAGACAATTGAACTTTTTCTTCACTTATATCAACAGCTTTCTGTAACTGTTGATTGATATTATTCTTGAGACGTTCTTGACGCTTGCTCAGTCTCTTATTCTTCCTCTTTACTGACTTGTTCCTTTGGCTCGGATCAGCCGTTGTTTCTTCTTGTTCTTTCTCATCATGATCTTCGTCATCAGTTTCATGATCCTCTTGATCCATCAACTCTTGTTGTTGCTTGAAAGCTTCACATTGTAGATGAGCACTCCGTATCAGTTCAGCGCATCCTTGATCCAACTGTCTCATCAACGCCAAATTTTTTGGCATATCGATCGGGAGAAAGTCAATCGCTAAGTGATCAGAATGTGAGTGAACTGTCAAGAAAACAAAAAAATACTGTTGTATGCACATACAATCAACGTAGTTATCCAAAAATGACATGTCTTGCAGGTTGAAGTTGGCGCTCTTTCAAAAAGTCCGAGTTTTTGTTTTTGCGTGTATTCGGTGTTTTATGTTTCAGCTCGGAGAGAATTACACTCCGACTGATATTTGTGACGTTAGGGAGCCATTCCATTCACAAAAACATTGAGCTGTGGAACAATGCATCCTATCATCCATCACACAATGTGTGGAAGAAATCAGAGAGTTTGCTGGTTGGTTCGCATGAACGGTCCCTCGCTCGTTTGTCAGATTTTTTCTCCGCTGTTTTGCTGATAGGTCCCGCCATTGTAAACTGTCACATGTCATTAAATCCGTTTTGAAAGGATGTTCGGTGAATAACCCGGCGAAGACAGACGCCGCCAACGACAGGCCAACCACCCTATTGAGCCTCTGAATACGAAGATTTGTCCATCATAACGAAAAAACTACTCCACACTTGTTGACTCTCATCACCATCAGTGAAAGCAGTAAAAAGTAACGAAACGCTCCAAGCGCAACCAGCAAAACCATTTTTTCTCTCTGTGAGTGTGTGAATCTCGTTCGAAAACAAACAACAACCAACGAAAACAACAACATCAACAACTATCATAACAACAAAAAATGGGTGCAGGAATTTCCAAACCAAAAAAGACTGAGGCAACCAAAGACAGACCATCTCCACAACCAATTCAAACTGGTCCAGTCGAAGTCAGAGTGCTTCTATTAGGCAGTGGTGATACTGGTAAGAGGTTCGTACACATACTACACTACTACACACACATTACATCACTATCTGTTTTCTTGTCTGTACGACGGCAACGACATTGAACGAACGGGGGGCCACCACACAAAAAAAGAAAGTGACATACACTTTTTTTTTTATTGGCCGAAAAATTCATCAACACACACACACACACTACCTGTCGTTGCATTCTACACGACACATCACACATCACACATCTTGTCTCAACTGTCATGACTCACCAATATTTTGTTCTTTTTTACTCCCATGTATTATGTCAAATGGTACAACACATACACGTAATACATCTCATTTACAATGTAACAAACAACCATACAAACAAACAAACAAACAAACAACCATACACATGTATATACAGTACTCTATTCAAGCAAATGAGTATTATTCATGATGAAGGATTCGATCCATCACTCATCAATGACTACATTGGCTTCATTCGAGGCAACTGCGTCAAATCCATCAAGGCTCTCATCACCGGTTGTGAACAAGTTGGCATTGCCATCGAACTGGACGCAAACAAGGAACTGGCAGAAAAGTATGATGCGTACAGTGATGATGTCTATCTCAAGATTGGTTCCATGTGGAATCGTCAAATGGTGGACGAGTTGATGCAACTGTGGAATGACCCAGGCATCCAAAAGGCATATTTGCGATCCAACGAATTCCAGTTCATTGAGAACGCAAAGTACCTCTTCCAGAACATGGAGAGAATTGCAGCTGAAGACTATAAACCAACGCCCTACGATATGCTGTGCACCAGAACGAAAACCACTGGTGTCGTCGAAAAACTAATCAAGGTCAACGACAGATTCAACATGAAACTGGTCGATGTCGGAGGTCAGAGAAACGAGAGACGTAAGTGGTTCTCATTGTTCGATCAGTGCACATTGGTCATCTTCCTGTGCGCCACATCTGATTTCAACAAGTTGTTGTATGAGGATGATGAGACGAATCGTATGATTGAGAATTTGAACTTGTTTAGAGAGACTGTGAACAATCGTTGGTTCAAGAATAAGCCATTTGTTGTCATGTACAACAAGATGGACGTCTTCAAGGAGAAGATTGAGAGTGGTCAGTCCATTTCGGAAGCGTTCCCAGAGTACGAAGGACCAGGTGACGCAGAGTCCAGCATTGCCTACATTAAGAAAAAGTATGAGGAGCAGAGAGAGACAAAGGCTGCCATTTATTCGTATGAGACAATGGCAACGGACACTGAGGAGACAAGGCGTGTGTTTGACGAGATTAAGGTTCTGATTGGTAAAATGTTGGATGAGCAACAGGCTTAAAGAGCTTAACTGAGAGAGAGAGAGAGACAAAGAAAGAGCGAGACAGGTGATGAAAAAAAAAACCATGCTCACCCACTCACTCACACATACATCATTGTACATGTATCATTAGTACCTCTCATCAACTAGCTAAGCTACTATTCTCATAGCACACCACATGATCCCACCACCATTACTGGCCACACATCTCCATTATATCCCCCCACTCTCCATCTACGCACAACTCTGAAAAACAAAAGAACTGACGAGGGACAAACTGTCTCTCAACAGTTGCTCGACAGGGTCAAACAACAACACCCCAAGTTTTTACTCCATGCAACAAACAACAACAACAACGGACAGTCTTACTCCTGAGAATTTCCACACAATGAAACAATGACAATAATAAAAACAAATGATATCTCATCATCTCCAATCTGTTTTACTTGTTCAAAAGCTTTTGTTAACAACAAGAATGATGTGTTGTGAGCACAACATTACCGTTTACGATACTTTGACCGTTGTTGCATATGTGCTCTGTAATTGGCCGCTTGTTGCTCGTCAATCACAAAAGGATTCGACGACGATGCAGTGGACTGTTGTTGCTGCTGTGATTGGGATTGTGGTGCTGTGACGACATATACATTGGAAGACGCCGTTTGATTGATTTGATGTTGAGTGAATCGCAACAATTGATCTCTTCCAATTCTCTGATAGCTCTCTGTGGGATAATGTGATCCATATTCATCACTCAATTGATTGTCAACCATTTTTTGAAGGAGTTCGGGATTATGAAACTCCTTTTGCGAGTGTAAATTATCAAGAATGGATACTCCAACTTGTTGTGACTTGGTCAAGAATTGAATCACCTTTTCCTGAAGCTGCATGTATTGTTCATCAACAACATTGCCTTCATTTTCATAACTTTCACTCGATTGTCTTTCAATGGTGTTGTTCTGCTCTTCTTCTCTGACATTCAGGTTATTTTCTTCAGTGTTATTTGATGTGTTGTCTGCAACTCTTGTTGTTTGATGAACATTGGTTGGTGAGTTGTCATCAGCATGATCACCGTATTGATTCAGATATTGCATGTTTTTTATTTTTATGGTTGTTGGCAATTATGAGAATGCACAAGTTTCGTTGGTACTTACTAACTCAAGGACAAAATTACAGAATTCTCTCTGGAACTCGAGTAGATGGGTGAACACAACACTAAGAAGACACTATATTGATTGAGTTGTGGGTTGTCTTGCACAAGAGGAAAAACTCAGTCGACAGACTCGAACAAACTAGCAATGGAGCTTAAGATGCTTAAGGTAGCTGAGTTTTTCTTCATCTCGATAAAGAAACTCTGGTTGAGTGATACCAATCTGCTCAAGGATACTATTCTGCTCTCTATGGGCACTTGTTGTTCGGTGATTCTTTCATACACAATCACCACGGACCCTTCAATCGGAAGCTCTACCAAACTTACTCTGGTTCCTCGATTCCCATTGAACAGATAGAAAAGGTTATTCGGCATGCCGTCGAGTGGTACAGGATCTTGGGAGAACAAGGAGATATCAATGCTTTTGTTGAGCAAGGAAGAGTGTATGAATGCAAGTTAAAACAAATGGACAACACCATGGATAGCGACAAGAAAGCAGAGTTTCTCGGTTGGAGACATTCGGAACGATTATTTACTCTAAGAAGCAACTGCAAGAACAAAGAAAGGACTCCTCAACGAATTGATTGAAGATCTTGTACAAGTATATAAAGGATGATTCGACTCCCAGTTCATTATGTTATAAACCAGTGATGAAAGCCCGGCCTTATTTTGATTTGGACGAGTCATTATAGTGAAGCATACTTTTGTCCATTGACAATCGCCATCACCAATCCAGTGAGCATGAACACGAGAGGCAAAACAGGAAGACTAGTCTTTCCAGCTCTCGTCACAGCCATGTATCTCATGAAACCAACAAACATCAACAGACCACTTGTCACTACACCGACCAATGCTCCTCTTCTCTGAGAGATCAGATTGGTGCTCTGCATGAGCAAATAACCAGAATAAGTGAATGCAAGTCCAATGACAAGTCCACCCATGAGAGAAGGAATGGATCCCTTCTTGGAATAGCCCATAAAGCCACCAACGGCCATCAAGATACCAACAACGATATTGATCATTTCTCTTTTTTTCGTTCAGTTTCTTTTTGTCCGATCAGGATTGTCCTCCATGGAGGGATTTTGATCAAACGTTCTGTCTCTACAGTTCATCTGTGAATTGGAGTGGAGTTTTGAACCATTCTGATCTCTAGTAATACACTATCAGTGTGAAATTCCAACTCATGCTGCTCATCAGTCGAAGAGGTATCCATGTTCCTAAGCGTGCGCACTTTTGCTGTACTGGAAACCCAACCACATGAGAAATTCTCCAACAACTCCAGCGAAACGACATGCCCGCTCCAGACAAATTTTTTTTTTCATTCGAACAAACAAACAAACCCTCCACTCACACCCACCCACACTCACACTACTAATGAAATCAACAACTCTATTGCTATTGATTGCTCTGTTGTCATTGATTGCAACAGCAACAATTGTTCACTCCAAGAGAGCTCCTCCAACCAATGTCTGGACCGACACATTTGCCATCACTGGTCTCAAATCTTACAATCCATTCTCCGATGTCAATCAAGGCACAAAGCTCATCACAGTCTACTATCAAAACGTTCCACTCAACTCTTCCACGAGTGCAACAACAAGACGTGTCCGTTTCGACAACAATGACTTGTTGACCAAGGGTGGAGTCGTGAGCACAACTGTTGTCTTTGATACGAAGCTCTGGTATATCAACTTGTTGAACAGTCCATCTCATTTTTGCATTTTTGAGCACTTGTATGTCAAGGATGATAAGAGCTCTTTCCGATTGTTGCCATCGACCAATGGTGGAAAGACTAGTTGGGTGCAAGCCAATGATGTCAAGCTTGTTCAAACGGGTATCAAGTTGAACTCTACATTGACCAACATTCAATACTCGAATGTGAACAAGTATCAAGTAAAAGGTGAGAGCTACACTGCTCAAATGTGGCAATTCTTTGTGTTGGGCTATGGTGGCAAGGGACTCTTTTACGATGTGAATTATTATGAGAATGCAGACAATGGATATCCAGTGAGATTTGAGGCAACTTTCAAGAATGAACAACAAGCACAGGGACTCCCTGACACAGCAACCATTGTTTTTGATGTTGCTGCTGCTCAATTCTATTCTCAAATGGGTGTCAATGATGTTTTTGAGGATTCATTGTTCACTGCCAATGTGAGAGACTCTTGCCATTAAGCGGCGAGGCAAAATCATTAAACTGGTTTTTAAATCTTTGTCATTGGAGGTTCTGCTAGTGGGTGTCCAAGTTGACATCGCGTCAACATTTGTTAGGGTACTTTTTTGGGTTGACCATCAACTGTATATTTAGCAACAGAGGACGATCCGCATCTTATAAAGTCCAGAGTCCGTGAGATATTCACTTCAAAACAATAATAAGAATAACTGTCCTGTATCAAACAACAAGCATCTATCGATCCAGTAAAGAACAAAGAATGGTTGAGAAGAGTATCAATGAACCTTCCAGCAGACATAATCTGTCAAGAGTGACAAGAGTAGAAACGCCAAAGAATGTCAAGAGCAAGACCCCAACCAGAACTGCAGGGAGAGAGGAGGAAAACGATGAAAATGAACCAGAATTCATGGAGGAGATTGTTGCAGATACCATCTATGGATGGATGTGCTCTGCAAATGACTGGTACAAGAGAACATTTTCCTCATGATGGTGTTGATCACGATCGACACCTGTAAATAAATAATCGTGAATGAAATACAACTGATGGATTCCAATTTGGACCGCAACGTTCCAACAACAAAATTCTCCGTTTGCAGAAACAAAAGCACAGAAATAACATCAGAACATCATACAGCAGAAAATGACAGAATACTTTTTCAAAATTATTGTGATTGGGGATATGGGTGTAGGTACGTTCAACAATGCAGGTTCACTGTGTGATTGGCCAAGAACTCTTTTTGGCTGTTTTTTATTGGCTGCATTTTCTTCAGGCTGACCTGTTTTTTCCCGCCTCAAAATTTACTGTGCCTTTCTTCGTATACAGGAAAATCGGCCTTTGTCAGACGATATGTACATAACATGTATTCGCAAGCTTACAAGTCAACGGTATGTGTGCATTGACATTGTGACTTTTTGCGGGAAATGTGCTTATTCATCATCCATGTGATCTTCTCACCACTGACACGACACGTAGGTCGGAGTTGACTTTGCGCTAAAAGTAATGAAATGGAAAGACGGGATAACAATACGTTTACAATTGTGGGATATCGCCGTAAGTATCAGTGTGTATTGACAATGTGATATAAGAACTGCTAACATTAACGTTGTGTCTGTCTCTTAACTTGTGAACTGACAATAGGGACAAGAGAGATTTGGACAAATGACTCGGGTTTATTATAAGGACGCCGTTGGTGCACTCTTGTTGTATGATGTCACGCAGCCTGCATCGTTTCAAAGTGTAAAGAAATGGAAGCTCGATGTCGATCAAAAAGTGCTTCTATCGGATGATAGACCCATACCGTGTGTTCTCGTAGGCAATAAGGTTGACTTGCTTCCTCCTGGACCTCCCGCGAGGGATTCTGAATTCATGGATTCTTACTGTGAAGAGAATGGATTCCTGTCATGGTTCGAATCATCGGCAAAGACTGGTCAAGGTGTTGAAGCAGCAATCAAACGTCTCGTTTCACAAATTATCGAGAATAGTTCGGTGATTGGCAAGTCTGGAGGTGCTTCAAACAATAACAACAGTTCTTCCATAAGCATATCTCAAATGAAAGATGTTCGGACGACGGGGAATTCGGCACCATCGAGCAATCGCAACGCCAGCAATAGTAGCAGTGGTTGCTGTTCATGAGTACTTCACTTGACAACATCTCTGCTCTTCTAAATTATCTGAACTCCCAATTTCAGTAAAATTCCATCAAAAACAAAAGAACACGAAACACATCAAACATTACATGATCCAACCATCTTCTCTCGCAGAGTTCAAACAAGTTTTACAAGATCACAAAGTTGTTGTGGTGGATGCTTTTGCAACATGGTGCGGACCCTGCAAATGGATCGCACCAAAGTTTCAATTTCTAGATGAAAACTATGGTGTGAAAAAGTTTAGCGATGTTCAGTTTGTAAAGGTCGATGTGGATCAAACGTCAGATATTGCTCAATTCTGTAAGATTACAGCCATGCCTACCTTTATCATTTATGTGAACGGAAACGAGTCAAACAGAATCATGGGTGCCAACTACAAGGATCTCAAGTCCAAGATTGAAAACACACTTCGTTCCGAATTGGGTGAACAGTTCAGACTGATTGAAAACGATCCGCATGAAACTGAGATCATGAATGGTGGAGCAACGAGCATTATTCGCATTCTCCTGTTCATTCTGATCATAGGATATCTCATCAACCAGTACCTCTCAGCCAAGAAATAAAAACACCAAAATTGAATCCTCCGAGCGTGACTCGAACACGCGACCACAAGATCTACAGTCTCATGCTCTACCATCTGAGCTATCAGAGGTCCGTGGTTGCCCATACTTTGTGGGTATATTTTTATAAATCTCATCGACGACATGTCTCATAGTGTATTGAATAAAGTGGCAACAACTGTTGTATGGAAAAAAAAAAAAAAAAAAATTTTTATAAATCTCTGTGATGAAGCCAAAAGGGCAAGAAAGGAACTGGTTGAGGAATTCAAGGCCAAATTGGACAAGCTGGAGTTTATGAGGCCAGCTAAGTTAAAGATATGGTTCGATGATGGTTTACGATGACGGGAAATTGGTACCACTAAGTCCAAGTCGTTCCACTGAAGAAATCTTAGCAGGGTTAATGGGAAAAGAGGATGACCAGAAGGATGTGTTGATGAAGGAGCTGGTTGTGCACGGTCGCAAGAAGAGGGAAACAAAAGTTAAAAGGCTGGTGAATGCAATGAAGAGGTCTTGCATCAAACGGTTACACAAAGTCTGGAGAGACTCAGTAGCGAAGAGATGTGAACAATAGCTCAGAACCTGCGGTTCTGAGCGACAACACGTCTCACTGTAGTGTATAGAATAAAGGGGCAACAAATGTTGTATGGAAAAAAAAAATTTTTATACATCTTGACGAGAAGGAGCTGGTTGTGTGGTTGCGAGAAGAGGGAAACAAAGGTTAACAGGTTGGTCTAGGCAATGAAAAGGTCAAAAAAACACTTTTTACACTCAGCCTTTTTGTGACACGGAACCAGTTGGATAATTAAAAAACAAAAGGATGCCCTTCTTGTGTTTAAATGGAGTATGTTTTTAGTGTCGTGTTTGGTTGTGAACAACTTCTAACCATCAACTAGAAAATGTCCGAGATGGATTACTCCGCTTTGCTCGAACATCCAGTTCTGCAGGAATCTCTTTGTTTTTGTTTGTGAAAAATTTTGAAGAACATCCCTTGCCATTTGTACACAAACACCCATGATTGACAATGCGTTCCATACTGCTTCTTGCATTGTTGTGCTTGTCTTTTTTGATACTCATTCTCATTAGTCACCAAGAACAAACACGACTACAAGCTTCGACTGTTGCATGCTCCAAACAACGCACATGTACTCAATGTCTCAATCAGACATTACCATCATCGAATGAAAAACAACAAGTTTGCATATGGTGTACACAGACGAGCACATGCATCGACTCTGTGACTCACACATGTCACAATGCTTCTCAAATCTTTTTCATTGGTGATGAGGGAGGAGGATCAAGCTCCAATCGTAAGAAATCCAAGGATAATCCATTCTATCTCATCCAGATACAACAAGAACAGCAGTTAGAGGAGGAAGAGTTCAACGCCCTGAACAAGAATCATAATGGTTCATCGCCATTGAAAAAGACATATGCTGAAATGTATCCTGTGGATGAAGGAGACGTCAATCCAGCACAAACTGCTATACTTGATCAGTGTGCCACTCAGTACACTCGATTGGAGCAGTGTTTGATGGGCATGGAGTACGCACAGATTTATTTGCCAGTGAGCAAAAGTGTGAGAAATTTGCAGGAAGGTGGTCTCATGGTACAACCGATCCTTCCTCTGACTCAATCCTTTCTCAATCATTACATCTCACTGAACAACTCTGTGTCATTGAACGACAATGATAGTAGCAATGATGAAAAGTACTTGGAAGCTGTTTTAAAGGACTATATTGTGACTGTGGGTGCTTATTTTATCAATCCACCCAAGGCATTATCGAAATATAAGCCCAGACTCTTCTCATTCTTTCATCTACTAGGCTCCCAACACTTGAGAGCCAACATTACGTTGTCTAGTGATTCTAAAATGAAGGTAACTGCAGTTGGAAATGGTGGACAGTTGATATGGAATTGGTATTCGTCTGATATGGGTATTGTAGCCAGTCCGAATCACTACAAGATTGGTATGATGATAGCAATGTACAATCGAACCAGCAAGCAACCTATCTGCATGCACTATCAGATACCTGATAAGATTAGAGCTCGAACTGTTTATTTTGAAATGTTGATTGGGCCACACTTGGGTCTGGGAGTACCTTTGTTTGTCGCGTCATTTGTCACTCTAGTCGTTTTTATTTTCAAATGTCCGTTTGCGAAATCAAATGGAATGACTAGTGATGCGAATTGGGAAAAGGTGTCTCGAGAGCTGGAAGATGATATTATTAGGGAAGAAGGAGAGCACAGTGGAACAGATGTTGAAAGATTACTATCCGAACGTCAGGTGCTTGATTTGAAATGGTTCGCAACATTGAATTCGACAAAAATGATTAGACAGTGTGGTTTCCCAGCCTACTATTGGTGGAAATTCCATCGACGTATCGTGTTGATGATTGGTTTGTTCGCTTTCATTACATTCCCTACTCTCCTACCTATTCATGTTGTCTACAATAGGAATCAACAATATTATCCAGACTTCTCTATTACGACCTTTGGCAAAATATTGGATGGATCAAAGGTATCGGCCGCCCATTTTACGATGAATACGATCTATTATGTTGTTTGTGTGATTAATATGGCGCTCACGGTAAAGCTGCTGATATTCAAAAGAAGAAGGGAGAAATTGTCATCTGTAACGCTGCGAGTCTCTAACTTGCCACCATTGCAGATATCCGTAGAAAGAAATCGATATGTGGATCTAGGTGTTTCAAATCCTGATGATATTGAAAGGCGCGAACAACTATTATGTGATCACTTCAACAGCATTGTACGAAACGTTTCCTCTGTAAACACTCTATCAAATCCCTTGGAAGAAGAGTTTATTTCATCCGAGAACAGTATTGAGGATGCAGTTTTGTGTGCTACTATCACTCCAGACATGCACCTAATATCCAGTCTTTTCAAACAATACGAGGATCTAAAGGTTCAGCTTTCAGACTCTACCCTATCTGAACAGACGAAGATTGCCGATAAGATTGAAAAAACGAGAGACAAAATACTTGCCATCACTCAGCGCAATCCCGTGGTATCTACATCTGCGTTTGTAACATTTAGAAGTGCAAAATACTTGGACACCTGTGTCAAGGCTCATTCGCCAAAATCACGTGATAACATGGCAGACACTGTACACTCATTGAGAATCAGTGCATTGGGATCCAAGAATTGGAATATTCATCAATGTACTTGGGAACCCGAAGATATCGAATGGGACAATCTTCATCACTCACGAAACGAAAATTTAGTTCGAACAATCATCTCCTACGTCGCAACATCAACCTTTGTGCTAGTTTCAGTCGGATTGTTGTGCATCTATATTGTCCTTAATGGAATGTACGGTGCAGCCTCTCGTATACAGCTCAGACAATCAAAATGGACCGTTTTGGCAAACAGTCTAGATCGAAGGTGGATCACCCAGTTGGCTAATATTCCCTACTATGTACTGCCTATTTTCCTAGCCATTCTCAACGAAATATTCGCTCTTATATTCTACTGCATGTATCATTGAAACCATTTATGTGACAATTCGAGTGTATGTCAACTAACTTCCCTTTATTCTTGTTTCTTTAGATTTTGGCAAAGCAGAGAAAATGAAAACGAAATCCAGATTTGAGGCGTCATACTTACTGAAAACGGCCCTAATGTGTACTTTCTCCTCACTTCTAACTCCGTACTATGGAGACTTGCAAATGAGAGACACAAGTCCTAAATCTTTCTACAACAACTCTGGACTGAAGTTGATGTATCTACTGCTATCTCAAATGTTTGTCTCAAAAGGATTGGTACTCTTCATGGACGTCGTCACAATTGCTGTTCGGAATTGGAAAACAAGTGGAGCTCCAGAGCGACCAAAATTCAACTTTGTGTCTTCCTATTCCATCTCACTGTACATCTTCTATACATTGACGGCACTGGGTACAAGATTTCCAATGTTGTTCATACCCGGAGTGATGTTCTTTGTGATGAATTACTTTGTGGATACATTCCTGATCTGCTTCCTGTACGATAAGGCAACAGGTGTAGGAAGCGTAGAATTTGGAATTGCCTCGCTTTTAACTCTTTTATTTGCCTCTCTGGCTGTTGTAACCTCTCCAGCTTATTCTCGAGTAATTTCTCAAGTCTCATCTACATCCTTTTTCTTCGTCACGTGTGCAGCACTGCTCATTGCAACCCTGCTCATATCACGCTACATCATGCGGAAGCATAAGGAGCGATTATGTGTTGAAGAGGAGAAAAAGTACATGAATCGGTACACGCATCCACAACTAGCTCGTCTCCTACAGGGCGAGTAAACAACTCTGCAGCTGTGATAATTAAAATTAAGTTATTTCTTTCCAAATAATAGTCACTTCCATTTGAAATCCAATGAATCACACACGAATTCTCATGTCGATGGCTCTCCAATAATTCGACACACTGCAGGGTTGATCTGATGAACCTCACTGATCACAGGACCCTGTAGTTGATAACGACAGTTCTTGTACGATTTCCACAACAGTTCAATGCGATGTTTTCCCTTTTTGCACTGTTGAACATGCTTGATGAACGCATTGGTGGCATAATCGAATTGAGCAGGCTCTTTCAGATTCTCCAACAAGATTCCACATAATGCGGGCTGTGTAGGCTGAATGTGACCATCCAACAACACTGCAAACTCACCAGCACAATCACCAAAGTACCACGACGCAACTACGGGTGAATCCTCTGCGAGTTCAAACTCTAGTGACGTATAGGGTATGTGTTGATAGTTTTGTACGACAACAGCACCACTGGTTGACCGAAATGGTTCAAAGTTTGCAATCGCCGCATTACTATTAAACACACACATTCGCAACAAGATTGTTGCTGTAGTACCACCACTACCGCTAACGCTACCACTACCGTTATTATTATTGTTAGTACCTGCATTGCTTCCATTACTATTATTGCTCATTCCAGAAGAAGGCGACAATGGAGATGATGAATTCGATTGCTGTTGTTGTGTCGTCGATGCATTCAACTCTCTCAGCAATCGAACACAAGACTCAAACAAATTGACTGGCATATTACCAGTTGAATACCAACCATAGTACTCTGCCTCGCACAACAATCGTCTCAACATGACACGATCACCCGACGGTAAATAGATATCATTGCCCTTTGATCTCACAAAATTCAAAATGATTCGAAACAAATCAGCATCCCTATCGACAAACAATCTACCATCATCATCTCTCACGTGATTGTACTGCACATTGAACAAGAATTGATACGTGTTGTTGTTGTGATGCAAATGTTGATGATGGAGTTGAGGATGAGGAGACTGCATTCCACTGCTCATGTTACTATTCGTACTGTGCATACTAGAGTTGGTATTGTCATTCAATAGCATCATGTTGTTGGAAGAATTAGTAGTAGGAGTGTTTGATGGAGTGGAGGGAGCATTTGGTTCTTGTAATGTGATTGTTGTTGTCGTTGATGATGTTTGTGATTGTGGTGCACTACTACTATTATTATTACTCTCATTGTTTGCAGGGCTATTGTTATTGTTATTGTTGTTATTGTTGTTATTGTTGTTGTTGTTGTTGTTCTCATAATCATAATAGTGAGTCATCATGGAATACTTTGGAATGTATCTCAACGTGTCCAATGTCGTTGTAAATATTTGACCACCTACATTGATTTCGATCATTTGTTGATGTAGTGACTGTTGTTGTTGTTGTTGTTGTTGTTGTTGAAATGGTGATGGTGACGATGATGCACTATTATTGTTGTTGTTATTGTTCATACCTGGAGACAAATTCACATGGTTCATTGCACTTCCATCACTACCACTTGCATTACTTTGATTACTGTGATTATAAAAGTATTGACCATTGGAGTAGTACAATTGTTGATGAGAGGAGTGATGGTGATGATAGGGATGATGAGAGTGTCGTGCGTGTGCTGCTGGTGAAGAAGATCGAATGGCACTGTGATGAGGATGAGATGATGATGATGATGATGAATGATGGTGGTGTGGATGGTGTTGTGAATGACCAGAGAGTGAGTTGGACGAGGGAGGAACAAATGCGTTTTGAAGTGCTCCGAATGATACGCTCTTTTTCATTTTTCTCTACTATGAATGGATGGTTGTGTGTGTGTGTGTGTGTGTGTGATATCAACACGAAAGGTTGTTTTCCGAGTGTTGATTGTTGCGTTTTGTTGTTGTTCGTGTGGTCGAAAATGGGATTGACTTTTTAGAATAGTGAAAACTCCTTCATCGAAACGTGTTGTCATAACTTTTTTCGGAGAGACAATGAACATTCGAATTATGTGAGACGGAGAAACAATCTACGAACAGAAAAATTCGAGCAAAACAATGAACCCACCGAATTCAGCTGTTCTTGATCATCACATGCAGCTGCAACAACAACAAGAGGCAGTCACTGCAGCAATGACACAACAACCTATATCATCAATCCAGCATCAATCAGATCACAATACTACTACCAACATTGTAGTATCTCAAGAACCTCCATCAACAACTGCAACAGCAACAACAAAAAAGACTCCAGCAAAGAAGAGCTCAACAAGCAAAAAGAAAAAGTCTGCTGCAACAGCTGATACTCCAACAACACCGGTAGATGTCACACCAGCTAAAAAGAAGAAATCAACGACTGCATCCAAACCTAGATCCACCACCAAAAAAGCCAAAACTCCCTCAAAAAAGAGCAAAGCAGCAACCACAGAAAAGGCATTTGCAGTTTCAACTGGTACCGATGCAGCTCTCCGTCTGACGAATAAAGAAGAACAAGATCAAGCAATGATGATGGTCGATGATGATGACTATGCCGCAGATGAACAAGGACAGCAGGCATCAGATGAATCTGCGATCGCCATTTCACAGACCAAAATGCTTCAAAATCAAATGCAGCAATCTCGTTTATTGTTATTGGAGAGAAACAATGTAGGTGGTAGTGGTGGCAGTGGTGCAAATGACGATGACGATGATGAAGATCTGGGCATTGAAATCTCCAATACCTACATCTCAGCATCAGCAACACCATCCAACAAAAAGTCAAGCAAGAGACAAAAAATGGGCGAGTCTGCGCTCACGTTCACAAAGAGAAATTTAGCAAAGGTGTTTCTCATGGATAACAATAAGCAACAATATGATGGTTACTTGGCTGCCACGAGTGAAAAGTCTGTTCATCATGCACCTCGACACTTTTGCTCGATATGTGGATACTGTGCACAGTACACTTGTCCAAAATGCACTCAGAGATTCTGTTGTGTCTCATGCTTCGTGACCCACGAAGATACGCGATGCCTCAAACAAAGGAGTTGAAAACGAATCGGGTTATCTAAAAAAAGTTATTTTGACATTTGAAATCCATGTCAAGGAGTCGGAGTGATCCTGATCTCCAATCTTGTAAAGCGTCAAATGTCGTTGAAAGACATTGACAACGATTCACAGTAGATGATATGCGTATGTGGAACAACGAACAATCCCAACCGCCCTTTGCCCCACTTCCAAAACAAAAGAGAACGAATTTCCTCAGCGATTTGTGATTTGTGTAAATATCGCTATTGAGCTCTGAACACCAAAATCAACAAACACACCAAGTCCATATCACTATTTACGACTTTTTCCAACACAAAACTCGTCATCCACTCCCCCAACCACACACAAAACAACATCAAAAAAAACATGGCTATTGGTTTCCCAGCAAAAAACAACTCTGATCAACTCAAGAGAGAATTGATGCCAGTTCTTGAATTCTTCAACTGTCCAAGCACTGGTTCTTTTGCAGCCGACGTGGCTATTCTTCTTGGAAAATTAGGATCTTTTGCTCAATCATTCGGTAACACTGACTTTATGGACACTTATTACAAGTTGAGCTTTGCTTATTATGACAAGGGTATGTTGTTATTGTTGTTATTGTTGTTTACAGCTGCTGCAGAAACATTGTAGAGAACTCAACCAGATAGATATTAACGACATGACTTTTTTATACGTATTGTTGAACTATATATTTGGCAACTGTTGTTGAACAATAACAAACACCAATGAACTTCATTCACTCACCACTCACACATACATATGCTATCATCAGATGGCAACGGCACAATTGACAGAGAAGAATGGAAGTTGATCATGAATGACATGGAAAAGCTCACCAACACAAAAATGACAAAAACAGCAGATCAAGTGTTTGACAGCGTAGACACCAATGGAGACGGTGTGATTGACTATGCTGAATACTTGGTTCTTATGCAAACCAACGACGACATTAACAAGAATAGACAAACAGCAAATAGCAGCAACAACAGCAGTAAATTAACAGAGGAACAGAGCTCTGCCTTCATGGAGTCTCTTCAGTGTGTGATTGAATTCTTGGGTGTTGCAAAGTCTGAGAGCATCATCTCTGATCTATCCAACATTTCCACCTATGTACAGAACAAGGACTCCAAGACCATTGCTCAATCGATTCGATCCAGAATTTTGGATTCGTTGCTCGGATTCTACGTCGGTGAGAGTGACAGTGAATTGGTGGACGATGAAAAGTTTGCACTCGTTGCAATTGATTATGCTGACTTGACTGGTGTAGATGATCTGACCGGTTATGTGCACGAGTGTGCGAGCAGAAAGAAGCAAATGGGAACTGATTTGACCAAGGAGAAGTCAAAGGAAGTCATCAGACAAGTCGATGCTTTATAAACAATAAAGATTTACACATGCGACATTTTTTCAATATTCGACACACAGTCTTCGGAATAGTGCAATACTTATATCCTGCTTTGTTGAGTCCGCTCATCTGGATGTCCAAAACGACTAGCAAAAGCCTACATTACTGAGGGTTCTCGAGTAGTCTCCTATCTCAATACTAACTCAGCCAGATGGTGGTTAACTTCTCTATTCGAAATGGGAAGAGGTGGTTCCACCATTGTATGAACGTAGACACTCTATCATTGAAAATGAGCTATTTCCACGTTTTGGTGAGCTGAGTCTATAGAGTCAGATGGAAACTGGAAGTTAGAAGCTGAACTGCAGAAGGATAAGGAGTGGAATGAGTTCTTGAAGTGCCCTTTTGGTCTAGAAAGAGGTGAGTTGTGGTTTTATCACCAAGTCCGGAGTGGCACTCTGCACACAAAGACTGTAGTACGAGACCTGTATGAACCACTGATGGAAACCATGTGTGCTCATTGCAAGAGTGAACCGGAGACGATACTACACCTCTTGGTGGAGTGTGAAGAAGCCAAAAGAGCAAGAAGCGAACTAGTGGAAGAATTCAAGGTTTCATTGAACAAACTGGAGTTTATGAGACCAGCCAAGCTCAATCTCTGGTTTGACAATGCGGTGTACGATGATGGCAAAATGCTACCTCGGATCCCCAGTCGATCATCGGAAGAGGACCAGAAGGAGGTACTGATGAAGGAAATAGTAGTGTATGGCCGCAAGAAGCGGGAAACAAAAGTGAAAAGATTGGTAAATGCAATAAAAAGATCTTGCATCAAACGAATGTATAAAGTCTGGAAAGACTCGCTAGCGAAGAGACCTGAACAATAGCTCAGAACCTGCGATGACATGTCTCATAGTAGTGTATTGAATAAAGTGGCAACAACTGTTGTATGGAAAAAAAACTTCCACGTTTTGGTGACCACAGAAAAGATCGCTGCCCCCGAGCAGTTAAAAGTAGAAGATTACAGCAGGAGACGAGTTAGTGGAGCTAGGAGTGGCACGAGAGAGTTATACCGACATCTTGTTTGACAACTTGCGAGGGAATGCAAGTTGTCGCGAAGACCTATCAAGAAAACCAGCAAAGAATACCTTCAAGGAATGATGGGCATCGAGGTAGATGCCATCGAGCAAGTAACAGATGGATTGGTGCTTAACAGGATGAAGAAGTCAGTAGCTGCAAAGAAAGCCAAAACATTCGTGAGCAGTGTGAAGCGGAGAAAGCTCGCTCAAGGAGGGAAACAGAAGCAATGACGCTCTACGATCCTCTTTGGGAAAAAATGTACAGATAACCAGGACCAACGTTGGCTGCGAGCGTTGGCTAATGTAAACTAAAAACAATAAAAAGAGCAACTGCAATGGTTGTATTAAAAAAAACTTCCCACAGAAAGGGAGGTAAGACTGAAAAGCGACCACGGAGGTGTCTCACGACCCTCCTTCATCTGTTCACCACAACAAAAGCGAAACAACAGCCACCTCAGCATGAAACTAATCCTCGACAAAACGAAATCACAACCCAACCAACTCAATCGATAGTTCATTTGTCTACAAATCCGATCCGATCACATCCCAGTACAGTGGTAATGCAAGCAATATTACATCGATCATATCGTCATCGTCATCGATATTTTTCAACCCAAGTGCTACTTTAAACTCTTGCAAAACATTATGGCCTTTGGAATAGGGACGATATCTTGCATCCTCAATGAAAATTCCTCGACAACGACCATCCCCATATGCAATAGTAATATCTGCACTCCTCCCGTCATAACTTTCCTGACTATCATAGGTTAGCACAATGTCCGTTCCGATACGAATGCTGGCATCTCTCCGGGACATGTGTGGGACATGTTCATTCCACTTCTCTTTTAACCTTTCGAAAGTGACAAGGCTGTAGAACTTGTCATACACTGTTTGTCTGACTGCCAATGACACACTTTTAGTAGCTGGAGCACTACAAGGATCATTATCGAGTGGTTTTTTGATGATAGTGATTAACTTTTCAAGCTCATTTCTGGCTGAAGAGTTACTTTCAGTGCACAAACGCAGCAGCGAGGGAAAGGTTCTTCTGAATTGATGGTATTCGAAATACTCATGATTCTTGAACGCAGTGTACACCAAACAGTTTGTTAACATGAATTTAAGCGTGGTTTGGCTGCCCAGTGCCTCTGGATTCAAGATCTTTTTGGGTTGTTGTGGTGCTTGTCTATTCCTCACGATTCTTACGGAACTGTCAGGGTGCTTTCGTTTCATCTTGTGGTCTGTTCTTCTTCTTGTTGTGGTCTGGAGCCTTGTTTTTGCACTGTTTTTCCCCATGTAAAAGGAATTTTGTACATTGCAGCAAGCATCACGAATCAGAAGACAGAATGTCTATCGTGGCCTGGCGAGAGTACATACGCCTTTGAATTTTTGTGTAATAAGCAATGTTGGATCACGAGTCGCTGCTGCCCCAAAGTCTCAAGAGTACATGTGTGTTTTGATTTATTATTTGATATACACTTTGGAAATTTAGCATCCCAAAACACCCTTGGCTCTTCTCCAGTACTTGTCACGGTCAGCCTTTCCATTGAAACCACCATTGATTCTCTTGGTGATGGTATCGAAGGAAGCCTGAGAGTTTTGGTCAGCATACTGGTTCAATGATCTGGTCTTCCAGTACCATGCAGCAATCTTGAATCCCCAGGCTGGAGTAGCAGCAAGAGTTGGGTTTCCTTCCAAGTCGACGCCCAAGTCTCTTCCAGCGGATCTATAGTTGGATCTGCCAGTCAATTGGATTGGACCTCTGCCCTTGTATCTTCTGCCGTCACCTGGGTAAATGTTACCAAGGTCCTTTCTGCCTTCATAAGCAGCACCAGATGCAATTTCTTCCATGTATCTCAACTCTGCAGACTCGTGGGCCAATTGAGCCAAGAAGGCAGACTTTCTAGCACAGCTAGTGATTGCTCCCCAGGACAAGGCATTGTTAATGTGACCAATGTAGTCATTGGCCTTTGCGCTGGACAAGTTTGGCATAATGGACTTGAGTTGAGCAATGGAGAGGAGACCAGTGCTGCCACCGCCACCACCTCCGCCACCGACAACAGTGACAAAGTTGCTTGCGACCCATCCACCATTGATCGAGTACCAAGTGTAACCACATCCAGTAGCAGTTTGACCGGTAAAGGTTGCAGTTTGACCAGTGGACAATCCTCTGACAATGGACTTGGTGGTACATGGACCAGAACGAACATTCAATCCAGTAGTAGCCTTCAATGTAGCACCATTGGAGATGGATGCATCAGAGAGAGCTTCTTCAGTTGGAGTGACAGTCTTCTTGCTGCTCTTCTTCAAGGAAGAAACAACCTTTCTGGCGTTTTGAGCCTTCTGGATAGCACCGTTCAACTTTTCCATGAGCTTCTTGACCTTTGGGTCAGTAATCTTTGACAAGTCAACAGATTGTCTGGCTTGGTCAGCCTTCTTGACCCAATGGTTGAGCTTTCTGGCGAACTTTTCGTTGGATGAGGCAGCTTGAGAGACAGCCAACAATGCCAACAACAAAACTGTAGCAATTGCAATCAGAGAGATTTTCATTGTTTATATGTATGTATGTGTGATATGTTTTTTTGAAAGGATGGATGATGGAAGACAGAATTGAGTAACAGCACACAGTTGCTGTTTTTATAGGACAATCCGAGGAGAGGCCGAGGGGGAGGTTAGCGATGGATGACGCTATGAGGTCCCCAGTTCATGCGGAATTTCTCCTCCTGTCATATAATAAGCTGGACATTTACGCTTGAAGGTCCCGATAGGGTCATTGAGCCGGGGCATAGATGAAGGTTCATTTACTTGACCAGACCACAACAACTGTAGATGAGTTAAATGAGTGTTCAGTGAGTGGTTGTGCTATTCACACCAGCAACCACTGAAGATTTGCTTGTTTTGCGATCAATAGAGGTGAGTGATGCTCGATACTTTTCAAGGTCGTCATTTCCCATCTGATACCGCAGCAAGATGGCCAAGAAATTCCAGAGAGAGAAATCTGGCCACATGGCCTCCGTAAAGTACAGCATTGAGTCACTCGTGCATTGCCAAGTGAGAAAATCAGACAGACGAATCTCGCCACTTGTTCGGATGACCAAATCCGGGTTGCCTGACAATCTCGTTCTCATGTGCTTGCTCATGGACTCTACACTCACTGGTTTAGCCGCAACATCCATGTTTGAACCATGGTTATTATTGCCGTTATGGTGGTTGTGATGATGATGATGATGATCCGTAGGGAGTGCTTTGCTATCGACAGTAGTCTTTTGTGCCTTTTCATCATCAGTGCTCTCACCATCGTCGTCATCACCCACAATGCTATTCACATGACTTGCTAAATCATCGTGATCCATCAGCATGTGATCCGTAATGGCCTGCGTAATTTCATCGGAAGAACTATAGGCAAAACACATGTTCAACACGAGTGGCTGCCGATGTGATTGCTGCTGTTTCATCATGTACTCACTCTGTGCACCATATCTTTTCTCAGAGTATTGCATGACACGAATGGCCAAGTCTCTCACATGCTGCGGCAACAAATCCAATCGACCCAACACTCGAACAACCATTTTATTCTCATCTACCCATGAAGGCTCGTTCAACATGTCTTCAAACTTGTCACGTGCAAGGTCCATGAGACAATCAACCTCTGACTTTGATCTCTTAAAATTATCAATTGCAAAAGCAAAGACAGTCACTGTGCGAACACCTACTTTTTTGCACCATGTCAGCGTATCACCAAGCTTGTGAAATCCGTTGACATGACCCTGAGCTCTATCCAAATTTCTCACTTTGGCCCATCTTCTGTTCCCGTCCATGACAAATGACACATGTTCAGGAATGGGACCACACTGGACAATGCGTATACCAATCATGCATATAAAGTCATAGAGCCATTGTGTCCATTGAGCAATCAACAAATAGAGTCGTGATGACCATGACGATGGTGATGTTTGTTGTTGCTGGTCTTTCATCGGATGTGGTTGGTTTTTGGATAGAGCTGAAAGAGCGCACGCACGACGAGCAGATTTTTGATTCTCTGAGCCTTTTGTTCCGGTGAGTTCAAAACAAGCAAAGGCGGCACGAATTACACAAATTGAATCAATAATCTCCCGATAATTTCCAACCTGCCATTTTGGGGGCTCCGACACCAGCTGATGCATGACAAATCTCGTTGTATTTTGACATGTTCGTGTTTTTCAATGACCTCCTCCACTTGAGCAACAACAAGAACCACCGCCAATCTAAGCCATCTAAGGCAAATCTCGCTCTCGCCACACAGAAACAGAAATTGCAAAAGAAATATGAACCCCTTCTTTGATGATATTCATTTCAATGGAGGTCAACAACAAGAACATCAACAGCAGTACCCTTCGACTTCTCAAGTGACCACCAATCATTCTCAAGCCTCCAGTACCAATAACAACAATAGTAACATGACCTACCAACCACAACAACAACCCAATGAGAATAGTCCAGTCATGAACAACAGCAACAGTACTTATGACATGACCCAACCATTGTTACAAACAAATACGAACAACAACAACAGTAGTAATAGCAGTAATAATAATTATCGATTAATTACAGAACAGGATGACCCGAGATTTGCTGTCATTGTGGGAGAGACATTGGAAGATTTGTTGTTCATTGGAATGCAACAAGACCAACAAGCAGTACCACCACCATCACTCTCATTGAACAACACGACTACTACTTCTACTAGTACTTCTACTCACATTGTACCACCACCTACAAGTAATGGTCATCTGGGAGAGCAGCATGATGTCTCTTTGCAAACAACTTCCTCATCAGCATCATCGACTCTCTGCCATCCCCCTTCATCATTCATGGACAATTTTAATCACTACCATCATTATTCAAATCAACAGCAGCAACAGCAACATGGCAGTCACATGTCTTCCAGTACGACCAATCACATGTTTACACATTCTTCATCTTCTTCTCCGTCCAACTCATATGCAGGTGGTAGTTCGAATCAGCTCTATCATCCACAGCCACTCCAAATTGACTCTCGAAACAACAACAACAATACAATCGAACATCGAATCATTGCTAACAATAGTCAATGTTCTACTGCTGCAGAACCACTTCATCATCATCCTCATCATTTCAATCTTGCTGCTAACAGTATGACTAGCTACGACGAAGCAATCAACTCGCATCATCATCATCATCATCATCATACCACCACTACTGCATCTGCCAACCATAATACAATGAACACTACGAATCATCATTTTACTTTTATGCAGAATAGTTTAGCAAATGACAGCACTACTTTACAAGAAACAACACAACCAAACACGAATGTAAACAATGTAACTTCACAAAGTACTACCACTACTACTAATACGAATACTAATATCACTAACAACAACAACAACAATAGCAATAGCAATACTCCCCCAAGAAGGAAAAAGGACAAGAAAATCAAGTTCATTTCGTATGATCGATTCAACAAGACCAATAACAATCCAAACAACAAGATGTCATTGGCACCCCATTTTCAAACAGGAGGTAACAAGACAGGCAGTGGTGCTGGTTCTGGTCGAAAGAAACGAGCCACAACAAGTGTAGCAAGCTCTACGAATACGACTTCTCTGTTTTCATTGCGTTCTGCATCCTCTCATAGTGCAACCTTATTCCCACCAAACACCTCATTGTTTGCTAGCATGAGTAGCAGCAACAGTGGTGCACCATCAGCGAGTGCCAACAGCTCTTCTGAACAATCTCAAGAGCAACAATCACAAGAGCACAAGAATAATAATCCCTCGAATGACCAAGCCCCCCGATGACTCTCTGACCATCATCACAACAACAAATATAAAAAGGAAACATTTTTGATTATTCCACACAAAATCAAATCAACATAGATTAATTGCAACTGGTTGCCACCAGACAACAGAACAACAACATGTGGAAGCAAATAATGATATTTAAACCGAGTCGTGTACTGAGAGACAAGCACACATTTGCCATCTTTCATCCTCATCTCAATCAATGCAAGGTGAAGCGTGTCAACAATGAGAACATGATTCTACTATCGCCGAACCATTCATTTGAAGAAGAACAAATCTATAAGCGAATCTCAAAAGTGTTGAGAGGAAAGGAGGGAGATGAGCTCATCTTGTTCACAAACTCATCGTCTTCACCCATATCGACATCAGTATCATCAGTATCACCAAATGATCAACAACAACAACAACAACAACACTATAGAAAGAAGAAGAAGAGGGATGCAAGTGAGAATGATAATTCTGCTTCTGCTGCTGCTATGAATCTAGAAATACCCATTGTTCATCAACTGTATCAAATTGTTCAAGTCAATCGGAGTGCATGTCTCATGAGACCACTTCACCCAACATTACCATTCGCATCATCATCATCATCATCAAATCATCATTATCATCAAGAATTGTCATCTGCATCACCATCGCCCTACCACATCACCATGTGCACTGGCATGTTGAGCAGGAGAGAGTCATGGGAGGAACAATTGTATGCTTGTGCTCAAGTAGGTATTCATCACATACAACCCATATTACCACCCATCTATTCATCATCACCATCTTCATCATCATCTGTAGCATCATTGCCAACAACTGCAATTGATCAACAAGTGATCCGCTATTATACCAATCAGGAGCGCATCACCAAAGTAGTTGTCTCTGCGTGTGAACAAGCCAAACAATTACAACGATTTCCCATCATTTCACCTCCAAAGACTCTGTCGCAGGTCATGAGTGAGATGAAGCAACAACAGAAACATCATTATGGGCCATTGTATCACAAGAAATTGTATCTTGATGTCAATGGTCGATACAATGTGTTGGATGTGTTGAACGAGTTGCGCAATAACAACAACCAGAAGAAGAAGAATAACAGCACAGTGTGGAACGATGATGACAGTGATGACAGTGAGAACAGCGATAGTGATGACAGTGATAGTGAAGAAGAAGACGACGATGATGAAGAATTGCAACCACTGGTGCAAGAACAAAAGAGAATCATGATCATGTTGGGACCAGAGGCAGATTGGACACAACAGGAGAAATCAGAGATGCTCAACAATAATTTTGAATCGGTCACGATATCGAACAAGGTGGTGTTTCGATCACAGGATTGCACTCAGATCATAGCAGGAGCTCTTGCTACAATTCTATAGAATGTGCTGAAAAATGAACACATACAAGCATTGATTGTGATGAATGATGTTGTCATCCATTTTTTCACATTTTCCACCATGTGCTCGTTTGCATTTTTTATTTTTTGTATGTTCAGGGAAGTCAATGAAGCTTGCAAGTCAACTTGGAAGTCAACGCTGCAAAATTCTCAAAGCAAAAAACAAAAAAACGAATCAACAACCACGTTAAGTCAAAAAATATATCGCCAGAAAACCATGAGCAAAGCCGCCACCGTGAAGGACGTTAATGGACAAAAGTTCGTCGTTGAATACGCAAACTTCTTGAAGAAGGGAGGAAAGATCGAGCTCCCAGCTTGGGTCGACATCGTCAAGACCTCTGTCCACAAGGAACTCCAACCATTCAACAAGGATTGGTTCTATATTAGATGCGCTGCTGTCGCCAGAAACATTTACTTGAGACCAGGTACTGGTGCTGGTGCTTTGAACGGAAAGTTCGGTGGCAGAAAGAATGGTGGTTATGCTCCATACCATCACGCTGACGCTACTGGTCAAGTCCAAAGAAAGGTTTTGCAACAACTAGAGAAGGCTGGCGTCCTCGTCAAGGACACCAAGAAGGGAGGCAGAAGAGTGACCTCTGTCGGCCAAAAGGAAATGGATTTGGTTGCCAAGAAGATCAGAGCATTATAAATTGCCCTTATTGTTTTTCTCATTAAAGCTTAACTTTCTTTATTCTTGTTCTATAGTCAATCAAGTGCGCTCTTGTTGTTGTTTTTTGTATCCGATATTGCTCAGTGTCAGGATATTCTTTTTTGTTGACAAGTGTTTGTTCACAAGAATCAAATAATCACCGGCATTAATAATTGAACAACAAAAACAAAAAAAATGCAATCAACAACATCATCAACCACTCATCAACTCAAGGTCATATTCAACAATCACAAGAGTTGTTTTGTGAGTTTGCCTCGGCATGTGACGCGATCACTGCCCAACACTGTACCACTTGCTCTATTCAAACTCACTTGGATTGCTTCTCAACAACAACAACACTTTACCATCAGCAACAACAATAGCAGTAGTAACAATTCATCATCATCATCATCACCAGCATCTCAACTCAGACATGCTCATGTAGGTTGGTCATGGTCCACCAGTGATGTCGGTTGCATTGAAATACCAATCTCATTTGCCTCTTGTCTCTCCATTGAAGAATACACAATGATTACAGTGGAGCACATTCCACTCGAACTCATTCAACAACAATATCAATCATATATTGTCAATTACCCTTCCAATACTACTACTACTACATCTACTATGGATAATACTACTAGTAATAATGATTGTGCTTGTTATGAAGAACGTATATTTGTAGAGCCAAATACAGTGAATGACTCTGAAATATTGGAATACAATCAATCATCCATTGAGGATTGTTTAATGAAACAGATACGAGTAGTGTATGCTGGATTGGTGTTTCCACTGTGGATTCATTCCAATGTCTGTATTCACATTCATGTCAAATCTACTCTCTCTCTTCACAATAATAATAATAATAATAATAATCATATTGAGAATAATAATAATAGTAATAATGAGAATAATAATAATAAGAACTTAGATAGTCATGCGATGATTGGTCAAAATTTCATTTCTATATTAAAGGATGGATCAGAGTTGATTGTTGAGACAAAACAGAGAACACCCATGAATGATGATGAACATGATGGTGATCATACAAATGATGATGAACATGATGATGATGATGATAATAAGCAATCAAATAATGATGATCGACCTTCACTGTGGACCAGAGTAAAGATGAACCGACTATCACTCACTAATAATAGTAATTCAAATGATGATTCAAGAATGATACATGTGAGTCAATCAATTGCCAATCAATTGAAATTGACCAATGGTGATTTGGTTCAATTGTTGCATGTGATTCGAGTCAGAATTACATTGACTCCAGAAGAACAACAAGAACAACAACAGCAACAACAACAACAACAACAACAACAGAATCAACAACAACAAATGGATCCCAATTCAATGATGGCACAAATGAAGGAATTTGATGAGAAAAAGTTGAAGAGAATGATCTATGGTAGAATTCATATTGTGAGTACTGATAATAATGATGGTCAAGATAATAATGATCGTGTGATTCATGTGAGTCTTGCACTGATGCAACAGTTGGGTGCCACTGTACACAGCACTGTTTTTATGAGATTGATTACAGATGCACAATCAAAGCAATCACCCATTGCATCTCTGTTTGTGAGACGAGTGTTGAACAGTGATAGTCACAATAGTAGTAGTGATGATACTGATGGTGGTGATGAATCATATGAAGACAATCCAAACACTGATCCCTCTATTATTCAACAACGGATCAAACAATGGATACGTGATCAATGCATGTTGGCATCTACTTTTACTAATGACACAACAAAGAATCAATCATTATCGATTCCACTCTCTCAACACAATCTCATTCAATTACCACTACTGACCAATAATGGCGAAGGAAAGAGTGCACAGGGTTGTTGTCTGTTTTTGGTTAGTGTGAATGAACCGATTCGATTGCATGAATCCTCTTCGAGTGGTAGTGAAGACGATCAGACATTTGTTGATTTTGTCAAGAACGAGTCCAATCATAATCTGTACATGATTGATGGCTCTTCTCGCATATTGCAGGAGAATGCATATGTGTCTGGTATTTATTCCCGTGGAGATCCAGTGATTGTCCAGTTTAGAAAAGATGCTCTGTTGTTGACACAATCATCCAGTTGTGCTCAACCATCTTCACTCTTGGACAGTGACTATGAGCAATTGTCTGACTCGGCCAAACAGTCATTGAAGCGCATGTTTGTTCAATTGTCACCTCGTCACCGACATCTCAAATCACACTATTCCTATGATTTCTCCACGGTGCATCACTTGACTGTGACTGGTCAAGTGGGTATGGGAAAAGGTCATTTTGCTCAATCGGTTGCTCGTTGTGCCAATGTATATGTCGTGCACGTGTCATGCACTTCAATGGCAGGTGATCGAACAGACACAATGACTGCTAAGTTGAGGAGTTATGTGACCGAGGCAATGAGTCATGCTCCATCACTCATCATTTTTGATGATTTAGATATTTTGTGTCCGTTTGAGCATGAAGAAGCCATGCCTGATCCCAATGTCAAAGTCCTGTCCACAATCTTTATTGATCAAATGACAAAGTTGGCAATGTTCTCTGCATCTGTTTCCAAGAGTGATGCATTTGAGAAGACTGTCTCTGTGATTGCTACATGCAAGTCCATGGACACACTCAATCAAAAGATTCAGTCGTCCAACATTTTCCAATCCAATATCCACATGTCCATGCCTGACAGAAAGCACAGAACAAAGATTTTCAAGAGTATACTGAAAAGAGATTCCATCTATCCATATGTTGTATCCGATGACAACTTGGAGAAGATTGTACTGAGAACAGAGAATTATTCTCCAGGTGACATTGAGAGCATTATCCTAAAGATGATCAATATGAACATGCGAAAGCGACTTCAGAGTGGCATGTTTCACATTGATGACATTACTGGTCGGATAGAGCTAACAATGGACGATTTCGAAGTAGCGACATCTGACTTTGTGACAAAGTCTGTCGAAGGCATCAAACTAGTCAAGAGCTCTGTCAAATTCTCAGATGTTGGCGGCCTGACTGATGTGAAACAAATGTTGAAGGAGACGTTTGAATTCCCTACAAAGTATGCTCGGTACTTTGAGAATTCACCTATAAAGCTACGAAGTGGTCTCCTGCTGTATGGACCTCCGGGTTGCGCAAAAACCATGTTGGCCAACGCGGTAGCAGGTGAGTGTGGGCTCAATTTCATCTCGGTCAAGGGTCCAGAATTGCTCAACAAGTACATTGGTGCGAGTGAGCAAGCTGTGCGTGATGTGTTTAGACAAGCAGATGCCGCTAAGCCATGTATCATTTTCTTTGATGAGTTTGATTCGATTGCAGCAAAGAGAGGTCATGACAATACAGGTGTGACGGATCGTGTAGTGAATCAATTCCTAACACAACTTGACGGTGTCGAGTCAAGACAAGGTGTTTATGTCTTGGCTGCTACCAGTCGACCAGATTTAATCGATGCTGCTCTGTTGCGTCCCGGACGTCTCGACAAGTCCATCTTGTGTCCGATGCCCGATGAAACAGAGAGAGAGTTCATTTTGGAAACTCATGGATCCAATTACGACTTTGCATCTGATGTCTCATTGAGGGAGATTGCTGATTTGACTGTTCATTATACTGGTGCTGACTTGCAAGGTTTGCTCTACACGGCCAGTTTGATTGCTGCTCGAGAGCATGAGGAGCTACGGAGACAGAATGACTTCAATTCAACAAGTCACATCAAGGAAACTAGCTCTAAATCTCATTACAAGGTAATTGCATCAAATCAGAATCAGAATGGTGGCGCTGCAGAGTTGGAGGATCATCGGTCAGATGAATTGGATCAACAAGTGGATGCCATTGTTCAGAATCTGAATCATCGATTGAGTGAAGTCCATCATGGTACTGTCAATGAGAGCGATGCGGATCAAGAAGAGAACAAGATATTCATACACAAGAAACACATTCTGAGTGCCCTCTCTCAAACCATGCCATCACTCAACGAGAATGAAAGAGCAAAATACGAGTATATCTATGAAGAGTTTATGAATCCAACACCTGCTTCAGAGAGGAGATTTGAGCAGCGTGTCACACTGGCTTAAACTTCAGGCCACACCAAAATAAATACAATCTCTGAATTTTGCGACAATTACTTTATAGTTAGTCAACAAAGATGTAGTGCTTGCCATTCAACAAGCCAGCAGACTTTCCACCATCTCTCTCAAACGTTCGTTTCAGCAATTCATTGTTCACCTTTTCGAAATAAATTAATCGACTGCAGCTCGTGCAATGCTTGATAAACTTGAGTATACTGTCCGCACAGCAATGAGTTCCTTCGTTGCTTCCTCTGACATAGAGTGACTTGAGAGTCTTGTTATTGGATTGAACAATACTGTCAATGAGTTCATTGCCGAGATAGACACCACATGTGCTGCCCACTTTGAGTCTCTTGATTTTAGAGTTTTCTACATTGAGAATGCGAACAACATCGTCCATCATCATGGGGAATCTCAGCTTCAGACTTGTGAGCTTCCGATTCTGATAGATGGCATTGAGAAATTGTGATCCTAGAATTTCACCACATTGAAGGTTTAGTTTTCGCAGTGACGGATGAGTGCGCAAATGTTTGTCTTGAGGAGAGACTTGTGCATGATCCATCGCTGCTGCACTCTTGTCCTCTTTTTGTTCTTGTGGTTGACCATTGGTTCCAGTACTACTACTACTACTAGTCAAGAATGGCAATTGAAATCTCTCTAGTTCATCATTGAAATCATGCATCATCTTGATGGTGAGATGAGTCATGTGATTGACACTCAATATCTGATCAATATTGTTCAATGTCAACAATGGTTCAAATTCACTATAGTGCAATTTGAGTGTTTTACAGTTGGTGATGAGAGCGAGAGATTGAAAGTTGATACTGGATGCATCAGAGTTCAACATGCCATCAATCGTGTACACTGATCCAAATCCTGTTCTCATTTCACACTTGTTGAACCAGTGGGGTAGCTGAGACAGAATGTGAACACATGACTCAAATTGATCATTGGTAATGTACCCAGCAGACACACTAATATCTACTCTTCTCTTGTTATGATGATTATTATGATTCGTATGATTCATATTGTTATTGTCAGTAGTAGTACCAGTAGTAGTAGTAGAAGTAGTAGTAGTAGTAACGGTAGTACCAGTAGTAGTAGTACCAGTAGCAATAGTACTAGTAGTAGTGTCATTGCATGTAATATAGTCATGATGACGTGGATGAGAGTGAAATAGAGAGTTCATCGTATAGGCCAACATGCCATCCATGACATGTTCAAACGAACACATGAACTTGATCTTTTGTAGAGTGTACTGAAATTTTTCAATGGGCATTTGAATAAAGTCATTGAGTGGAATCTTGAGTGTGCAGCAATGGTACCATGGTATGACTGTTGCAATTTGTTTGTGAACTGGTAACATGATTCTTTTTGTTGTTGTTTCATGTGTACTCTCATTATTATGATTATTCATCATCATCATCATTGCCATTGTAGTGGTAGTGCTAGTAGTGGTAGTGCTAGTAGTAGTAGTGCTAGTAGTAGTAGTAGTAGTAGGACAAGTGTATTCATAGAATTCATCAATGGAAATCTTTGGATAGAATAGAGTGTGCACTCTTTGACTGCTACTATTGTTACTGTGATTGTTGTTATTATGATCATTGTTCTGAATTCTTCCATACATGTTCTTGAAAATATCCGTCTCCAATTGATGAATCACACGTTCATTGAGATAAATGGTCTTGATGAACTCGTGACCATTAATGTTGAATTCAATTTGTTTTGTTTTGAGAATAATGTGACTGGGCACAAATGATAGAATATAGCACTTGACATGAGCTGGCAATGTGATCCATGATGGGTAGTAATGATGATGATGATGATGATTGTTGTTACTAGTATGATGATGATTCATGCCATTCATCATCATGATATTCTTCATCTGTTTCAATTGATGGTATTGGTGATTGAATTTTGTTCTCTTTTCTTCACGATGATGATGATGATGTGCAGTGGTAGTAGTAGTTGAAGAAGTAGTATTATCAATCTGAATCAATGAGGCAACATCTTCTTCAGAATCTTTGCTTTCACCAATGACATTGCAAGAGTACTTTCTCTTCTTATTGTTGTTGTTTGATGAGACTGATGATGTCAATGAGGTAAGTGGAGAAAAAGGTGCTGCTGTCGGAACTGACTCTTGCGAACCATCACCACTGGGAGATGATAAAACTATTGTTGTTGTATGATGTGGTGGTGGTGGTGATAATGATGAATTCAGTGGAATCCATTGTGGCGCTTGCTTCGTTTCGCAATAGTACACTTGACTGACGGTATGGTCAGCATTTGAGACTAATTTGAAGGAACAGCCGTTGTGTTCAAAGAATGTGATGGTTGGTGGTGGTTGGTGTGCCATATTTTGTTTGTGTGGGAGGATAATGTGTTTGTGTGAAATTGAAATTGTTTGCCACCCGCTCAAGATTTGACCGAGGGACACCCAAATTCAATCACGGATAACACGCAACCAAAGGACGATACCCACAAACGATAGATAGACTGCCCCATTCTCGTAAAGAGTGGACCAGTATTTCCATCGTAAACATTTCCGAAGCGTCACATGCTTACTACAGGAGCAAATAATCACAAACAGAGATTAGAACATCCATCAGTTAATTTATTAGTAAAATAATTGTGTGTTTAGAAATGAATCTTAAATTTGATAATACTTGTGGTTGTTATTTGTAATTATCTTTATCACTGTATTAGATTTATGTTATTAAATTCGATCATGTTTTATATTTTTGGAACTTGCGTCATTGTGTTGTCTTTCTTATATTATGTTCCAGTTTTATCTTCCCGCTTTATCTTCCCTACTCGTTGTCAAAATTTGTTAAGTTTCAATAACTTTTCAACATTATTGGGTATTTTGAGCAGAAGAAGGGTCTGTAGGTAGATAGGAATCCATCAATGTTGCATTACTTCTTAATTCTAACAATTGCGCCATTAGTGAACAAGTGATGAAGGGTTTCGACGGACCTCCTTTCACCTTGTTCACTAATGTTATGGCTCCCTTTTCAGCTTTCTCTGTCTTGATTTCGTTCTTCCTCATCCCTCTCATTATTTGATCCACTGCTTCCTTCTCTACACCCATCACACCGAGGAGCAACACCAGGTCGATCGATGGTTTGACTATGTTAGTTGGAAAGGCAGTAAGCTGACAGTGCAACCAAACCGAAAATCGAGCAAAGAGTGTTGCTCCTCGGTGGATTTCCAGAGTACTCATCACCTACCGACATAGCCAGCCTTCTTCTAGTCAATATTGCTCTTGGACAGCGAATGAGACAATAGTCTCTGACTCCTTGTTGCATTTTTCGCACACTGTTGGAGCTTCATTGTTATATGTATTCGTGACGCTTTTTTTTTTTTTTATACAACCATTTCGGTTGCTCGAAGAGCGATGACCCTTGGTCACCTGATTAATTCTCAATGACGCTCGCAGAGCGTCATTGTTGTTTCGCTTTTGTTGTGGTGAAGAGGTGAAGGAGAGTCGTGAGACATCTCCGTTTCACCCCATTCACATAAATTCTTGCTTTTTTTACGGCCACTGCTACTCTGACTCCACTGGCTACCAATCCATTGGTGATATCTTCGATGGCACTCGTTTCGATGCCCATCATACCTGTTAGATACTCTCTGCTAGTCCACCGCAGTGCTCTTTTTTCAATCTTTCCGTTCTTGAGTCTGACATTATCGAACCATATGTCGATACAACTGTCAGCTGACACTCCCATGCTAATTAGTTCCTTACCCACTGTCAGTGCTAGACACCGTCTAGCATGTACAGACCTGGGACAACGTACCAAGCAGTGTAAGACACTCTCGGGTTCTTTTTTGCACCAGGAGCACATGATAGACGCATCATGGGGGTTGTAAAGACCTCTAACAACTTCCTCTGTGTGGAGAGTTCCACTTCTCACTTGAAGTTGGAACCATTCTAATCTTCTATCCACACCATGAGGATATTTCAGGAAGGAAAAGTCAGCACCACTGTAATTTGCTGCCTTTTGCACCCACCATCTGTCACTTTCCTCCACTCGAATATTGCGCTCTTGATCAAACAAGGATTGAAGGTGCTGTCTGCTCTCTACCCTCAGTCCACCTTTATACAATGCAGGCTCGCCACACGACCGGAGACTTCGGCATGGACAATTACACTCTCTCATTTGAGAGATCAAGATACTGAGCAACTGGTGCCTCTGTGCACCCAGTTTACAGTTGGGATACACTTGCTTGAACTCTTTGAAGCACATAGGCTCACCATCCACCACTAGTTGTTTACGACTAACTATACCCACAACTATGTATTCGTGACGCTTTTTTTTTTTTTTTTTTTTTTAATACAACAAATGGTGCGTGAGCACCACGTTGCGGAACTTTTATTTTTCTTTTGCGTGAGAGCAGGCTTGCCTGCTCTCAATTGTCTAACATGATGTGGTGCTTGCCCAGTGGAGTGGCAGGCCTACGCAACAGGATTCATTCTCTTCTTGGAATGTTGTTTTGATCCCTTCTTCAGGGATTCGTTGCGAGGGCCTCCACTACCATCTGGAGCACCACTGGTGAGGTCAGATGGCTCCGTAGTCCTAGCCAGTTGGTAGGACCTCCGGAGAGCACCTGACTTGATGCTGGCCAACCTGGCCGGGATCTTGTTAGCAGCAGTGTCACCAACGGTGACACGTGCTGATCGCTTCTTGTGTTCGTTGAGTTGGGGACTCTGTAACTCACAGTCGGGGTTACTGAGATCCAACTCAACTGGATCTTCTTCGGTGGTTGTGCTTCTTGCACGGTCCACCATGATTGCTCGGGCAGCAATCTCCTTCTTGACTTTCTTGAACACCTCGGAGGTGTTCAATACTAGCTCGAGGATTGCTCTGTTACGAGCATCCTCATCAATGGTGTTGTCGGTTGGCTCTTGGGTGACCGTAGTTGGAGTGGCGGGATGGGACTCCGGCATGATCGACTCCCAGTCATCGGTCGTAGACGGAGTCGAAGGTTCGAATTCGGAGATTCGCTCCGGCGTCCTTGGAGACGGGGATGCGAGGGGAATCCGGTTGACGGAAGCCATATCTTTTAACACACTGACTTGGTGGCGCAGGTCGTCCACCACAGCCAGGAGCTCTTGGTACATCTTGGTCAGCCTCTTGCTGACAGCCTTGACAGGATCACGTGGGCGTGGAAGGAAGCGCTTTGCTTCCACCTCCACTGGCATGGATTGAACGTTCCGAAGCAAAGCTTCGGCATACGTTTCGGACTCCATCACAACAAAGGCGGTGTCGTGCTTCTTGAGCACGTTCTTGACCTTTGTTGTGCCAAGCATGGCCTTGATGTCGTCCTCCGTCTTACCTTTGACACCGTGGAGGACGACCTTCTTGGCACAATCTACATTGTGCTTGAGTGCTGCCTTGCAGCCACTCATCTTCTTGTTGCGGTTGAAGGATTCAACAAATGGGTAAATGTTGTCATCAACAACAGTTACCCACGCAACAAACCTCTTGGGGCCCTTCTTGATGACTTGGACCCTGGTGAGCAAATCACCAAAATCCAAGCCAATCTTCTTGGCCAAGGCAGCCTTGGGAGAGTCATCACACTTTCCAGTGATGATGACCTCCTTGCTGCTTGGCGCAGTTCCTCTTGGCGCTGTGGTCCACACAGCATAGCGTGGATTCTCATACTCACGAACAACAGGGGTGTGTGTTCGTTTTTTCATCGGCGTTTTTTTATGTATTCGTGACGCGTCCGCGCGGCGTTTTGTGAGCTCCATCACCTTCTAACAGGCATCTGTAGTGTAGGGGTATCATGCAGCGTTGCCATCGCTGCGACCCGGGTTCGAATCCCGGCAGATGCATTTTTGCCAGATGGAACGTGGTCCAAGATGAGGGCAGGAATTCTCTTCTTCTTGTGGGTCTGTTGTCTCACTATCTTTGGAGTGCATTTTTCTCATGCGGAAGAACGAGAACATAAGAGCTTTTGATCCTTCTCTTCCTTTGCTCGTACTTGACTCAATACAATTGCTTCTGGACAGAAAGATTTCATTGTAAAAAATCGTTCCAAATATCCAATATCGGAGTAAAATCGCACACATGTTGGAAACCACGAAACCAAAAAAATCACACACAAAAAGCGGCGACAGAAAAAAAAACAACAATCAAAAGATTCATCATCACACTCAACAACAGACAATATGGCATTTTCACTTGCAGGTCTCTACTTTAACATTGATGATGGTGGTTTGGAAGCTCAGGTCCATGGATTCAGAGCTGGTCTATTGAAACAATCCGACTATTACAATCTTTCTCAATGTGATTCACTCGAAGGTAAAAAAAAAACAATACAATCTTTCACAATCAACTCGTACAAGAATAGATTTACTGACACACATACACATACAATACACATACACTACACATACACTACACATACACTACACATACATACATATCACACATATCATACAATACACACATACACATACACAGATATGAAACTCCACTTGTCTTCTACTGATTATGGCAACTTTTTACAAAATGAGCCATCACCCATCACCAGTGCCATATTGACTGAGAAGGCTACCGAGTTGTTGGTGGAACAGTTTAATGAGTTGCGATTCCAAGCCGTTCATCCACTCTCCCAGTTCCTAGACTTTATCACATACGAGTACATGATTGGCAACGTTCTCAAGCTCATTACAGCAGTCAAGAATGGCAGAGGAGCACTCGAGTTGATGTACAAGTGTCACCCCATGGGCATGTTTACCAGCATGGGTGCACTCACTGCTGCCAGCAGTGTGGAAGACATGTACGAGTTGGTGTTGGTCGATTCACCCATTGGCCAATTCTTTACCAGAACAGACACTAGAGACTTTGATGAGTACACGATTGATTACATTCGTGGTCTCCTCCAAAAGAATTACTTGGAAAAGTTTTATGATTTTGCAATGAGTCTGGGAGGAGTGACTGCTGAGGTCATGGGTGAAATTTTGAGATTTGAAGCAGATCGTGCCGTGTTGACCATTACGAGACAATCATTTGGTGCAGATGATTTGCCAAAGGAGTCACGCAAGGACCTCTATCCAAACTTTGGAGAATTGGTTGATATTCATGATCAGTTGGCCGATGTGGATGATGATGCATCATTGGGTGCCATTCTCAGACCATACAAGATTTTTTCTGACATGTTCCAAAAAGTGGACTCTAATACTTCACTCGAAACACTGCTCAAGAAGCAAGCAGTCGAATTGAACAAGGACGCATTCCATCAACAATTCCACTATGGTGCCTTTTATTCATTTGTCAAGCTAAAGGAACAAGAGATTAACAATTTGTTGTGGATTGCAGAGTGTATCAAGCAGAACATGAAGCACAGAATCTCAGAGTTTATTACCATTTATGAGAATTAGAAGAGTTGTCTCCTTTTGTCTCTCTCTATCTCGCTCTCTCTCTCTATTCCATTTCATCATGTTGTTGAATCATTATCATCAATAAAAACATGAATGTGTACTACATTATCTTCATAATTAGTTTTATTCAAAATCATCGTCATTGTTGTTGCTGTTGTTGCTGTTGTTGGTGTTGGCTTCCAGTAGCGCTTGTTGTTTGGCAATGATGGCAGCCAACAGTGGATTGTTGACTGGAGAGGACGCAGGGCTACTGTTGCCACTGCCACTACCACCCACACTCATTGGTGCATCAGCGTACTTCTTGTCCGAGTCACTCACCTTTTTCAGTGTCTGCATGTTGCGAATCTGAGCCAACAAATCATTGCGACCGCTGCTCGGTGGTGGTATAGCAGCTGACATCGAAGCAGGACTTGGTGGTGGCATGTTCATGGGAGGAGGTGGAGGTGAAGTTGTACCGTTAGAAAGTGATATGGGTGGTGGGGGCGGAGGTGGCGTACCACTCGAAGAAGCAGAAGCGACATCTGATGGATCAGTTGGCAACAGTTCTTGGTTGTTATTGTCGTCAGCAATAGCAGCGTTTTCATCATTAGCATTGGCGTTATCATCAACAGTATGAGCAGCATCACTCTCACCTTCCATCTGATCAGCAGAATCAGATGCAGCATTGTCGTCAATGTTATTGTCAGTTGGTTGGTCATCCACTGCTTCTGCTGCAGTCTCATCGATGCTATCCTGGTTGTCTACAGCGTTGTTCACGAACAGTGTTGGTGGAAGTGGTAGTGCCCTGTTTGTTGGGACGTTTTCATTGTTCACTTGATTGTCTTCCACAACTGGTGGCTGATTTTCGGTCTTGTGAACAGCAGCTGATGGTGTCGGTGGCAATGTTCTGTTGTTGCTTGTCGAATTTGCAGGAGGCAGAGTTACAATGTTGACTGATGGCTGCGATTGTGGTTGTGGCTTGGGTGGAGGTGGCAAAGAATCAGCAGCAGGGGTAGTGTTTGTTGGTGGACGAATGGGCGCCACAACAGGCACAGTGACTTGTTCAGATGGATCTGAGCGAACAATGCTGATTGTCACATTGGACTTTGGAATATCAGGGAGCGACATGCGCTTTCTCTGCACTGTCGATTCGTTGTTGACGCGCAGGCTGTTCACTGCCATGGGCAATGGAGCATCGATCGGAGGTAATTCAATGTTTGCGTACTGCTGATTCCACTTTTCTTCTTGTTGCCTCCAAAGCTCGCTGTTGACAACAGCAAGACCATATCGCTCATCGGTTGAGATGGACATCAATAGCATGGCTGTTCTGTTCTTGAGCTGCTGAGCCTTGTCAGAGTTGAAAATGACAGAGAACAGGAGTCGAATTCTGTCGCCATCAATGAGGTATTTGATGGTAGAAGAGGATGTTCTGACATAGGCCAACAGAACATAGAGGAACATTTCCATATAGTCCTCCATCAGCAGCATTTGAGCAAACAGTCGATCAATAAACTTGTCCTGTGAGAATTTTTCAACAAATGTCTGGTTGCCTCTGAATGGATCACACATTCGATAGAAAATGTGCAGTACGAGTATAATGTTATCGACAATTGTTTGTTGTGATTCAAGAATGTCGAACAGGGTTGCAATGAGTTGAGACACGGATTCATGCTTGGTGTACTGACACCTGTCCCAGTTCATTACATTGAATATACCACTCAATATTGTAAACAGACTCTTTTGCTTGTCATCCAGTGTTTGAGCATTGATCTGTATGCATCGAGTGACCAATTGAGACAAAAAGCCAAGCGGATCAGCCAGTTTGTACTGATTGTTGGACGATGACTTGTTGGTACCAAAACCAGCAATTTCATTGAACAATCGAACATAGATACCAGCAACTTGCAACTCAGACTCGACAGCAGAGTATTGCAGTGATTGAGTGGGTCCTAACCAACCTATAATGTGCGTAATGTCCATCAATTGATGATTTTGCACCTGTGCCTCATATTTTGACATTTCAGTCTTCAGATATTGCACCAACTCTCTTCTCATTGACTCCTTCCAAATCATGTCAGGATTCTCCTGATTTTGTTGATAGTACAGAATGGCATCATATTTGCCTTGTGCAATCATGTTGACAATAGGGCTGGGCAGAAGCTTGTGAAGTGTGATGACTAGGGGACTCTCAGAAGACATACCCGAGCCTCTTTGACATAATGTGGATAATATTTTCAACGTACTCTGCTTGTGAACATCCTCAATGAATGGCAGAGCACCACATAGCATGCATATCAAGTACAACAGTATGCCACTCTGTAAAACAGCTTCACAAATGTGAATATCAACGATGCTTGGACCCATGATACGCAACAGACAAGCGAGAATTCGATCTGCGAACTCCTTGTTCTCTTGTTGATGATGTTGTTGCTTCTCATGGTTTTGCAACAAGTGCAGAGTGTAAACAAATGCATACACCAACAGATGGAAAACCTTTGTTGATGATGTTCTCTGCATGAACACAGGACTATTTGTCAAGCACATTCGAATCACGTTACACAAATATTCATAGGTGACAGGCTCAGTCTCCGATCTTTTTGTGTAAAAATCTTTCAATGACTTGAACAGAGCAGTTTGTCCTTCTGGCAAGCTCAAGCAATTTTCAATGAGCTCTCTTTGGAGCAGAGTATTCACATCGATAGCTTCAGCGTACTTGAGAAGATTATAAATCGCTTCTACAACCATTGACTTTTGATTTTGAGCAGGGGAGTCCTGAGCAACGTACTGAACAAGGCCAGTTAGGAATTGCTTTGGTTCTTCAATCACATTTGCATAGGAGGCAGAGTTCATCTTTCCCACGTGTGTCTGCACAAAGTTATTAAATAGTCTGACATAAATGTTAGCAATTCGCAATTCACAATCAAAGATTGGATAGGAGAGCTTGTTGTACACCACTGATATCTCTGACGCATGCTGATATTGAGGTGACAGAGTATTGTAATGTGACTCGATATGATCAATCAGAATGGTTCGAGCCGCTTCATTCCAGATCAAGTATGGTGTCTCTGCATCACGTAACAAGTCATTACGCAGTTGATCATTATGAGCATTGGAAGATGGTGACGGAGCAGTTGTGTTAGGAGGTACGCTTCTCGCGAATCGTTTCACCAGTGGATCAGGCAGTAAGAGAGACAAATCTAGCAACACCATGTCTCTATCATTGTGGTAGAGACTGAGTAGTACCTGTTGACTGTATTTGTATCTAACGACATCGTTTGGTGATGACAGTTCTCTCTGACAAATAAAGTGCAACAAAATGTACAGAATACCACATCTCCACACCTTCTGAGCCAATGGTCGGATGGTACAAAGTGTTGAGGACAGCAATCTAGCTACAGACTTGAATACACTGGTATCTTCTGGCTTGCAGTTGCAAATGTGATGAAGCAACAAATGAGATAAATCAAAGTGCAGTCCATTTTGAATATAATTCTTTGTAACTTCGCCATACTGGAATAACTTGCCAATGAGTTCACATGTTCCTTGCAATATCAACTTGAAGTAGTTCAAGTGCTTGCTGCTTTCCTTTGTCTCATCAGCTGATGATTGAAGTTTCAAGAGCTTCAAGTGAGATGTTTGCAACAAAGTACAGAGAATTGCATGACCATTGGCCTTTGTAATATCTTCAATGCTCGAAGGGTGAACACTAAAGTACAGGAATCTTACAACTGATTCTGCAAGTTCGATAGGCACTCTCACAGATGATTGATTATTTCCATTTTGTTCATTGCAGAATCTAGCCAAAATATCAAGGCACTTGAACAATCCTGCATATGTTGAAATTCCCATTTGCATCTTGCATTGATCAAAAAGAAGCAGCTGAGTCCTCATCAATATGCCCAAGTGCTCAATATCGAGGTCACTGTTCATTTCAGTCGCATTAAAATGTTCAACAACACTGTTGAACAATTCCAGCGGATTATCGACCTTGTATCCGCTCCACTTTGGGTCTAACAATCCACTCAAATAATAACCCTTGATATACAATTCGTTCTCGATCTGTGGATACACAATTCTCTGAATAGGTTCATGACGGTAAACGATTGGCTCTGTGCTGCTACTCAGTTGTTCAACAAATGGTGACAAGTGTCCACGAACAGCCTTTTGCAAGTGTAATCTCATTTCTTTGTTCCAAATGATTGTGGGTGTCAAGTTATCTCTACCAAACAGACTAGCAAATTCAGAACCAGACTTTTGGGTCAAATATTTGACGATGCTGTGAGGGAGTAACACGCGCAGGAAGCTGCTTTCTGTTTCTTGATCCATATCGGGTGAAATTGTGTTGATATTAAACTGTGCTGGGTCAAATTCTTGTCTCACATGGATCAACTTTAGCAAAGCAGCCTGATCAGAGTCAAGCTTATTGACAACAGCGCTCGGTTGTGTTCCTTCATTGTCTTCGCCTTCAATGCAGCAGAAGAGCATGTAGAACAAACCTGTTTCATAAACTCGCTTCACAATAATATCATTCACCATCAACAAGTGATGAACAAGCGGAATGGCCTGTTGGATAAGTTTTGTTCGATTCTTGAGTGTGGAGACTGTATCGACATCTGATGAGACAGTGGGGTACATTCCAAGAGTCAATAACTGGATGATATGAGAAAGGTTGTCTGCTTCGGTTATAACGCGCACAGTCGATGGAATAGGACGTATGATTTGTCCTTCACGTAACTTTCTCGTTCTGAACAAGGAGAGCTGATAGAGAATATTGAGAGCAAGAGTAGCCATTCTGCCAGGGATATTACACTCATCAATCATCTGGGATGATTGATTCGCTGGCTTCAAGGTGTGAACCTCCTTCACAAAACTCATCAAAAGTGGAATGCACTTGTCATTGATAACATTGGCATTCTCCCATACGATAATGGCATTGGTCAACAAATTGAAAATTTCATAAATGATACTTCTTGAGTAACGACCACTGGTCATTTGCTCAATCACATGATCCAGATGAGGGAATGGAATGGAGTCAGGGAACAATTCATTCACATAGATATTGGTCAATGCTTTGGCACTCAACAACTTGAGGTCCTCCTGTTCTTCTAACATCAAATGATAGTACACATCACGTAACAGATTCAGTGGCTCATCCAATGAGATTCTCTTGCCCTTTTGGGCAGCAATATATCTGAGATAGTACTGACCCACTTTTGGTTCATTCTTCAAAGAGGAGTACACAACCTTAAACTCGATAAAGTTCCACACACAGTTTGAAGCATTGCGATCATTTGCAGAATCTAATGATTCAATCTGATATTGCAAACTGGTTTTCAAATCTAAACGAGTACCATCATTCCAAATGATATCAGCATTCTCATAGTCTTTGTGCAATGATTCTAGCACCTTTCGCCAATTCTGAGTTTGAAGGAAATATTCTGCATTCTGTTTCAACTTTGTCTTTCCAAACAATGATTTGGTAACATTGATGGACACTTCTTTTCTCGTGGTGCCAGTGTTCAAATCTCTCAACAGAGCAAATGGAACAATACGTGTCATGAGCTCGTAGCATCCCGAGTGGAATGAAATGAGCAAATCACACAGTTGAATACTCTTGTTCCTGATGCTCGACAAGGGAGAGAATAGAGAGTCATGAATGAGACAGATGATGAGTCCATTGTTCAAAACATCGTTCTGAATCGTTTCAAGTTCACTGTTCTTGGCTCGCACACTGAGTAAAATGAGCAGATCGAGTACAATGTGAATTGTACTGATTGGTTTCGCCCTTGCCAGACGATACAATGCCTGTCTCAGTTCAAACAAGTTCTCTGTACAGCGGCTCAAAATCTCAATGGCCACGCTGCTCTCACTACCATCGTTGCTGTTTGCTGGTGGCGATGAGGCAGTATTACTACCATGATGGAGTTCTCCCTTGAGTTTGTACACGTGACGATACATGTTGAACAACACGTCAATCGTCAGAATATAGAGATACTTTTGAGAGTCGTTGTGATCGTTGGAGTTGGCTGTGGCCATGCTGATGCAATCCGAGTACATCTTGAGACTGTTCGAATTGAACAAGACTTGATTGATAAATTGAATGACATAGGATTGATCATTCAACTTGTAACTGCGCACACTGATGCAACACAATTGGAACAGTATGACAGCACTGTAGTACTTGATGGTCGAGTCATATTGATCACCTCCGAGCTGTTGAATCAACTTTTCAATGAATCCCTTGTATTGTGCACCCTGTTGCAACAATTCTTCATAAACAATCTTGTAGGGCAAAATTCGACTAATGCTGTTCAGAATGAGAGCAAGAATGCGAATGTTGTGAGATGCGCTTGTCATGGCTTGATACCATCGAACCAAATGCCTCAGAATCGACTTGTCCTTGATGGGTAATTGAATCAATTGATAACTCATGACCAACTCTCTCAGAACAAGTGTCTTGTCTCTAATGGATGAAAACTTGTCTAACTGATTCAACTTTTTCATCAACAGTTCACCATACTCCTCACATGGAATATTATTGCAATAAGAGTGATGACTTCCCTCTCTCAATCCATGAATGGTCATTTCTGATGTGATGAACACTGTTTGACTATTATTCGAATTGTTACTGTTAATGCTATTGTTATTGTTATTGTTATTGTGCTTGTAATAATTGGCCATTTGCATCATATTCAATAGAATAATGTCTCTGTTGGAAGCAGAGGTGCGATACGTGTGTTTTGTTCCATTGCGGAACTCTATTGAAAAATAACAGACATTGCCACTACTACCATTGTCAGGAGTAGTAGTAGTTGCAGTAGAAGAGGAAGAGCCATCATTATTATGATCATCATCATTAAGACTGTCACCATCGTGTCTCACGAGACAATGAACTGATTTCATGGAATGGACACTGTGAACAAATTTACCATCTGCATCCGTCTCAATCAAATAATCATAATTCATGAACAAGAGTCGATTGACTCCAATCTGTTGTTGTTGATTGCTTTTCATTCTTTGAATAGAGTGATAAATCATGAATGGTGGAGGAGTGGGTGTTGTTGATGATGATGATGTTGATGATGGTACAGATGGTACAGATGGTAATACCTTTGATGGTGATGATGATGATGATGCAATTGTTGTTGTTGTTGTTGTTGTTGGTGTGACTACTGCTGTGTGATTACTACCATTATTATTACTACTATTTCTATTGTTGTTATTAGTATTAGTTGCAGTAGTAGTAACAGTATTAGTATTAGTAGTGTTGTTGTTGTTGTTGTTGTTGTGATTGATTTGAGTGAGAGACAACAAGGATTGGAAATGATTTCTGTTCATGTAGGCAGCATATGGATTCATGGTTCTTATCTGATGAGTCACTTGTTGTTCATCCATGATGACAACTGGCAGTACATGTGAGATTGCCATGGATTGTTGTTGACTCATTCGTTTACTGTTTCTACTATTGCTATTACTATTATTATCACTCTTACTACTATTAGCATCAGTAGAAGTAGTAGTGACACTAGTAGTCGAGTGAGACATGGAGTGATGATAGGCCAATTGAATACATGAAATGATGGCTTGCACATCATTTGTAATATAGTAATAGTGTTGTTTATAGGCATAGTGCAATGTTTCATGCTTCATTACAATAATCAATGCACTATATTGTTGTTGTTGTTGTTGTTGTTGAGTATCATTATTATTGTTATTGTTATTATTATTACTCGTCATAGTAGTAGTAGTAGTAGAAGTGTTGGGTGATGAGGATACTTGAATCAATTGATCAATAGCCATCACATCAATCATGGATTGCACATTTTGACTATTCATGGCATCAAGTGACAATATGCATGATTTTAGGATGCACAAGACTTGATCTGATTTTTCACCACACTTTTTCCATTTGGTCACAAAATATCGATTGTTCATGATTGTAATACCATGATCACTACTACTACTACTACTACTCTTCTTATTATTACTATTAGTAGTGGTAACAGTAGTGGGAGTAGTGGGAGTAGTGGTATTGGGAGTATTCTTGCTATTGTATTGATAAGTGACAAAAGAGTGATAAGGCATGGACAATGATGCATCCATCATGATTGGTTTCACTTGATAGAAATCAAATGATTGAAATCGATACAATAGAGACAAGAATGCATCCAACTGTTTCTCATCCACCAATGTAAACGTTTCTTTTCTGACTTTTGATGATGGTGGTTGTTTGAAATGAATGGTAAATTGTTGACTATTGTTGTTGGATACTTGAATTTGTTGTATTTGAGAATACATGATGCTCTTGTCAGATGTACCAGTAGTAGTAGTAGTAGTAGATGTAGTAGTAGTAGGATCAGAATGTTCAAGAATAACAGGCAATGAATCATGAACAATCTCTTGAATGTACAATTGATCAGACAACATGTACAGAATTCTCTTGGATTTCTTGAGGAGGAACGAGTGTTGAATCACTAGGAATTTGTAGTGTACATTGTGTGATGGAAATGAGAAGAAGATTTGATGACTATTATTCATCATTTTACTACTATTACTATTCCTATTGTTACTATTACTACTACTACTTGTTGTTGTTGGTGATGAAGATGCAGTGTTGTTGTTGTTGTTGCTATCATTGGAGGGTATTGTTGTCTTGGTAGGAGAATTTTGTTGTTGTGGTTGGGCTGGTTCTGTGGTGATGTTATTGTTGTTGGGAGATTGTTGAACAATCACATTTTTTCTTCTACCTCGCAACATTGCTTACTTTTGTTTGTTGTTGTTTGTTGTTTGGGAAGAAAATCACTTTTCACAGATTTGTCTGTGTTCTTGGGGGTTTTGGGTTTTTATCGCAAACGGCGTTTTATGTAGTGGCGGAGTTGATCTCCCCTTCCAATGACATTTCCCCTGATGAATCCAATGTCCCACTGGAGGAGATGTTGTTCAGTGGCAGGTAACAGATTTACAAATGTTCAGAGCGATCGTTATAGTACATTTCAAGTTCAATTTGTTCCCCGTCCATCTTGGCATTGCGTCTTCTTCTGACGAGTCCAATCTCCAATTTTCTTTTTTCAGCTCTTTCCTGTCGCTCCATTTCGTCCAGTGGTTTGAATATCATGTCATCCACTCGTTGTTCCCAATGTTCCAGAGTGAACATTCGGAAGCATCTCTCTAATCCTTTTCTCTTGGACAAACATTTGAACAAGGAGAAGAGACATTGGATGGCAACAATACAGCAAAACAATACAAGGAAAAAGATACACTCTAAGTGATACACATTCCAAAAAGCTCTGACATCATCCTTGGTCACATATTCACCTGCAATGCAATATGCAGGAAGCCAAAATCTTCTTTGAGTAGGATCAATGGTGGGCAAGGACGATCTTAGCGGTCGAACTACAGAGTTGTTATCATCACATATCTTACATCTTCCTTGAACACACTTTAATCCTAGACCACCACATGTTAGAGATTCTTCCGATAGAGGAGCTACAGATACTTTGCATGCAGAATTGTAGTTTGGAAGGGTATTCATATGTTTGCACTTTCCTTCAGAATTGCAGTAGTGATTAAAGGGACAAGAACTGGTGAATCGAGTCTGAGATATCCTCGAGTAACCATCAACAATCTTCATAAGAGTTGTGCTGTCCCGTGTCACTGTAAGAGAGTACTGTTGGTTGAAGAATACATAGTTGCCATGAGTTCCAGGTACGCAATCACCACATATTGTTTTCTCAGAGAATGAATTGGTCTGTGAGATTGGAATTTTATCTAGGGGACAATTATCATTTAAGATCTTTATCGCTTTTCTTTTAGCTGAGACGTAGTCCATTGGGCCACGACACTCTCCATTCTTGGGAAGCACAAGGTCCTTGTCAATGATGGAGAAAGTGCAATTGTATTGTCGAGTAGTAATTACAAGCGAAACAAGGGATAAAAGTAGCACCAAGACCAATATTTTACCTTGGTTGTCGCACCGAGGGAGATCCATTTGTTTTTTGTGATAAACTTCCTCTGGTTCAGTTTTGGAAGTTGACAAAATAGGAGAAGGTTATTCTTTAGTTGGTGATCTTGTTGAAGTCAGATAGAGCCGACCTTCACACAGTCTGACCCCGCTCCTCATGATACTCACATAATGCACCACAGATACTAGTCAAAGAACAGTAAATGGTCACGAATTCATTGAAGGGAACATTACGAAATGAACATACTTGTTTGTTGAAAGAAAAAGAGAACCCAATAGTACGGTAGATTCCAAGCAAAGGCAGAAAATCCCTTTCGAGCTATAGCATACTAAATAATTGTGAGTACGAAATGTAGTACTTACATAAACACTACATCAACAATCAGAGTGAAGAACAACTTACAAACCGAAGAGAATAAGTGGCAACCAAGAAAGCAAGATGGAGAACTCCCACTATCGATGAGGGAAGTATATACTTGAGCACTCCTGTGTAAAGCCCTGCTCGAAACATGACAGTTCTTGAAATCATTGAGTACAATACACTTGCCTGTAAGACCACACTTGATACATGCAAGCTTTGAAGGAGTTAGATCACAGGAAAGATAAGGGAATAAACAAAAACTTACCCAATTAATACTCCATTCACATAGATTGGTTTTTGAACTGTAGGAGAGATCGCATTACATAGTAGATCAACAAGGACGAGTAAAAAGAGCACCCTTATCTGAAATAGACAATGACAGATGTGTTAATTCGGATGAAAGAGAGTGATTGAACAACAGTACATATAGAAGATACCTTGATCAATATGCCAAGAGCTACCATTTTTCGTCGTGTTTGTTCTTGGCGCCAAAACAACCTACGGTAGGAATTCCCATAAAGAGAGTCCGCTAATTAGAGATCATTCTATCAGCAGGAAAACTGAAAATACTTGACTCGGATCTTCCGCAGGTAGGTTATCTTAACAACTCACTGGCGAATTGAAGGTATGCTCGCAGTAGTAACAAAAAACCAAGTAGGATGCTTTATATCGATTGTTCTTGCAGTGAGATCTCAACACTGTCTAGAAGAATTGAAGAGTTATCAGTCTCTGCAAATCCCAGATTAGGAGATTGTAATGAATCTGAGACTAGCCCCTCGAGGTCAGAGTCTCAACTCTCTCCCATAGGCTACCTACCTCCCGAGCTCGAAGCTCCCACTAATAAACATAGGAAGAAACAGCAATTTCGGAAGCAAGCTTACAATTTCACAGAGTTTAGCCATCGAGAGAATCTCACCAATTATTTTACAGGTGGAAGGTTTATGAATTGTCCTAATTTATCAAGCATGGCGAGTGTGAGAGGATCACTGTTTGGTGGACCGTCCCAAAAGTCAGACCAGATCTTACCCAGAAACCAAAAGTTTTCCTCTTCAAAGAATAACACTTCGATTCAGTCTGTGGGAAAAGGTGAAGAAAATTCTGAATCCCTTTTACCTCTAAGTTGTTGTCCAATCCCGTATAGCTCTCTGACAGAATCCGGTGCTTCCCTCAATCTGCGCCACTCATCCTCCATTCAGAAGAGGAGAAGAATGAGATCAAAGCTCAGAATTCATCTTCCATCTCTCCCTACCTTATGTAAATAGTTTTCAAAAACATTAAAAACTCCTCTACTCGAACCCACTTCTCTGACAAGGAAATTTCCGAAACACTGTGTGAATCACAAATCCTACAAAAAACAACAATCCAAATCAAACTTAACAACATGCTACTTGTAGATGAATGGGAATACAAGTGTGAAGGCATAGGCAACATCATATTGACCTATGTTGGTCAACAAGAACAATACAAGAATCATGTGCTTCGCATTCGCAAAAAATCATCCTTTGAAACACATCATCAAACCACCACTACCACCATCAATACCACTGACAACAATACCAACAATCATAGTAATAGTAATAATAGTAGTGGTATACAACACTATGTATATGAATATGTAAAGAGAGTGATGCAACCATTGATTGGTCACTCTGTTGTCAACAGTGGATCCATGATTTCTCTTCAACAACAATCATCATCATCATCAACATTTCTCATGGACATTGATGAAAAGATTAGAGACAAGAGACCATTGTACAGAGTGAACAAGGGTGATCCAATTGATTTCAGTGCCAACACTGTACTCTTGTTGCCTGATTATACAACAACAACAACAACATCATCATCATCAACTACTACTACTACTACTACTACTGATGACAACAATAACAATAATAGTAATCAAAAGACGTTTAGTGTAGAGATTAAACCAAAGTGGGGCATGATGTGCTACTCTTCTCATTTTCACAACAATAACAACAATAATAGTAATGAAACGAAGAATGATGATGATACAACTGATGAGGATGATTCCATCACCACCACTAATAACAACAACATTCATCACAAGTTAAAGTATCACTATTGTCGTTATTGTATGCATCAAGTGTTGAAACATCAATCAGGCAGTATCAAACAAACAAGTTCATTCTGTCCCATGGATCTCTACTCTTCTTCTACTACTACTACTACTACTACTACTACAACTATGAGTGGTAGTAGTCATTCATCATCATCATCATCACAACAACCATCACAACAACAATCATCTGATGATGATCATGATGATGATCGATTGAAACATGGATTAAAACAATTGGTTCAATCACCTCAAAACAATTTGAGAGTGTATGTCAATGGTCAACTCGAGTGGCATGCTGATATGGAACAGAGGCATAATAGTGATTTCCAAAGTGAGTTGATTCAATTATTGTTGAAATCAACAACAACATCAACAACAACAACAACAGATCAATCATCATTGCAAGAGCACTCATTGTTGTTGGATCGTTTTCTCAATCAAATCATGCACTGTTTAAAAGACTCAAAAGTTCTGCAATACTTGCAACGCGTACAATTGTTGGACGTGTATGATGTTCAAGTGATTCACACAATTCTCAATCAATTACTATCATCATCTATCAATCAATATTCAATCAATGATATCCATGAAAAGCTATTTCCATTCTCATCTACTACTAATGAGAAAGACGACACTGGCGATATGATTGAACAAATTGTTCAACAGATTCAATCTGATTTACTCGAATTGAAGAATAATAATTTTGTTTGTCATCGATGGTCATCATCAGTATCATCATTAATATCTTCACCTCCAAGGCCACAATTCAATACTGCTCTCTATCAGGACAACATTATTGAAAAGTGCAAACAAGATGAAGCACTGGCATTGCATGTCATTCGAAACTTTCTCATTGCCCAATGTGCCAAAGATTGTTCCATCATGATGACATTTGTGTGGGACAACAATAGCAACGAAATGAAAATGAATTATCGATTGGGTGTGGTGGACTTGGATCCCAAACCAGTCACCAAAATACAGCACTATGCACAAATGGATGATGAGATTGTCAAATTGTTTGCATCACACTATTTTACGACATTGCCCGCAGTTGTCGAAAGTATCAGCAGTAGCAATAGTGAATTGTCAGAATAAAAACATGCTCCCATCACCGCGTTGTATTTGTTATTCTCCGTGTTCCGGAAAAACTTCAACAACAAGAGAGAAAACGCACATCAAACAAGGATCGTCATAGTCACTCGTACATCATAACCATAGTAGTAACGATCATGAATAAAAGATGGATGCTTAAAGCCTGTACAGTGAGTTTCATTGCAGCAATTGCCATCTCGGCTCAATCGAAACCAAAATTAGGAGCAGAGTCATTCACTGCTGATGGGGATGGTGATGAAGAAGAGAAGAGTAGTGATGATGATGATGATGATGATGACGACGACAAAGATCAATCATCATCCATCATGGAACTGATCAAAGTACAATCCATATTCAGACACGGTGCCAGAACACCCATCGGAGAAATTCCAAGAACAAGAATATCATTGATGAATCGACATGATGATGGTAATAGTGGTGGTGATCATACAGTGGTAGATGAGAGAATTGTGTGGGATAATTGTGAACCATTTGAAACATTGATTCGATCATCCATGATGAAACAATCATCACATGATGAAGAAGCAGAAGCAGCTGAAGACGAAAATCATGGTGGTATGGAGAGCAGTCGTAGAGGTGGTAGAGGTATTTTTCACAAGTTTCAAACCATGGTCGTACCCAATGAACAACACTTGTTGGGCACTTGTATGAGAGGACAGTTGACCATGGAGGGAATGAAGCAAATGGAAGAGATTGGTCACGAGTATGCACAGAGATATGGTTCATGGATTCAATCTCACATGAGTCATTACAACAACAACAACAAGGGTACGAGTAAGAATCAAAAATGGATTGATTTGAATCAGTTCATGTTTGTGAGAACGACTGATGTGGCTCCTAGAAGAACAGAACAGAGTGCACAAGGTTTCTTGACTGGCTTGTTGAATCATTTGATGATGGCAACGACCAAGCAAGAACAACAACAACAAGAACAATCTTCAAAATATGGAAGTCTCCAAACAGTCGTTTCTTCCAACCTCTTGTTCGTACCACCCATCATTTACAAGTACGAGTACACATTGGAGAACATGTATCCCAATACGCGCATCTGTCCCAAGATTGGTCACTTGTTGAGAGAAATGAAAGACAAGGATCAATTCTTGCAATCATTGGATGAGAGACCTGATGTGGCCGAATTGAGACTACAACTCAAGGACATTTTCCATTTGCCAAGCGATGCCACAATCAGTGTGACTCACAGCGGTGAAGGCAACGGTTCCATTCCCACATTAGAAGCATTGCACAATGGATTTCAAATGTATCTCTTCCATGGAAAGCCATTGCCCAATGGTATTAAGACACAACATGTGACAAAGGTTGCCAGTGTCGTGTCTGAAGCTGCCAATCGAATGTTTGCAATTGATCATGCCAACGGTAAAGAACTGACATCACTCTCTGTTGGTCTCTTCTTGCACGAGCTTGTCGGTAACATGGATCATGCCATCTCTCATGCCTCTTATCCACATTCCTCTTCGTTGTTGAAGAATAAGCCAATGGAACTGTACTTTGGTCACGATACCACGATTCTTCCTATTCTGAGTGCAGTGGGCGCCATTGATCAGATCAAGGAATGGCCAATGGTCGGTTCTCATGTGTCCTTCGAACTGTGGAGAAACAAGCAAACCAGTCAACATTTTGTTCGCGCAATCTTTAATGGCATGCCCCTGTTGCTGCCTGGTGCATCATCTCACTTCTGTTCATACGATGCTTTCAAGAAGATTTGTGCGGATGTGAAACCTGAAAACTTCCAAGCCCAATGCTTGTCCCATCGAGTTCGAAAGACTGTCACCACTGAATAAATAAATAATGCACAAGGGTTATATATGTTTTCTTTCTTCTGTCTCTTTTGCTGCTCCAATTTGTCCGAAACTTCTAACTGAGCAGTCATTAATGTTAGAGCGAGGAGAACTCAACTTCTCAGAGAATGGCGAAAGAGAGATTGATTTCATCTACACTATTTCATTCGAATCTTTTGCTTCAGCAACAAGTTTATTGTTGAAATACATGGAACCATGTTTATTCACTATTGTCACCTTCAAAGATGATCTCACCGTTAGGTCCAAGGTGCCACCCTTGTGCATCATTCACCTTCTCGACCTTGTCCTTGGCTCTCTTGTGAATGTCCTTGAGTCCATAACCAAAGTTCAACGTGGCAATCACAGTGACAATCCATAGCAATACACGCATCATAATTGTGCAAATGGACAAAATGGTCAACACAATCACAAGGTCCGTATCGTTCAACGTCGAGCCATTCCATTGATGGATGTGACCCTTGTGGATCCAAAAGACAATCACCTTGTAAATGAGATAACCAGGCAGTGCAGGAGCCCAGACGCACCACAGCACCACAATTACAACCTTTTCGAACCGCACACCCACAATCAACAAGGGAATAGACAACAGAGACACTGCCATACCTGCACCCACTCCCACATAACTCAACCAATAGTCAAACTCGACAAAGAACAGACCCATCATGAGCACCAACACTGACAACAGTGTATCAATCTTGATACATGCCAAGAAGAAGTTGTAGATGCGATATCTGCGAATGAGACTATCATCTGTTCCAATCAATCGATACGATCTCCAACCAAAACTCTTTTGCAACGGTATCAACAACAAGAATTGAGTCAATTGAATAAATAGGACAATGGATGACGTGACCAGAACAGACACGTGAGAACGAGGAAGCTTATATGTTGCTGTTGTTGTTGCCATTGTCTTGTGATTATTCGTCTCTGTCAATACATTGACAATTCCATAAATGAGTCGAATAAACATGACAAGACTCGCAACGGTGAATCCCAGCAACTCAAACGAATTCTCAAACAAGACACTGTCGAATGCAAAGTACGTCATACTGATCATGATGACAATCAACACACTGGACAGAAAGTAGGAACTGTAGGATGGACTGGGTTGCATAGAATTGAGCACCATGTTGGCAATGGTGCCACCAATCACTGCCAATGCCTGTATGAGAGCCAACAACAAGAACAGGACACCCAGCTTATTGAGTTCCCATTTGGGTTTTTTCTTGAGTAATTTGTGTGGTGATAGGGGAGAGGAGCTTGTAGAGGAGTGGAGTAGAGGTGCAGTGTTGGATGACGAAGAAGAAGACATTTTTTAGGGTTGTTTTGTTTTTTTCGACGAACCCAGAAACTACACCAACCAGGATTTCACACGAGTTTCTGATTTTCTGGGCACCAACAGAGAAAAACAGTATCATTCCCGCAGTTACTGTAATTCACAACAAGTACCAAATCAGGAAACAAACAAAAAGTGCACTGTAATATGAACGCAGAAAAAGGGAAACAGATCTCACAACCAGTTTGAAGAAATCAGGTTGGGAATTGCAAATTCGGGGAAATGATTCATGGCGCCAAGAAAAAATTTTCGCGGGCAGTTTCGGTCTACAATTCGCGGCAAAATATTCAAACACAATAGCATCTCTGAACGGCCTGAAGTTCAGGCACCTTATGTAATTTATTGACATCAAACATGAGCTTTGTGGATGACAGTATTGCTAATATTATTGAGCCAGTCCCCACTGAATTTCTGGTATGTTTCCAATTGCTCTGTGACCATAGTAGACTTTTCTTTCGGCCTCATTCACACACTGACATCATTGACACACAAACAGGAGGGGTATACTGGTAAAGATAAGAAAATGAGAGAAACTGGTTACAGAATGTATGAAAGATTAAAGAAACATCATTCCAACAAGGCACCAGCTGCTCCAAAAATGACTTCTTTAGATGTATGTTTTTCATTTCGTTCATTATATTGACAATATTGTTTAGACAGAGTAATAACTTAAATTGCTTATAGAGCACGCGACCGAATTCATACTCTGTAAGAGGAGATGTAAACAAACTGAAAATAACGAAATTGACAATTCCTGGTGTGTTGAAAAAGTTCCAAAAAGGATCCTCTCCCATCGAAATGCGTTCGAATTCCACATTTTCCAATGAAAGAGGAGAAACAGTGGATATGTCTACAGCAGTTATGTCTACTTCAGAGAGTGTAAATACTACTAAACTGAAAGAAAAAATCAATGTTGATGTCAAACCTTCTCCTAGCGAGAGAATAGGAGCGCTGTACACACCGAGTTGTGAAGGATTGACGCCTGTCAAGTTAAAAGCACGAGCCTTTTCATGTATGTCTTGCATTCTTTGTTACATCAATATTCTCACTGAGATTCTAACCGTTCCATTTAGTAAAAAACAGCTTTGATGCAGTGAGTGTTGATATTGACTCGATTACGTACATTAAAGAGTCAAACTCCTATATGAACAAAATGGAAACATCATCCAATTCCATGGTTGCAAAGCCCAAACCATTCCAAAATAAGAATATGACTGTTATAGTTAGCAAGGAATTCGATGATCATGAAAAAGAAATTATTTTGAGTGAGTATGTACTATTGTTCAACATTTAGTTTTATGGTCGTATTATTTAACCCCATTCTTCATCACAGTGATCAAGATATTGACATTGGAAGTAGTAAATTTTTGCCATTGGAGTTATTCGATGGTGAAGAGGGTGAATTATACACTCCCAATAAATGGGTTGCGCTAGGAAAGGATACTGGAGGGACTAGAGCGAAGTCTAACTTTTTTGATGGCAAAGAGTATTCATGGCAACCATGTCGCGTGTTAGATTATGAAGATGAGAATTCGACATATCTAATTGAGTGGGAGTTGAATCAACAAACTAAATATGTGAAGCGATTAAATCTATGTTTCGATGATGAAGATTGGACACTATTTAAACAGCGAATAAGGATGGCCATGATTCGTCGAATTCATCACGAAAGACAGGAAAGGTACATGCTTCAAGTTGACAAAGTTGATAATGCGGAGGTTTCCTCGATTAGCGAAGATCAGGTCGATCGAATTTTGAGTTTAGTGGCGTCTGAATTTCCTGTCAAACACTTGGATATAATCGAGGAAGGAGTTGCTGAAATGAAAGAAAATTATTCAAGTGGTGTGAAACTTTCGATATTTGAGTATTTTATGCAACATCCATTGGAGAGAGAGAAATGTTCGGATTTGGATCTACCTGAGCCGAAACGACAAACAAGAGCCCCTTATTCAGGTGTTATCAGCATCCCTCAATATGACTTTAATGGTATCAGAGAGTATATAGACAAACACATTTTCTATTCCCACAGAGAGCTGATTGATACGTTAAGGACAGTCCACGAGCAGATTAGAATATTCAAGGATGATAAGATGATAGACATTGTTATGGAGGAACTATCTCTTCCATGTAAGCTGGAGGATTGGAGTAATCTACAGAATAAGACTATAACAAGAATAGCAAATAAGTTAAAAGATGATTGGTCTTCGAAGGCGACAACAGTCGTTCAGAATGGTTTAAATGGATCCAATAACTTTTACGAAGATGATATCGAGAGATTTAAGGGTCGACGATTGTACCGAGTTTTGAGACTAATTAACCTTATTATGTCCTTCCAGTTGAGGGATATGTCGCGGCAAGCGCTTCAGGGTTTTGCAACTTTTATGGAGCAGTTTCAAGTTGATGAAAGCGAAAAGTTGATGCCTTTGGATGTTAATGGTAAAACACCATTGTTTTCCCTTGAGGTAGTTGTGAACAATAAGAAATGCGAATTACGTCCTTCTATGGACACAGTATCCGAGACGATAAAATATATGTTTGACAATGTTTTAGATGATACAGATACCATTCCTGGTGTAGGTCCCAAACTATTCCCTCTTTTGACTCTCGATGAACGTGATTATATCCTTCCAAATCTGAAGAAGGATGACCCTATCACACAATCTGCGTGGAGTATATGTGAGAAGATTATCAACGATAATATGATTGGACCTAAACAATTACTAGATATGTTCAAAGAGTTTGAAGTTTTCCTGTCCTACGATATTGAGGAGTATACAACAAACTTCTTGTCAGATAATATGTCTTTAGACAAGTTAAGAGAAGAATTAAGAAAGTTGTATGATGCAGCTCAAAAAATTCAGCACAAATCGCTCGATGAAGTTAAGTTTAATCTATTTCTAGTGGAGTGTGGACACATAAAGGATGTTTGCGTGAGTAGTACTCTTGGCACAGCAAACACTTTGCTAAGAAAGTTGTCAGAGAAGGGCACGAATGAATGTAATGCTATCCGGGAAGCCTTCGAGGTGGTATACGAGAAGATTCAAGTCGTACCTCAGAATGCTGAAGAGCTTGCAGAGCTCAAGGATTATCTTATGAAAGTATCACTCGATATTGAAGCTTTACAGTCTCGATTTGGTGTTGTTCAAGAGAATTTTAAGTTATTGAATGAATTTTCTTACAATACTAGCGAAGAGCATTTCAGAACATACATTGAAACATATGGATGGCCAAAGAAGGTGTATGCTGTTCTTCAGGATAGCAATATTCGGTTGGAGGAAGATAAGAGAAAATTTATGGATGAACTCACTGAATCATTGGCTACTCTTGTCGAAGATATCGACAAATATTCGCGAGAGATGTTTGATTTCGCGATGTTTGATGATATCGAATATGTGGAGGAATACTATCAAAAAATTCAGGACATGCATCAAAAGATTGCTGATGCCAAAAGTAAAGCTCAGCAATACAACAATCGCGAGAGAATGTTTAACTGGAAGCAAACCGAGTTTATCAAGTTGACAGAACTCGCTGAGGCTTTCGAACCAACTGAGAGCCTTTGGACTATTGCCTACCAGGAGTCTCAGCGGTATCCAGAATGGATGGATGGGCAATTCAAACTTCTAAATCCCACTGAAGTGGAGACAAATGCCCTTACTTGGTTTGATACCTTGAAAAAGTTGGAGAAAAAGTTGGCTGACTCCGGACCAAAACAGGTTGCAACCAATTTGAGGAAAAAATTGGCAGATTTTAAGAAGCATATCCCTCTGATCACAGCCTTGAGAAATGATGGTCTCAGAGGTAGACATTGGCAAAAAATATCTGCTCTGGTAGGAAAACCAATCGATACCAACAATTTAACCTTCAGAGACTTACTTGATATGAATTTGGATACTTATTTGGCTCAAATCCAAGAGATATCGGCTTTTGCAAGTCAGGAATTAAAAATTACAAGAGGTTTACAGGAGATGGAGGATTCATGGAAGGCTGTAGCGTTCCAGTTAGGAAAATACGGTACAACATGGAAGCTTGTCGAACTTGATGATCTACAGACGATGCTAGATGAACATATCGTACTTACTCAATCAATGCGTTCTTCTCCGTATGTTAAGGAGATTGAACTCGATGTGATATCCTGGGAGAGAAAGCTTCTTGATCGTCAAGATATCTTAGATCAATGGATATTGTGTCAGGTCGCATATCTCTACCTCGAACCTATATTTACGTCCCAGGATATAGCAACTCAATTACCAGATGAAGCAACAAAATTCAATATTGTCGATAAATCATGGAGAGCTGTTATGGATATGGCGAATAAGACTAAGATCGTCACTGAAGTTATGACGATGGAGAATCTCTTACAAAACTTTCAAGAGCACAACAAAATGCTCGATGAGATACACAAGGGCTTGAAAGATTACCTTGAAACAAAAAGGAGAAAATTTCCCAGGTTCTACTTTTTGGCTGACGACGAACTTTTGGAGATACTATCCGAAACGAAAGATCCTCTCCGAGTCCAACCTCATCTTCGTAAATGTTTTGAGGGTATTGATAAACTTGACTTTACTGATGACAAGGAAATCACTGCGATGATGTCGAAGGAGCAGGAGAGAATTGATTTTACACGAAATATTGTTCCTAATGACTACTCTGGTAAAGTTGAACTTTGGTTACTGGAGATAGAAAAGGAAATGAAAGCATCAGTTCGAAACGTGATAGAAAAGGCCATTGTTGATTACGCTTTAACAAAGAGGTCCAAGTGGATACTAGATTGGCAGGGTCAAGTTGTTCTCGCTGTGAGTCAAATGTTTTGGACGAGAGAGGTTGAGGAGGCCATTAGAAATGGTGGTGTCAAGGGAATACAGAAGTATCTCACTCGGCTTGAAAAGCAAATGAAGGAATTAATTGATATCGTTCGAGGAAAGTTAACTCCTCTTCAACGCATCACACTTGGAGCCCTGGTTGTAATGGATGTACACGCAAAAGATGTTGTGGCTAACCTTGTTAAAGAGGAGGTGAATGACATTTCTGATTTCGAATGGCAATCTCAGTTGAGATTTTATTGGGAAGGAGATCCTCCTCAACTCATCGTGAGACAGGTCACTGCTCAGATTGAATACGGTTATGAATATCTAGGTAACACTCCAAGATTAGTCATCACACCGCTTACTGATCGTTGTTACCGAACTCTAATGGGTGCTCTTCAACTACATAAAGGTGGAGCCCCAGAAGGACCTGCAGGCACAGGCAAGACGGAAACAACAAAGGATTTAGCGAAAGCAATCGCCAAGTTTTGTGTTGTTTACAATTGTTCTGATACTCTTGATGCTGAAGGCATGGAAAAGTTCTTCAAAGGACTTGCAAGTAGTGGAGCATGGTCCTGTTTCGATGAATTTAATAGAATTCAGCTTGAGGTTCTCTCTGTGGTTGCACAACAGATCCAGCAAATTCAATTGGCTGTTGCTGCAAAACAAAAACGATTCCTCTTCGAAGGGTTCGAGATTGATATTGATCCCTCCTGTGCAATCTTCATTACGATGAATCCAGGCTATGCTGGAAGATCAGAATTACCTGATAATTTGAAAACATTGTTTAGACCTGTTGCTATGATGATTCCTGATTACGCCATGATTGCAGAAATTAGTTTGTTCTCTTACGGATTCTATGAAGGAAGAAATTTGGCTCGAAAGATTGTAGCTACATATCGCTTGTGTAGTGAACAGCTTTCCTCTCAGGATCATTACGACTATGGAATGAGAGCAGTCAAAAGTGTACTTGTCAGGGCTGGTACACTAAAACAACAGTATCCAGATGATCGAGAAGATGAATTGATGCTTAGATCTCTTATGGATGTCAATCTACCTAAATTTTTGGCAGAGGACATACCACTGTTTGAAGGTATCATTTCTGATCTGTTTCCAACAGTTAATGTACCCAAACCAAACTATTCTGAACTAATTCAATGCATGGAAGAGTCATGCAACTCAAGAATTCTCCAACCACTTCAACCCTTCATTGATAAGTGTATCCAGTTATACGAGATGATTATTGTTCGCCACGGTTTGATGCTTGTTGGTAACTCCTTTTCTGGAAAAACCTCGAGCTACAGAGTTCTTCGCGACGCATTAGACATGATGAACCAAAGAGGACTGGAGGAAAAGGTTCAGATCCAGGTGATTAATCCAAAATCGATTACGATGGGACAACTTTATGGAAGCACTGACATAGCAACAAAAGAATGGAAGGACGGAATTTTGGCCATTCACTTCAGAAAATTTTCTGAAAGTAAAGATAACGATAGAAAGTGGCTCATATTTGATGGTCCCGTGGATGCTATCTGGATTGAAAGTATGAACACTGTGCTAGATGATAATAAGAAACTTTGTTTGCCGAACGGTCAAATAGTTAAAATGTCCGATAGTATGAATTTAATATTTGAAGTACAAGATCTAGCTGTTGCTTCTCCTGCGACAGTTAGTCGTTGTGGTATGGTTTACATGGAACCGAGTGATATCGGATGGAAACCCATGGTACAATCTTGGATGAATCGAGATTTACCTCTTGGACTCCAAGATAAAGCAACAACACAACAAATTTGGCAAATACTTGATTGTCTTGTGCCGAAGCTTTTGGACTTTATCTATCGGAACGTAAAAGAATATTTGGCTACGAGCAGAATGACACTTACAAACGCCATGTTAAACTTATTTGAGAGCTTGTTGGATGAATTCAGAAATGAAGAAGTATACGGCAATATTAAACCAAAAGACAAAACAATCACGGTTGAGTCACTACTTATCTTTGCAATTGTCTGGTCATTCGGAGCTACTGGTGATGAAACAAGTCGCAAGTTGTTCGATAAATATTTGCGGAATGAAACCGAAGGAAGTACGACATACAAATTTGTGAATCCATTTCCAAATTCTGAATCAGTTTACGACTACTCATTTGACAACAATAAGAGACAATGGATTGATTGGCTCAAAACAATTCCTCCTTTTTCTATTCCAAAGGAAGCTTCATTCCAAGATATCATCGTACCAACAACAGACACAACCAGATACTCATTCTTGCTAGATACTCTCATCACTCACCAAAAACCAGTTCTCTTTGTCGGTTTAACGGGTACAGGAAAAACTTTGTACATCAAACAAAGACTCCTCTACGGTTTGGATCGCGATAAGTATGTTCCAAATTTTCTTAATATGAGCGCTCGTACCTCTGCCAATCAAACTCAGGACATATTAGAGAGTAAGTTTGATCGAAGGAAGAAGGGTACAATAGGAGCCCCTATTGGAAAGAAGCTCGTTGTATTTGTAGATGATTTGAATTTGCCCGCACTCGAAGAATACGGTGCACAACCTCCTATTGAACTGCTCCGACAATTTATGGATCATGGTGGTTGGTATGATAGACACGACAAACAAGGTGGGTTTACCAATATTGTAGATGTTCAGTTTGTTTGTGCCATGGGCCCCCCTGGGGGTGGAAGAAATCCTGTGACCGCACGTTACACTCGCCATTTCAATATTATTGGTCTCACTCCTTTCGACAACACAACACTTAAAACAATATTCTCTGAAATTATCAATTGGTTCTTGAGTGGAAGTACCCTCATGAGCTTTGGAAAACAAGTTGTGGCGGCTTCATTGGACATGTATAATTCTGTTGCCAATATATTCCTACCCACCCCAGCTAAATCTCATTACACCTTTAACTTGAGAGATCTTTCGAAAATTTTCCAGGGAATGTGTCAAGCGAACATTAAACACATCGGTGAGAAGAGCAAATTACTTCGATTGTGGTGTCACGAATCAATGCGAGTGTTCCAAGATCGTCTAGTAAGTAGTGATGATCGAGCGGAATTCAACACTTTATTGAAGCAGATAGTACACTCTCAATTTAATGTTGATATCCGAGACTTGATTCCGAACAAGGTACTGGTGTATGCAAGCTTTATGGACAAAGATAATGATGATAGTTATGTGGAAGTGAATAATATCGATCATCTTACTTATGTGATCAATCGATCTCTCGATGAATATAACGATAATCCATCACATCAGAAAATGGATCTGGTACTATTTAAATTTGCAATTGATCACATCTCTAGGATTAGCAGAATTATATCACAGCCATATGGAAACGCGTTATTGATTGGTGTAGGTGGTAGTGGCCGTCAAAGTTTAACTAAACTTGCAACTTTCCTTGCTGATTTACGCCTTTATCAGATTACCCTCACAAAGAAATTCGGATTAGTAGAATGGAAAGATAGAATGAAAGCTTTATTGAGACAAACAGGTATAGATGGTGTGAGTACGGTTTTCTTGTTTTCTGATACACAGATTAAAGATGTTGGTTTCCTTGAGGATATCAGCAACCTATTGAACACGGGAGAAATTCCAAATCTGTTTGCACTTGACGAACTGAAGGAAATTTTTGAGATTCTGAGACCAATAGCGAGAAAGAATGGAAAAGATCAGTCTTCTGCTGGTTTGTACAATTTGTTCGTTGAAAGATGTAGAAACAATCTGCATATTGTTGTGTGCATGAGCCCAATCGGAGATTCTTTGAGAAACTACCTAAGAATGTTTCCTTCCTTGGTTAACTGCTGCACAATTGATTGGTTTTCGGAATGGCCTTCTGAAGCTCTCCACTCAGTAGCTCTAAATTCCTTCAAAAATATTAGCCTTCTTGAAGGAAAGGAACAACAATGTGTAGATGTGTGTGTATACTTCCATAATTCTGTAACTGAGTTATCGAAAGAATTTTTGTACAAGACCAAAAGACATAATTATGTCACACCCACCACATACTTGGATATGCTTGGAAACTTTGAGAAACTATCAACCATTCGTGAAGAAGAACTAACTCAAGAAAAACTAAAATATGATACTGGCCTGGAGCGAATTGCACAAACTGAGAAAGAGGTGGCTGAAATGCAACTTGAATTAGAAAAGCTTCAGCCAGAACTTGTTACATTATCCGAGCAAAATGAACAATTGAGTTTACATATCAAACAAGAATCCGAGGAAGCTAACGATCAAAGAAAAATCGTTGAAGCAGAAGAAGTGATTATGCAACAGCAAAACGAAGAAAATCAGAAAGTTAGAGAATACTGCGCAGAACAGCTTGCAAAAGCGCTTCCTGCCTTGGTTCGAGCTCAAGAAGCCATCAAAAATTTGAAGGATCAGGATATTGTTGAAGTGAGAGCTCTTCAAAATCCTCCAGAGGGTGTCAAAACTGTGATGAAAGTGGTTTGTATATTGAAGGGAATACCCCCAGCAAAGAAATCGGATGATTTTGGTCGAAAAGAAGATGATTGGTGGACACCATCGAAGAAGATGATGGGAGAGAAAGGTTTCTTAGGATCAATCCGTAACTTTGATGCTGAATCTATCAAGGATGAAAATATTGCAAAACTTCTTCCTGTTATTAACTCGTCTGATTTCTCTGAGGAAAAAATTAAGAATGCCAACAAAGCTGCTCAAAATATTCGTGCTTGGCTTGCTGCTATGGTAGAGTATCATGAATCAAACAAGGTCGTTAAACCTCGTAAAGCTGCTCTTGAAAAAGCTGAGGCTGAGTATACGGAGTCAATGAGAAAGTTGGAAGAAAAGAAAGCAATGATTCGAGCCCTTGAAGATAAACTCGATCAGCTTGCTGAGCAGTTGAGAGAATGTATTGAGAAGAAAAATAGACTGCAAAACGAGTATGAGGATGTCTCAACAAAATTAGAAAGAGCACAACAGCTCATTGGACTATTATCTGGTGAGAAAGAAAGATGGTCGAACACATCACGGAAGCTTGATGAAAAGCGTACATATTTAGTAGGTGATATGCTTCTTTCTTCAGGTGTTATCTCTTATCTAGGAGCATTCACAGGACAATTTAGAGATGATATTATTTTGAAATGGAAGAACCAATTGAAGGAGTTGAGAATCTTATATAGTCCAAGTTACAGTCTCGCTAAAATTTCTGGTGACGTGCTGAAAATAAGACAGTGGAATATTCAAGGTCTTCCTGCGGATAACTTTTCAATTGATAATGCCATCATTGTCGAGAATACAAGAAGATGGCCACTATTCATAGATCCACAAGGACAAGCAAGAAATTGGATTAAGAAATACGAGGAAGAAAAAGGAAGTTATTTAAGTATAAAGATGTCTGATCCTAATCTTGTTCGAAGTTTGGAACAGGCAATAGAACTTGGTACTGCTGCTATCATAGAAAATGTAGGAGAAGAAATTGATCCAGCTTTAGAGCCGCTCTTATTGAAACAAACCAAAAAGGTTGCTGGACAAGTGTTGATGCAATTGAGTGACAAGCCTGTAATCTACAAAGAGTCATTCAGATTATACCTTATCACAAACATTTCAAATCCACACTATCTTCCTGAAGTTTCTACAAAAGTCACTATAGTTAACTTTATGATCACTCCAACAGGTCTACAAGATCAATTACTACAAATTGTGGTGATGAACGAAGAAAGAAAATTAGAAGATGAGAAGAACAGACTAGTCAAAGAAAATGCTGAATCGTTAATCCAACTGAAAAAGATTGACAATGATATTCTCGAGCTTCTGGTCACCACACCGAAAGAAGAGGTTCTCGGCGGTACAAAAGTTCTCAATACACTTTCAAACTCGAAACAAGTTGCCAAAAAGACCAGTGCTAGACAAGCAGAAGCAACTAAAATGGAGGTCAAAATTGATGAAAAGAGAAACCATTTCAATCCTGTTGCCCTGAATGGATCAGTGCTCTTTTTCTGTGTGATGGAACTGCCGAATGTAGATCCAATGTACCAGTTTTCTCTAAAGTGGTTCAAAGAACTATTTACAAATTGTATCACAGAGACAAAGCAAGACGGCGACAGGATTCATAACTTAAAGGACCACTTTACCTACTCGCTGTATCAAAAGATTTGTCGTGCTCTCTTTGAAAAAGATAAGCTATTATTGAGTCTTCTGATGTGCATAAGCTTAATGCAACAGAATGGATCGATTGATAGAAATGAACTTCGGTTCTTACTAACTGGCGGAACTCTGGTAGACTCTTCATCATATCCGAATCCTACGAGAGATTGGATATCTGAGAAGGCTTGGACTGAGATTAACAACTTGACAGCTCTAAAGGGTTTTGAAGACTTCAGAGATTCATTTGTCAAGGACATTGCTCGATGGAAGAATTTAGCAAACAATAATCAACCACATTTGGAACACTTCCCAGGAAAATGGCAAACGCTCCTCCAGAAGATGTTAATTATTAGAATTCTGCGCCCTGATCGCCTTGTTCCAGCAATTGCTCACTTTATCACATCTAACATGGACGAAAGATTCATCAAACCCCCAACCTTCAACTTAAGATTATCGTACAATGATTCAAGTTGCACAAAACCCTTAGTTTTTGTGCTCTCACCCGGTGTTGACCCGATGGAACGACTAAGAAAGTTCGCTGATTCGGAGGGCAGAACACTTGACACATTATCGTTAGGACAGAATCAAGGTCCAAAGGCAGTTGATATGATCTCAAAAGCACTAGTCAGAGGAAATTGGGTGGTACTGCAGAATTGTCACTTGGACGTAAATTGGTTGCCGACCCTTGAGAAAATTGTTGAAGAATTCGATGCAGGAAAAACTGCCGAAACCTTCCGTTTGTGGCTAACAAGTATGCCATCAAGCAAATTCCCTGTATCCATTTTGCAGAACAGTATTAAGATTACAGATGAACCTCCCAAAGGGCTGAGAGCTAACTTGATGAAGTCATGGACATCTGATCTCATATCTGAACCAACTTTCTTCTCTTCGAGCAGAAGGCCACGTGAATTGAAGAAACTTCTCTTTGGTCTTTGCTTCTTCCACGCACTAGTCCAAGAGAGAAGACAATTTGGTCCACTAGGTTGGAATATACCCTATGAATTTAATGAATCCGACTTACGTATATCGACCGAGCAGTTGAGAATGTTCCTGAATCACCCTTACATTCCATTTAAAGCTCTTTCATATTTAACCGGAGAGTGCAACTATGGTGGTAGAGTCACAGATGATCATGACAGGAGAACTCTGATGGCAATCCTCGGAGACTACTACAACCAAGACATTCTAAGTGATTCATATCGATTCTCACTCTCTGGACTCTATTACGCACCCAAGGACGGAGATCATGTTAGTTACCTAGATTATATCAATACTCTACCGTTAGAGGAACAGCCAGAAGTATTTGGTTTGAATGACAATGCCAGCATTACTAAGAATCAAGCCGAGGCTATGGCGATATTCAATTCATTTTCTCTCACTCAAGAGAGAGGATCTAGTGGTGGTGGAGACGCCATTGATCAAATAGTTTATCAACAAGCAGAAGAAATCTTATCCAAGATGCCACAACCATACAATATAGAAGCTGTCAAAACTAAGTATCCGATCTCATACAACGATAGTATGAACACTGTCTTAATTCAAGAATTGATCAGATATAACAAATTAATCAAAGAAATCCGAGAAACAACAAGAAATGTTCAAAAAGCAATCAAGGGAGAGGTAGTCATGTCTGAACAGCTAGAATCTCTATCTAACAGCCTCTTCGACAACAAAATACCTGAACTCTGGAGGAAGAAGTCATATCCCTCTTGTAAGTCGCTTGGTGGCTATATCATCGATTTGTTGAGAAGATTAGAATTTTTCCAAAAGTGGATCGACTCTGGACCTCCTACAGTCTTTTGGATATCTGGTTTCTTCTTCACTCAATCATTCCTCACCGGTGTGAAACAGAATTATGCACGACAGAAGAAAATTGAGATTGATACAATTGAATTCGATTTCGAGGTTATGAAAACCGTGCCAATAGAACCTTCAACTATTGGTTGCTATGTGGACGGTTTGTTCTTGGAAGGTGCCAGATGGGATCCACAGTCGCAAGTTCTGGGTGATTCACAACCAAAGAAACTGTATGATGAACTGCCAGTCTTGTGGCTCAAGCCAAGAGAAGCTCACTTGACTGATCATTCACCACATTATCCATGCCCAGTATACAAGACATCAGAAAGAAGAGGTACGTTGAGTACAACTGGTCATTCCACGAACTTTGTCATGACAATCAAACTGCCAAGTGATCAAGATGAGAAGCATTGGGTCAAGAGAGGATGTGCTCTCCTGTGTCAATTAGATTAAAATTGTGAATCAACGACATCAAGAAGTGATCACTACTAATCCATGAAAATTTACAATTAAAAACAATTTCAACTTGAATCAATATCCAACTCCTTGACCAACTCTCTAAATTCATCCAATGTAATTACACCTGGATTCTTGGTCTTTACATCCTTCATCATCTCCGTCAATTCAGTGTCACTCAACTGTTCTCCGAGAACATGTTTGAAAAAGTGTCCCAACTCTGCCACACCAATCACTCCATTCTCGTTCATGTCAAACATGTTGAACAATTCTTGCAAATGTTCATATGGATCATCTGAATTATTATTCTTGGTGTTGCTATTCGGTCTGAATCGATCATTTAAAATGTTGAGAAGCATTTGGAAATTGACTTGCACGTCCAATAGACTCTTTGTTGCATTGCTGCTGCTGCTGCTGCTGCTACTAGTGTTAGTGCTAGTAGATTTAGTGGATTCTGCTTCTTGTTGTTGTTGATCATCGCCAGAAGATGATGGTGGTGAAGTGACTTGATTGTTCGCTTCTTGTTGTTGTTGCTGTTGTTGTTCGACTACTTTTTGTTGTTCTTCAATCAATTTGGGATCAAATTTCGTCACAAATTCAATCATTTGTTCATCTGTGAATTCAAGTCCAACAAATGTCTCAATCAGTGATCTCATTTCTCGAATAGAGATGGTTTCTTGTTGAGAAGATGGTGATGAGGGTGATGAGGGTGATGGTGATGATGGTACAACTTTTGATTTTTGTTGTTGTTGATCAGAAGTGAGCTTTGATTTTTGTTGTTGTTGATTCTTGTTGGAGAACATTTGAAAAGCCTCATAGAGTTCTTTGACTTGGTACTCTTGAAATTGATGCCATGTGAATTGAGAGAGATCAGTTGTTGTGCTCATTTTTGTTTCGTTTTCTTTTGTTTCTTTGGGTCCCTGCTCTCAAAAAGAAGGATCAAGTTTGGTGCTGGAATAAAAATAAAACGTTTGTTGGGTTTCGTCTTGTCGGGATAACGTTCGTTGTCGAAAACATCGAAAACTGAAAGCAAACGAGGAATATCAAGGCACAGATGATGAAACCAACCGCACTGTTCCTTGTGCAGTGTATGTTTTTTGTGAGTGTACTGCTCATGTCACAGGTTCGATTCTCTGAGACCGTACCACTATCTTCCCTTGTGGACAAGCGTCCACCAGTGTCACAGAGAACATTTTCGTCTCCTGTGATTGAATCTGTGATTGCCAATGTGACTTCACAAATGAAGGATGCTGACCTGGCATCTGTATTCTACAAGTATGACTATTTTTTGTCTTGTTGAACTGAGGTTGTTGACGCAGGACTGTTGGTTGTCCAGCAAATTTATTTCTATGCTGCATAAACACTGACACTCATGCTTGTACTTGATATCAACATGCACAATGTGTTTGTATGTTTGCTGTGTCTATCCTAGTTGCTTCCCAAATACTTTGGACACAACAATTCGTAATTTTTCAATCAATTATCAAGAGTCTGGCTTTCCTGACACTTTTGTCATTACTGGTGATATTCCTGCCATGTGGTTGAGAGATAGTACGTGTCAATTGTGGCCCTATATGAAATACTTGTCCAAGGACAAAAAACTCAAGGAGATGGTCAAGGGAGTTGTGTTTCGACAGTTTACGAGCATTCTACTCGACTCATACGCCAATGCTTTCATGTACGATGGGTCTGAACCTTCACCATGGGCAAAGTCCGATGTACGAGTTCCAAAGATGAGAGCTGGTGTATGGGAAGGAAAATTCGAGCTCGATTCACTCTTGTACTCTCTGAAACTCTCCAATGAATTCTATGCAGTTACATCTGATGACTCCGTGTTCCGTACGGACATTTATCAACAGGCCATTCTGAAAGTATTGAACACGATACGAGTACAACAGAAATCAACAGAGGAAGACAATCCTCCTGCCTATTCCTTCCTGAGAAAAGGTGAACCATTCGAAGTGAAACCGAATGCAAGAACAGGAATGTCCAAGAGTTACTTCCGAGCTTCTGATGATCACACAACCTATCTTTTCAATGTTGCAGAGAATGCCATGGCAGTTGTGGAGTTGAAGAAGCTTGCACATATCCATCGAACAGTGCTTCAACAAGAATCAACTGCCAAGATTGCCGACGATTTGGCAAACACGATCGATATAGGTATTAGAAAGAATTCGTTGGTAAGGAATGCCAAAGATCAGATCATATTTGGATATGAAGTGGATGGATTTGGTAACTTCACTATCATGGATGATGCCAATGTACCATCGCTGTTGTCTCTTCCATATCTGGGATACATTGATAGTTCAGATCCATTGTATCAGACGACCAGAGAAGTCTTGTTGAGTCCAGAGAATCCATTCTACTATGTTGGTTCCGAGGCAAGAGGCATTGGCTCACGTAAGTTTATGTTGCTCTTTGACTGTTTTACAAAAACCGACTAACTAAGCACCATTCATTTTCAGCTCACACATATAAAGGATGGATCTGGCCAATTGCTTTGATTCAACAAGCACTCACAAGTAACAATGACGACGAAATTATTTACTGTTTGGAAGCTCTAAAGAAATCTGCTGTCGGTAGCAAGACCTATTTTATGCACGAGAGCTTTGACAAGGACGATGTAACCAGATACTCCAGAGACTGGTTCGCCTGGGCTAACAGCCTCTTTGGCGAGCTCATCCTGACACTTGCTGAAGCGAAGCCGCACTTGCTCTTCAAATAAACCTGGAGGGAAATGCACATGCACCAATCGAATATCATCACTAAATGACAAACATGGCAAGAGCCAACAATAGGAACACGCAGAATAAATCATGAGTGCTCGCAGTGTAGTTTTCATCAAATCCGTTCTTCTCGCAATCGAACATGTACGCGGTGAAATCCTGCGATGCCTGAGCAAATTTCGAAGCAAAAGCAAACAGCCAACTCTCTTCTTCCTTCTCCTTTTGTTTCATTCGTGTCTCAGGTATGGATCCAAGAGTATGCAGGTCCTTGCACGGTACATCCTCTCTCCGACCTAATTCCTTGTTGTATCCCTTGTCAACAACGATACCCTTGCTGTGCTTTATCATTTGATCCTCCAATGATTTCACAGCATCCTCTGCAGTGATAAACACTAGTTTGTGGACACGATCATGCTTAATGTACACTGTTCTCATCGGCGAGTACGTTCTTGGGTCATGTCCATTGCTCCAATGCTGAAACTTTGTAAAGGAATCTTTGGGACAGGTCTGTGTTTGAATGACATAGGTTCTCTCTAGCAAACGATCCGTTGCACACCTTCTGCACACTGTAAGATCCACAAAATAAAGTCAATACACAACCATGATCGATCTTCCTTATCGTCATTCAAAAGAAGAACAACATTACAAAAAAATGAAAAGAAAACAACTATGTACACACGTACCAATATAAAACAATTGTTGGTATCGCAACATAAACGACACAAACAAGATTAAAAATTTGAAGCATCGAAGCTTATGCTCTGAAAAGTGAATGCGAGGCACATGATCCATCAATGACCTGGAGTCATGATTGTTGTCATCAACCTCATTATAATCATCACCAGGAATGTTCATGTTGTTTCCTCTTCTTCTCAACTGCTGTTGCTGTTGATGATAGTAGCGAGAAGAAGACATCTCATTCTGACAATAATCAATCCAATAAACAAGAATGCAGAACAGTAGGACAGAAAGAGTGTGGAACAGACGAACATTTTGCGAATGATTATCTGTGTGGATCATGAAATGACCCAGCATCTTTTTGTGTCATGACAAGAAAGAGAAACAAGAAAAAGTGGTGAGCTTTAGCTTTCGTCTCTGCGCAATGGTGAAAATCATGTATATACTCACATTAGAGAGAATTGTGAAGTAGTAACTAAAATTCAACAACTGTTCGATCAGCATTCTAAAATCATGTATTTCACAGTGTTGTGTTCTTCTTCCGATTTTGTTCTTGTCAAGGAATGATTCTCCGATCAGCTGTGAATCAATTCCGAAGCAATTTTAAATCGGAGGTCCTTAGCTCTCATGTTTAACGAACCATGAGTTATTGGTTCTTTTCTTGCTGGTGGTAAAGCTCAAATCTTAGTACTTGCCGCAGTTGACTCGTCGCAAAAGTCCGTATCCGTTCGTCTAAAAATAATGGTCGGTCGACGACGAACGCAAGATAACAGATGTTACAAAACAGAGGTGTCTGTGATCTCTGAAAAAAGAAAACACTCATATTCTCCTTTGTACCATAGATCACTACCATATTCACTCTTAGTTTCGAATCATGAATCATCGAAAGATTGCCAAGCGTCTCTTATCATCTCGTCAACCGAACCATCTGTATTCTTCTCCATTTGACCCAGCTGCCATGACAAGACAGGTTCACTCCACACCAAAACAACAGGCCGCGGGAGAGCCAATCAAGGAACCCAAGTTTCTCGAACAAGTTGAAATGTACTTTGATAAGGCATCGGTTGCCAAGCCTTACAACCTTTCCCTGTTGCAATACATGAAGCAAGTTGACTGCATGTATGAGTTTGTGATCCCACTTCAAGTGACTACCACGGACAATAGAACCACTACCAAGGTGATTCGTGCATACAGGGCACAACACTCGCATCACAGACTCCCCACTAAGGGAGGTATTCGTTATGCAATGGACGTGAATGCCAACGAGGTGAAGGCGTTGGCCACTCTAATGACCTTCAAGTGTGCGTGTGTCGATGTTCCATTCGGTGGAGCCAAGGGAGGTATCCAGATTGATCCATCACAACACACGGTCAATGAATTGGAGAAAATTACACGTCGATTCACGGCAGAGTTGTTGAAGAAGAAGATTATTGGTCCTTCTATTGATGTTCCTGCTCCTGATTATGGGAGTGGCCCAAGAGAGATGAGTTGGATCGTTGATACCTACCAGAGATTCTTCCCCAACGATATCAATGCTCTTGCAACTGTTACCGGTAAGCCAATTACTCAAAACGGTATCCGAGGAAGAAATGAGGCAACTGGATTGGGTGTGTTCTACGCTATCCGATCCGTTGTTGAAGATCCAGAACTCTCTAGTAGATTGGGAATGAGAGCTGGTCTCAGAGGGAAGAGAGCAGTCGTTCAGGGATTGGGTAATGTCGGATATCATACTGCAAAGTTCTTGGAGGAATCTGGTGCCATCATCATAGGTATTGGCGAAAAAACTGGCGGCTTGTATAGTGACCAAGGATTGCAAGTGGATTCCGTATTGGCCTACATGCAGAACAAGGGTACTGTTTTAGGATATCCCCACGCAGAAAAAGAATTTACGAATCCTGCTGATGTTCTCGAGCTAGAGTGCGATGTTCTTGTTCCTGCTGCACTCGAAGGAGTCATCTCACTCAAGAATGCTCATAACATCAAGGCAAAGATAATTGCAGAGGCTGCCAATGGTCCAACAACACCAGCTGCTGCTGAAATCTTAGAGAGTCAAGGAGTTATCATCATTCCAGACTTGTTCTGCAATGCTGGAGGTGTCACTGTATCCTATTTCGAATGGCTAAAGAACTTGGGTCATGTTCAATTTGGAAGATTGACCAGAGCGGTGGAAATTGAGGGAAAGATGAAGATGGTGAATGCCATCGAATCATTGGCATGTAAGGAGTTGACAGATTCGGAGTATGACTTAGTGACTCACGGATCTCATGAACGAGATTTCGTGTATTCTGGATTGGAGGGAACCATGACTCATTCTTGGGATCAAATCCTCCAGACATCCAAAGAGTTGAAGGTTAATTTCAGAACAGCAGCATATATCAATGCTATTGACAAAATTGTTCTATCTTATGAAGAATTGGGAATGTGGCCATAAAGACTACAGTTCCAATACTTCGATTTTTCTTCCCTTGAACCTTCAATCGGAGATTGTTCCACATCAAAAAACAAAAGCAACTTGTGATCAGAGCAGAATGGTTCTATATGTTTTCTTGGGTGCAGTGGCGTCTCTGTTCTCTAGCATGAAAATTGTTCAAACAAGGAGGAAATTGCAAGCACAAAAGAATTACAAGGTTTCCTTTACAGAAGCTCTCGTGCACACTGTTTTTGACACGGTTGATCGTTTCTCCGCCGAATTACAGCATGTCAATCGGGTGATTGAACAACGGAGATTGAACTCTCCTCAGTTACAAAGTATTGGATATTATGGGAATGACAGTAACAACCGAGGCTCTGCGACGGGTGTGAGAGGTAATTTATTGGCTTTGCCTTCGAATGCTCCTTCTGCACACCAACCATCTCCAATGTTGATGAATAATCATCAACGCCCAAGGTCTTCCAACCGCGACGATTTCAATGATCCTGCCATTGAGAGCATACCTAACAACCGAATAGGGCATTGAGTGATTGACTCCGGAGTCTGATGAATATAATTAGGATTGGCTGTTGCTTTTTACGTTTAGTACAGCTCTTGTAAATACAACTTTTGTGGACTGTTGATGAGTCTATTCTTTATTCTGAAAACCTCCAAGAACCTCCTAGATACTTAGTATTATGTGCTTCACTGCTGTTGAACAATCTTCTCCAACTCCTGAACAAGTTTTGATAACATTGTGTTCAAAGCGATAGATATGGGTATCGATTCGGTGATGATTTCTTTGGCAGATTGGATCACCGACTGGCATTGCTGAATGGGTCGTGTCTTTAGAACCTCTGCAATTGAAACTGGTTCCATAGACTCGATGGCACTACAAACAGCTTCAGATACTTTTGGATCTTTGTCATCTAGGGCCAGTAGTAAGGTTCGGATGGCCCTTGGTCCCACAAACTTCAATCCATAAGCGGCGCTGGCTCGAATAACATTATTGGAATCTTTAAGTAATCCCTCAATCAGTAACAACTCTCCATGAGGTCCTGATAAAGCGATGACCTCGGCAGCTATCTCTCGTACACAGCTTTCCCGATCCTTCAGAAAACTGTATAAGAAGGGTAGCAGAGATCGAGGTCGTAGATAAGTGATGAAGTTGTTATCCTTCTGTGATAGTGTGCCTAGGGCCGCGAGAACTGTTCTTCTAACGGGAGGCACCCGATCTCTGGCTGATAGAAATAGACATTCGATAACTTTGTCAATGTATGGTGCTTTGATATCAACTAAACTCAAGCCATACGCAGTACTCTTCCTAACTTGGGCTGTCGTTTGAGTTTCTTGTCTCATTAATGTCATCACCTGCAAAACACCCTTGTCACCTATCGATATTAAACATTTCGCAACCTCATTTCGATTCACTGAACCGTCTTTCAATAGCTTAAGTAATAGAGGTATACACAATTTCTCTACACCTTTGTCTGTGCTGACCTCTGTACCAAAACTTGTAAGTGCAGATACAGCAGCTGCTCTCACGTTCCAATGAGAATCCTTTAATAATGGTGCTATAGTTCTCATTATGTTTGGTAGTTTGGAGGCTTGACTATTGATCAATTGAGTACCAATACGACTGAATGATTGTAGAATCTCAGCACGTATCTTATTATTTTGATCGGAAAGACCATCTATAAGTGCATCAATAGCTGGCTCAGCGTCAGGAAGACCTATATTTGCTATCGATATGGCAGCAGACACTTTCACACTCTCTTCAGGATCTGAAAGCATGGTAGCTAACGTTTTCGAACATTCGCGAGACAATATGTTCACCGAATCTTGAGAAACTGTCTCATCAGTGTGATCATGATCACTATTGCACACCAGAGGTAAGTTAGTTTTGATTATATCCAACGACTTGTCAACAACAAATGGTGTGCCAAATGCAAGACTTTGAGATTTCACCTTCAGAGAATTAACTAAAATGTGGGTTATCGAGGAGTCCAATCGATACCCCACTTCGTGCATTGAGTCAAAAGCATTTTCTGCTAAGCCACGATTGATTGATGATATCAACTCTCGAGCATCAAGTAGTAAATAATCGCCTGATTCTATGAAAGAAAAGTTAGCTTGGGTTCTCTTCGAATACATCAAAAGAATAACAACAATTACCATCATCTCCTCTCTGGAAAACAATCTTTGGTTGAGTCAACATTGATGAATAATCCGTACTGACGATAACTTTGAGTGAACTAGTCTCAACTCTCTTCCGTCCAAGAATATAGGCTATACATGCCCTTACTCTATGGTTTCTATTTTGACTGAGATAGAGTAGCATTCTCTCACCTTCTTCACCACAATTCTTAATTGCTCTAACAACCAACTTACGACTAACTGATCCAGCGATCAACATGTTCAATAAAGTGGAAAGTGCTCCAACCGCTCTCTCTTGCATCTTCAATAGAGCCCCTACAGCCGCAGTTCTTTTGTCACCCTCAACGGAATCACATTCATATATTAATGTTGGTATAATGACATGTTGCTGGATCATTTGATGGTTGGCAATGTGACTCAAGATATAACTGTCAAAGTCAGAAGTCGCTTCTGAACATAAAGACAGCAAACTCTTCAGACCTATGACACCGATACATAACAGTGACTCGATTGCTAACTCAAAATACTGTCTTCTCATAGGATCCTTCAGGAGACCGAGAAGTAGTTTTGCGGCTGGATTGGCATATTTCCCTAGCTTCGAAAATGCAATAATCACCAAGCGATTGAAATGATCTTCTTGGTTGTCAAATCCTTCCAAGCATATTACGAGTGAATCCACTAAGCTCCTCTTTTGAATCATTGGTAGGTGTTGCTTTGTATCAAGAACTCTCACTATATTTCTTAGCGCCTCAAGCTTCTTCTGAGGATCTGAGACGACAAGATATGGAAGGTATTGCATAATAGTCTCATTTGAACAAGGGCTCGATCCAACCGAAGATTCTTCTTGATCTAAAATGGAATTGTTATGTACCCTGTTTTGTTCATTAACAACAACGATTGGGTCTGCTTGTTCAACTGGATCCAACTTTGTGTTTAATACACTGCGAATAATTAACGACGAGGGCGACCGTAATCTGTCAAACAAGCCAGCACTCTAGAGAAATTGTTAGCACAGAGAATTTGACTCTTAGGGTGAAATATGTTCATACCTTTTGTTTTGGTGTTGATGGAGTTGCGGGCACTTCCTCTATCTCTAGTATTTCGATGTCCGTATCAGCATCCTCGACTTCATCATCAGTAATGAATAACTTTTGGACTGTCTCGTGTTGCTTAATGAGCTTCTCCTGCTCTATCTTCAGCTGCTTGATCTTTTCTTTCAATTGAAGAGAGCGTTCCTTTTTGCGTAAAATGGCCTCAGATTCTGTCATTGATACCTTTGTCTGGTTATCTCCTTCAGTTCTCTGATCCACTTGAACTTCAAACTGTTGGAAGGATGGAGCAGTCTTCGATGAAAGAAACTCAGAGACAATATCGGAAGAGTCAATTGAGGAATTCAAATCAAAACTATTGGCTGTGCTCTCATACAGATGTATGATCGGACTGTTTTTGAAACTTAATCTCCGCAACTTTTTCGATTCAACCCTTTCCTTGAGAGGGAGTGGTTTAGACTCTGTCAATGATGAACCCTTCCTTACCAAAGTGGGTGAGAGAACTTTGTTCGAACTTGCAACAGCAGACGATATATTCTCCTTATTTTCAGCTGAGAATAGGAAAGATTAGAGCTGCTGGTGTTGAACAACACATAGGATGACAATGGTACTTACGGGACTGAGTCTTGATAGCATCATGCAAGTTGTAAATATTAGTAATATTCTCGACATTTCGCTCCAAATCCTCCAACAGGTTTAAAGTGCTATATCCCTGTAGATCAGAGCTAGTTGGTAAACTATTGAACATGTTAGTAACACAATATTGATGCTAGATATGACTCTATCTCTTTTCAGAAGTGTTAAGTGGTGTTAGATGAAATTTTCGAGACACTTTGACAAAAGTAGTACATCGTGTAACGGATGGAAAGATACCGCCAAAACCTATTACGGTCGGGATAGTTGAAAAGTCCGATGTCATTTATTGGTTCAATTCCTTTGGCATCGTATTCGTAAGCAAGCATTGTTCGTAATATTTCATCTCTTCATACGTCTTGGCGTTCGTTATCGCAATCTATGCAATAGTAAAAACAAAAGAGTAAGTCACATAAAAGTCAGCTCACACAAGCAACAAGAAAAACTTGACTTACCTTTAACTTTGTTTTCTCCTCCTGTGTTAAACCAGATACAATATGCGGTATTGGCTGTTTTTCTTCTTCTTGAACACTTCCTACAGTAAATGTCTTTGACTCTGACACTGCAGCAGTCACAGCTCCACGTGACTCCTCAAACACTTTTTTCGCCTGTTGTCGCTCCGTTAGCTTTACTTTTACAAAATCCAAAAACTTCAATGAAGGCACATGATAGATGACAAATAGTCGATAATTGTCTCTTTTTGTCACCAAATTGTCCAACAGACTCAAGCTATGCAATCTCTTAAAGTTCTTTAATGGAATGAGAGTATCCAGATCCTTGAGATCATTGTTTGATAACACGAGTGACTCCAGATTCGGTAATCGCAGTGCCACACTCGCATCAATCGTTTCTATTCGATTATTCGACAATAGTAGATGCCTCAATCGATTCATCTGAGGAAAATTTTCCACTCTTCGAATGATATTGTCTGATAGATCAATCGTGTCAAACGTGTCTCTCGTTACACCCAAATTCTCAATGAGTTCAATCTTGTGACCCCTGAGATCAAGTTCTCTGTCATTCACAGGATTCAAAAATTGAGGAGCATGTTGGATCAGTTCCGGTGTGAGTCTCATTGTTTTTTGTGTTTGTGTGCATTGTTCAACCAACTGCTTGATCAATTTTTGGCGCGAAAATACATTACCACGATCAACGAAGAAAGAAGAACAAACAGATCTTTTCTTGTGAATACACACACATGAGAACATGTTAGACTTGGCCATTGCGTTGGTCATTTGTGGAACGGTAGCCCTGGGTATCACCCCATGGAACAAAAACTCTCAACAATTGAAACAAATTGGCAACAAGGATCCATTGTCTCACATCCAACATGTGAAGAGTGAGAGACAAAGATTGAACAGTCAAGATGAACATCATCCTCTGTCCATTACGTTTGGAGGTTCAAACGACAGGACTCCACCACTGATGCTTACTCATGCACCGTCATCAACAACAACAACAACAATATTGAACAATCAACAACAATTGATGCTCGTTCCCAATCCTCAGCAGTTGAGTGTCGCATTAAGATCTGCACCTCGTTCGACAACACAAAGAAACACCAATTTTTTGTTCAAAATCATTGGTGATAGCTATTTTGCAAAGTGGCTTCTTCAATTTGTGAGCACAGTGGTTCAAGTTCGAAGAGAAAGAAGGAACAATACATGGATGTCGAGTTCGTCTCCCGGTCACATGCGAGCCCTAGAGGGATCAAACGCTCGGCCATTGAGTATCAAGCTATGAAAGCAATTTCTACGACTTTCAACCTCTTGATTTCTCACACAACTATATCTGCACAACATGAGACAGAAAGGTAATTGGCGGAGAACACGAATTCAGGTATCAGGATAGAATTTGAGAGAAGGTTAGAAGACTTAGATTGGGAAATTTATTTTGTGCTTTATTATTGGATGGTGATTTCACACTCCCAATAAATCTCTGTTCATTAATTTGATCTATGTTCTGACGAATTGTTGAATAATCTCTCCTTCTAGTGTATCATAATTGAAAACTGAAATGGGATGGAGTTTCAGGGGGTAGAACTTTGCTCTATGTGGACCATAGCAATCAGAGTACTTCTTCTTGGATACCTTCAAATCAGTTGTTGAAATGGCAACTTTGCACTTGGTACAATGAATGGTGTGTTTAACAACACCCTCCTCGACTGTTTCTTCAAACTGTAAGTTGCATCTTGCACTTCCTGTTCTATCTCTTTTCCAGGTACACAGTTCCGGTGTAATCCTGTACCATGTTGGAATCCAACAGGGATACAAGTAGCAAACCGCCTTGTGTAGATCTCTGAGTTTCTGGTTAAGATCCGCACATCTGTCGATTTTTTCTAAATGATACCAGTATATCCTTTCCCAGTATCTCACTGATTCATTCTCCCTGAATTGATGTTGAAACGATTTAGAACTTTGATCCCTCTTCTTCTTATGCCTCTTGCTCCTTCTCATTCTTTGCAATTGCCCCTTGTTTAATTGTGACAACCTTCTGGAATCTTGAATATACTTGCACATTGTTTCTTCTGATAGGTGCTGGTCACGAAGCAACATTCTGTACCAAAGAATGTTGACTTCACTCAATTCATTTCCATCTCCAATGACTGCCCTTTGCCATTGCTGACATACATGTGAGGCGTTGTACACATCTGCTGGCTCAAGAAAAAGGAATATTTCCTGAAGTGCGTCGTTCATCAATGCATCCATACTGTGATTTTCTGGTCGATTTGTTGTTGTGAGCTCAGATTCTTGTGACATCCTATGCTCTGTTCGGAATGCACGGCCTCTCCAAATAGCACAAGCTCCGGACATTGTCGATTCGCGGAAAATTTGGTTGATGAAAAGTTCTATCATTCCATTCCTTGTTGAACCACACACAGCAATAAAAAAAACCCCAATCATAATAATGGCCACCAACACCACTGTTCAACAAAGACTGAGCTTGAATGACTTTTGGAGACTGATTGACCACTGTCAAGCACAAGTCCAAACACACTCCAATCAACTGGATAGTACCGAACATGCCAAAAACGAATGTTTTCTCCATTATGTCTCACAACAACTCAAGCAATTGACACCAGAGAACATTTTGTGGTTCCGTTATCATTTGACACGCCTAGACTCTATTGCATGGAGATATGATTTGTGGGCTGTGCTTCACATTATCAGTGGTGGTATGTCTGATGATGCATTTGATTATACGAGAGCTTGGTTGATATCACAGGGAAGACAAATGTATGAGACAACGATGCGCAACGTGGAAAGCTTGGAACAATTTCAAAAAGATGGTCGATTTGTCAGTGAGCTCGAAGAGCTATTGACGTTGCCAGAGGAGATTTATGAGGAAAAAACGGGAAAATCACTGTACGCGTTGAGTGAGAATGAACTGCCATCGGAGAATTCAGAAGATCAATATCCTACGTGGGCACAAGACACTGTGACTGAACCTTGGGAGGACGAAGATCTTCCTAGACTGTTCCCTAGACTATGCAGCGAATATGGATATCTTTGAACTAACACATAAAAAAAATGCAAAATGTTTTCGGCGGCCTTTTTTGTTTCTCATCTCCGCGCAAAAAAAAACTTTTTCCACACACAAAGACAAAAACAAAAAATCACCCCAACAACAAGAGTAACAAACAAAAAATCATGTCGTCGACACTCGTGAGACAATTGGTTCAAAAGAACTATCGCCACTGCTTCCAACAACTGTCTAGAACTTCATCCACCACCCATCTCTTCTCATCCTCCACCAACACGAACACACTGAGACTCTTCCAACAACAACAACAATGGAGACTTCAATCATCCACAGTCACTGAACAACAAGAACAACCAGAATCATCATCAACAACAACAACATCAGAAACATCAGAAGAAGAAAAGAAGCCATTTGTCTTCCCAATTGATGAAGAGAGAATCAATAGAATGTTGTTGCCTCATGAAGAAGCGAAAAAGGCACTTGCAATTCTCATTTCCACATTGAACAGTGAGCCTTACATTCAAAAAGCCAATGAAATTGCTGCCATGTGTATGTGTTTTTTTTTCTCGATCATTTGGCGCCAAAAAACTCTTTACTTACATATTTTTCTCGATCAATCAATCACAACAACCACAACAACAACCACAACAACAATAGCCAATGAAACACAATTGTTTCCAAAATTCCAAAAGTACCTTCGATTCATGATGGACGCAAGAACCGCTGTTGCCAATCAACTACCCGTTGTGGCCAACTCTGGCAAGGATGAAATTCAAAAAACAGAGGCCATTCGGACAATTATTGGCAAGTTTTCGTTGATGGATCCAGGCATGTTGAAGGATTTGAGTCAATTGTACTCTCAATTGGCCAAACAAATCTTCAATGTAGATTTGCCAGAGAAGCCAGTCATTCCTGACAGAGTGGCCATCAATATCTTCCTCGAAGCGCACAAGACTGGCAACAGACGTGTCTATGAGGAGCACATGCAAGAAGCGTTGAGCACTCCAAGAGATCAACACCGTGAATTCCTCGAAAAGTATCATGTTCCTCTGGTCTTTGAAGCAGAGATGGACATGTTGAAGGAACAGGAGAAATTGTTGGCTGTTTCAAAGAAGAAGAAGGTTCTCTATGATCGATACATGGAGATGATGAAGGAGGATGCAAACTCTGTGACTAATGAACAATGGGAGGAACGAGCAGCCATTACTTTTGAATCATTGACACCAGAGGATGAGAGATTTGAGTTGGCTACTCCAGCTGGTTGGATCGCTCTCAAGTTCCAATTGTCTGATTGCTTGTACAGACTGGGATAAGGTTGTTTCGATAGACTAAAATGAACTGCACCACCACAGATGATCATCAAATTTGAAAAATGCACCCTTTGAATAAATTAGTGGTATTATTTTATAACAGATCGACGTGTTGTTGTTCGTTCTATTCAGTGTCCAGCGGTGGCTCCTGTACGGAACTGAGGGCCAAAGCAGAGCACAAGTGCTGTTGACCATGATACCGGCATGGATTCTGAATCACGAGTACTGGCACGCTAGAAGGATCCACTTCCTCTTCTTCATTTGCGTGCCTTCTTGTAAATCTGGGAGGCTTTGCCAAGTGCAATTCTCTCATTTCTTCTTCAATACTTCTCTCTGGAACTGACTCTTCTTCTGATGGATGATTCTCAGTGTCAAAGGTTTGATCAAATCGATCCAAGATCCCTGACAGTGCCAGTTGTAATTCCACCGCCTCGGTCGCAAATGTTTGATAATAGTAGCTAAAATCTCTCACGCGCCATAGAAACCCAAGCACTAGCAAACTCATTGAATATACTACTTCCCGCATCGTCTGCTCCAACCAGGAAAATTTTCTCAAGTCTTCTTTCGAATCTGCCTTGATACTCGTGACAAGGAACGCAATACTCACAATTAGATTCACCACCAAAAATGCCATGATAATCTGTTTCATGTGCTTGAATAGAGCTAGTTTTTGAACGGGTGGTATTCGGATTAAATCAGGTTCTCCACTATTCTGCTCGTTGGATGACGGTTGTGCAATAGCATCATTGCTTCTATTTCCACCTCGATTCACTGTCAATGAGACATGAGATGCCGGTTGACGGCCACCAATATCATCCACATCAATCGTATGATCATCACTGTCTTCACCATGTTGTTGCGATCGATTGAGTCGTCTCCCTTCCAACTCTGTCATTGATGTTTCTTCATCATGATCCTCTCCATAAACAATAGCTTCTGCAGCATCACTTGCACGCACATTTCTGTTCCTCATCTCTTCACCATGATGATGATGATCGATTTCACTCTCTGTTGCATCATCATTAGACACATCTCCATCATCAGACTCTGTGATTGTGGAGTCTTCGTCCTCTTCCTCCACATCTTCACCTCTTCTTCTCTGCAGAAAGAGTTGTTGTTGAGCAGCAGTCATTGAAGACACCAATGTCTGATCATAATTCTCCTCATAGAATGACTTGTGTCGCTCCAATAGTCGCACGTTCATCGATATGCTCAAAAGAACATGATACAGCAGTATAATGTACATGACATACAACGGAAAGGAGAAGAATGAGTTCATTTGCTTTGCCACTTGACAAATGCCCAAACAAAACGCATTCCAAATAATGGCCTTCTTTTCTTGATTTTCCATGTCTGTGCGAGTCACCATGTAACCCTTTGCCATGAACATGAGTGAAGCAAACACGACAACTTCACTCACAATGTCCAAGCTAGTCAATGGCATCACAACATAGAGCTTACATTTGCTTGCGTTGTGATAGAGACAGAGATAGCTCGTGACTAGATGACCAATCATGCCACAGAGCTTGCACAGGGGAATCAAGGTCAACCAGGAATGGAATCGCAGCGGAAGTGGTTGTTTCCGATAAAACCACAAATGAAGCGGCCAAATTAAGAGCGCCAAAAACCAAACCGCTGTAAAAACAGAGTAAACAACGGGCAGGTGTTTGTAGATGGCAGGATCGAGACGTTGATCTAGATCGTTCATGATTGAATCACTTGATAAATGATTGAGTTGTTATTAAAAAAGTGAGACAACTAGTTCTTTCACTTTATGAGAAGAATCGAGTGTTGTTGGCAGAAAATCAAAGATGCTAAGCCCCAACCAATTAATACTGTACTTCAAGGAGTAACCTCGTCGTGTGCTTATGGTGTTGTTGTTTGAAGAGTTTTTGAGCTTGAAGCTTTTTTTGGCTAAACTCCGTTCGAGAGAAAATCCCGACTGTTGCTTGTCTTGCAATGGATAGTTCTGATTGTATGAAGGAATAGATCGTCCAGTTGTTGCTTGTTGCTATCTAGACTTTGAGAAGTCTCATCAGTAGTAGAGTCCTTCAAAGATTCAGCTTGGCCTCGGGTCTGTTTCTTATTAGCAGATTGCTTGGCGATCGTTTGACAGTGTTGCATACTTTCATCGATCCATGTGAAGAGTTCTTTCTGATCTTGGTCGGATATTACGATGTGAGAATCCTTTCCTTGCCTCTTCATCTCCAATAGTTGCACGATAATGTTTTGAATAGTGAGTTTGCTATCGTCCCTTCCCAGGGTCTCACTCAACAAAGCATCAATGTTCATTGGTGGTAGTCCCTTGTGTCCCAGTGCATCGATGTAATAAATGGCCAAGATTGATCTCACCACATACAAGTATTTTTTAAGCTCTTTTGTTTTGGTTGCTTCGTGATATCGCTTCTTGGCCATACCCAAATAGCTAAAGCACAATTCCTTGCGGGAATAGTACATATTGGCCAATTGTTTCATTTGTGAAATGACATCCAAGTGAAAATCAGTATTGCCAAGACTGGTATCCACTTCAGAAATATTCGTGTAAACAACAGGCGACTGTAACCATTCCAAAATGTCAATATTGGACTTCCCAAGCAATATCAATGCCTTCCTGAGATCCCACCCATTAAAATCAAGTTGCCTATCACCATCTTTACCTCTAAATCCTTCTATTGTGTCTTTCTGATCAACAAACAAGCTCAAGTATTGTTCGAGAACTGGCAATTTCACATAGATGAATCGAACGTCATAATCTGATTGTTCACCGTGCATGTTAACTGCTCTGCTACCAGATTCGACTGCATACAGAACTTTGACATTCTTTTCCTTCTCAATTTGTTTCAATGTGGACTGAATCCTCTCTTCTTGGTCGTTCATATCTTTATTGCTTTGTTTTCTGGGAAGACTCGAACTCACTGCATGTTCAAAAACCCAACCTTAGATGCTCCGCTGATCAGCGGAGAATGACAAGACCAAAAAAATGAAGACAAGCACAAACGACAAAACATGCACTGCTGGAGACAAGGACAGCAGCAACACCAACTCATCATCATCAGCATCAACAACTACATCATCATTTGGAATTCTAAAGAGATCATCAGACGACAAAATCAGCAAAAAGAAGCACTCTTCTGCTTCAGGCAAAAAGTCTGCCAAAATTGTTTGGGATGAGCAAAACTTGGCCGAGAATGAACAGATCCAACAAGCGATCATTGAACATTGTAAAAAAACGAATAAGCGTATTGATGAACCCAAAACGCCCTATGTAAGCTACGTTTTGCCCGACGATGAAGAGGTTGTGGCGGGAAATGAAAACTCCGAAAATGGCGCCAAATCTCACACGACTACGATGAGTCCAGTACACACTGATGATCATGATGTGAGTTGGATGGAAGATGTTGAGGCATCAGAAGCTCATAAAGTCCTTCCACGCGAAGTCGATAGCAAGATCATTTCTCCTACTGAGCAAATGTCACGCTTGCAATTAGCGTTCGCTGCAAATACAACCAATGAGTCAAGTCATGATGAGGCACGTCCTAGGCGATTGATTGATGATTGGGAGTCGCCTTCATCACCTGAACCTGAGCCTGAAATGATCACTGTCGGTATGGATGAAGTATCTAGTAACCAAAATGAAAGTGAAGAATTCGCGCGGAAACGAAAGCAACATTACAATGAGTTCTTGATGGTGAAACAGATGAGAGAGAGAATGAAGGCTTCACTGGACGATGAGAATGAGGATGAGGAGTAATCAAAGTGATGGTTAACCACAATAAAACAGATCGACCGTGAATCGCCACTATTAAAACACTTAACACTGCGATGGAGAACGGAGCGAGCTTCCCCGAAACCACAATAGGTCCTCAATTGTCACAATAAACTCACTTGCCCTCTATTGATTAAAGCTTATTTATTACACGATTTAGGTTTGTACAACTTGTAAAAACCATCAATTCTTCTTCCAGTGTTGGTTGGTTGTCACCAAACAGAAAACATAAAGAGAAAAGAGAGAAAATGCTTCACTCAGCGATGAAAGCTGGGAACAATTCTTGGAATGTCTTGCCAGACTTTGAGTGCTTATCAGCGTGATCCTTCAAAACTTGTTCAGTAGTTGTGTTCATGAAGGTTTGCTTGCAGAAGGAACACACATAAGTCATTGCTTTTTGATTGGCAGCCAACTGGGAAGTTTCACCCTTCTTTGCTACTTGCTTCTTTGCGTTTCTCTCACGCTTTTGTGCGGCCTTGTTCACGTTGCCCTTGCCCATTCTTCTTATACTTTATCACGAACGATTGAAAAAAAATTTGAGGATGAAGATTTTGTTTCTGCTTGGCGGGAAACTGACAACACGCGATTTTTTATAACACAAAGCGATACCCAATCAACAGCGGAAAAACAAACTCTTCCCTCGCAGAATCAAGTGCTCGATCTGAAAGTCCAAATGGTAGTGTGCGGTAAGGTGTCAACTCCTTGAAAAAATGGAAGGATCTCCATCTTAAATAAAGTTGGGAATGTATTTATGAAAAAAATGATCGCGATAAACTTAGACAAAATGTAGCACGGTGGTATTCGAGCATGCTGAAGGATCCCCAAGAATGTATGTGTTGCCGGCAGGTACGTTTTACAAACCAAATCACAAATACACGATCGAAAATGTCTTCTTTCGCCGAAATACAATCAAAACTCGATCGTCACGTCGCAAGACTCATGAATGATCAGTCCCTGGAAAGTTTCAAAAAATTTCACCAGTTCCTTTACAAACGTAAATCTTCCTTGTCTTCTTCGCATCGCCACCACCACAGAAACCATTACCAGATTCCCGCAAGTGCTGCTGATAGCACTCTCAGCTTGGATACACTGTATTATGAGCACAACAATCCAGAGAGAAATCAAGACTTGATCTCATTTGCTGTTGGGCTAGAAGATGAAACAGAAAACAAGAACGAGAGAACAAGTCTAACGGTTCCCACTCAAGCCTCTCGTCGTTCTTCGATGCCAAGCCAAAAGGGATATCGCACGATGGACGATTCACTTCGTCAGTTGTCTCAAAGTCAACCGACAACAACAACAAATGCTTTTACTCCACCAGTGTATGAAGCCCAGTTGTCTCCTAGTCAATCAAAGGCCCTTCTCTCCATATTGATCAACTACTGTGGTAGCACAAAAATTGTTCAACCAAAGGTTCATCTGATAGTGAATGATGACGACGAGGGATCAAACAGAGATCATAAGGTGTTAGAGGAGAGAGCCATTATTGCACTAGAAATTTTTTGTTTCTTGACAGTGAATGACAAGGAGTTTCAATACAATGTCGAACATCTGAACATTGAGGCTATCCGGAGATTAAAGCTGAGGAGACATATTCAACAAGGAACGGATGAGCACAAGAAAATTTGTAGCAAGTTGGTCAAGTTCCTATCGACTCACTTTCATCGATTGGGTGACTGGAAAGAGTTTGTTTCCGAAGAGGGACACGAAGAAATGGAGATACAGATTAATCAGTTGGAGAATATTGTAGATTTGACGAAGAACTTTTTTGACACTGATCACCTGCCTCCATCAGGTAGTTATCATAATGTGAGTTCTCATGTGATACCAGTCATCTTCAAAACAAGTATCAGTGATGGACTCAGCTCAGCAGAAATTGAACACAGGAGATATGTCTACGGTACCAATGAGTTACCAAAACCGAAGCGAAGATCTGTTATTCTCATGTTGGTGCATCAGATTATTGATTTCATGGTTTTGCTACTGATTGCTGCCGCAATTGTTTCAATTGGCCTACGTGACTATGCCGCTGGAGTGGTTCTTTTGATTGTGGTAGCATTTAATGTTTTAGTTGGATTCACTCAGGATTGGAAAGCTGAGAGAGCACTGTCTTCGCTATTGAGTATTACCGTACAAAAAGCAACAGTGGTCAGAGATGGCAAGACAATGGAGATTAAGGCCACCGAGCTTGTTCCTGGTGATATCGTATCGCTAGAAGAAGGAATACAAATTCCAGCCGATATTCATCTTGTGGAAGCACATGATCTCTCTGCGATCGAGTCTCTATTGACAGGAGAATCACTTCCTGTTGAGAAAAATACGAATACAATCAACAAGAAATCGATCGCTGTCGGAGATAAAACTAACATGGTGTTCATGAGTACCTATGTGGCCAAGGGTAGAGGAAAAGGAGTTGTGGTTGCAACTGGAAAGCAGACAGAGATTGGAAAGATATCAGAGTCCTTGGTCAATACGAAGACAAAACCCACAAGGTTGCAACAACATCTCAAGCATTTGGGTTTGATTCTAGTTGGTATCAGTGTGCTGGTTTGTGTCATTGTCACAGCTATTGGATTCGCTAGAAAGTTTGATTATTTGGAGATGGTGAAAACTGGAGTGAGTTTGGCAGTGTCTGTGATCCCTGAAGGATTGGTCGCCGTTACGACATTTACTATGGCTCTCTCTGTACAGAGAATGGCTAAGAAGCATGTGATTGTACGAAAAATGCCAAGTGTTGAGACCTTGGGTAGTGTGACTTGTATTTGTTGTGATAAGACAGGAACGGTAACTGAGGGAAAAATGGAAATGACACATCTATGCCCTGGTAATGAGACAATCAAAGTGAATTCGGATGGTTCTTTAGTTTTGCAAGGAACGGAAACCAAAGTTGATCCAAATTCTGAGCCCCTTGTGCGTTGTATGATGAGAGTGGCAGCTCTATGTAACAATGCGGTAATTGAAGAGAAAGATCCTAGAAAGAAGAAGTTTAATGAGAGATATGAGGTGACTGGAGACCCAACTGAAACTGCTATTATGGTTGTTGCTTTTAAAACTGGTTATGGAAAGCGTGTTTGGATAGAGGAGAAACATTGTCACTTCGAGGAAGAAATTGCCTTTGATAGTGAAAGGAAAACTATGACTGTTATCTATTCACAAAGAGAAGGCTCTCAACAATCAAAGAATAGAACGCTTATACTAACCAAGGGAGCACCTGAGAGTGTTCTGATGCTATGTTCGTCTATCATGGATAAAAATGGAGAATGCAGAGAATTAGACAAGAAGACGAGATCTTCGCTGCATGACAAGAGTCTACAAATGGCTAAGCGCGGATTGAGAGTACTAGCTTTTGCGCAGAGAGATGAAAAGTTTGACGAAGAGTTAAATATTGCGGATTGTGAGAAGGATTTGACCTTCTTAGGATTTGTTGCCCTGTTGGATCCTCCAAGAGCATCAGTAGCCAAATCGATAAAGATATGTCGCCGAGCTGGTATAAGAGTGTTTATGATTACGGGAGATCACGCATCCACGGGAAGATATGTCGCCGAAGCGCTTCATATCATTGCTCCTGGAGCGGAGAATGCTGTTTTAGAGGGAAAAGATATTGACCGTCTTGTAGCGACCAATACTCTCCATACTTTAGATCCATTTCCCCAGGTGTTCGCCAGAGTATCACCAGAGAACAAGATTCAAATCGTTGAGGCGTTACAAAAGCAAGGAGAAGTCGTAGCTATGATTGGAGATGGCATTAATGATGCTGGATCGATCAAAAGATCGGATGTGGGAGTAGCGATGGGAATGAATTCTACAGATGTTGCCAAGGAGGCAGCCACTATTGTTCTTGCGGATAATAACTTCTCAAGCATTGTTGAAGCGATTAGAGAGGGTAGGCATACCTTTGACAACATTAAGATCTTTGTGCTCTATTTGTTGTCATGTAATTTGGGAGAACTAATGATCATGTTCTTTGCCATTGCTTCTTATACACCCATACCATTCTCTCCTATTCAAATCTTGTGGGCTAACTTGATTGCTGATACTCCTCCCGCTCTCAGTCTTGGAGTAGAACCGGTGGACAAGCACGCCTTGCAAAGATTGCCTCGAAGTCCAAAGCAAGGGCTTTTCACGTACAAAGGTTGGATCATCATGTTGTACCAATCAGTTGTGATGACTGTGATCGCGCTCTCCGGTTTTGTAGTATCGTATTATGTGGAGAGATACACACTCATGCACTGTAGATCATTCACTTTTGTTCTATTGATATCTGTGCAATTGGTACACGCATTTCATTCCCGCTCCATCACGAAGTCCATCTTCTCGATGAATCTACTTGGCAACAAATGGCTTGTCTGGGCTACATTATTATCATTTGCATTGGTTGTATTGGGAATCTATACTCCTAAACTTAACACTCTTCTCGATTTTGTTCCGCTCGATCACTGGGACTGGTTCAAAGTGATCATTGGATGTGTTATCCACTCTTTTCTGATCGAGATTAGCAAGGTGCCCATCCGAAGATATTCACGAGCCAAATCTCATGGCAGAAAGTTTTATGTGGACATGTAGTATTGAAGGAGTGTCATGGTTGAAATAAATAATTTTATTCCCAAACGGCTCGAAAATTACAATTATAAAACTGGAGACCTTGTTAGAGGCCAGTACTGGATGAAAACGGATACTGTTGATGTGTGAGCTTCTCACTTAAAGTCCACATCATATTTGATAGCTTGACATCTTTAAGCATTCTGGAGGTTGTAGTCTGGTATAGTTCCACACAGTTACAATCTGAAAAGAAACCAAACTTTTTCTCATCCAATTGTGCGTTTGTTGCACAAAACACTGAAGTTGCTGCGCCCTGCTCCATTGTTTTGATAAACGGATGCGTTAACCATATACCGAACCTAGACAACGTGTGCTCATCAATAATAAGACTAGACTTCACAATACCAGGATCTACAGCAAAAACATTAATATCCACTCCGTTTCGCTCCAACAATCGACTCAAATGCTCTGCAAACAAAATATTGGCAAGACCCGTCTCGGCAAAAGCGTTCCAACCTGTTGCATAGGGTCTCTTCTTCCAATACAGATCATCAAAATTAATGGACTGAGCATACTCGTGCGCAAAGCTCGTCAGCACTAAAATCCTACCCTTGTTCAGCTCGTTCTCAGTCGTGGACTTCATTAGATTTAGTAATCGCATCGTCAATGCAAAATGGCCCAAATGATTGACTCCGTATTGCATTTCGAACCCATCTTTCGTGTAGCTCAGTGGAGGAATCATTTTAGAGCTATTGAGAATGAGAGTGTTCAACGATTGGAACTTGTGCTCAAACTCGGCTACAAAGCGCTCAATCGACTCCAAAGAGCTCAAATCGCACACCATTCCCGTCAGTTGACCCGTATGCACCTTGTTTGGTTCATTTCGCGCGAACCATTCCAAATTTTCAAGTATGAGCCGTTGAACCGTTCGCTCCACTTTTTCCTGACTACGGGCGGCAATCACAACATACGCGCCATGTCGGAACAATATCTTGGCGGTTTCTAGACCAATCCCACTCGTGGCACCCGTAATGAGCACAACTTTGCCTTGAAGCTCCATGGAAGATGTCATGACTTGTTCAGCTGTGGTCGTCTGACCAAAAGGACTCAACAACGTGCCTGTGATCGTAGTGGACACATTATTGAACGAGTGCTTAATGGTTGTGGCAGTGGTGTTCATTGTGTCTGACACGGCTGTTGTGGCATTGTTCACAGTGTTTCCCATTCCTTGTTGACTGTGATTGTGCGATTGTGTGATTCTGTTGTTTCTGTTTGTCCGGAATGAGATTCGGTGTCTTGTTGTTTGTGGACGTCTTTTTTGGTTCGGATATCTTTTGAGAGGGAATTAAGATCACAAGACAAAGGAGTGGAAAAACAAAAAGTTTATGTAATGATAACGATGATCCAGGGTTCACTGTGCTGTTGGCATTCAGTTTGTTGTTGAAATTTCTGCAAGCTCTCTGCTTATGCGTCTGCTTGCGAGGAAACCGGCATATTCTCGTGTGGAAATGAATCGAGAGAAGGTGTCACCAATATTGTCCATAGCCATGGAGTACAAGATTCGAATTGCCTTCTCAAACTCTTCAAGAGATAACTCAGCAGGTTCAATCTTCTGAATGAAAGACTTTTTTCGAGCTCCGCTAATGTTAAACTCTCTCTCGCTATTCTTTTTGAGATACAGATCGTGAATGGCATCCAGGGCTGACTTTCGTTGAGAAGCTGACATGATGGGTCCGTTGGTCTTCAACTGTTCCAAATCTTTCCACAAGAGTAAGTTCTCCAGTGAACTCTCCAGTTGGAAGTATCTAAAGGCAACATAGTAACCATGCTCGTGACGCAAGAGAATCAACATTTCTCCCATGATAGCATCACTATCAGATGCAGTGGAGCTTGTGTTATATCCAGTTGGAGAAATGCAAGATGTTCCCCTCCTGAACACACCAATAATCGAAAATACAAGGACTGCTCCACCAAAGGCTGCAATCTTGACAAATATGTGAGTGAATTCAAGCACAGTTCGAACAATGTCCAGTGGAGAGTATGTCTTTGATTCTACGACGAGACTAGCAATTCCAACCGAATAGGTAGCAATCAATAGACAGATAGCAACAAAGATAAAGCATGCCTCCGTTCTAAACCACAAAACATCATCCCTGAAGAATTTGGTTGGGAATTGTAAAAGACCTTGAATTGATCGTTCCTTTTTAAACGCATTCGGTTCTTGCGTCGTACCAAGCCTACTGTTTCGTTCATTAATCAGTGCTCTCTTCATGGATCCGAGATAGTCAATAATCATCGTGGCTAAAATAGCCAAGGCCAAGAGTATCATCATACCAGCATACACCAAGGCCTGAACAGTAACTATCTTGGTCCGATTTGTAGTTGAGGTCCCTTTGTTGTAAAGACCAGCAGCTAATCCTACTAGTATTGCAAACACAGCCATAACACACAGACCAACAACCAGTGCAACAATAGAAAATACCCACTTAGAAACAATTATTTTGGATATTCTCATGAAATGTTGTCTCTGTTTTGGTGATGTTGATCCCATGATGTGATAAATATTCTGGTGTAAAATAAATCGTATTTGTTGCCACAGGAAAACGAACAACATAACCACTGTCAAAGGATTTGCTGACAGCATTATGACATATGAGAAAGCATCGGACGCTACATGCTTTCCAGCTAAAGACAACGAGTTTCTTATCCACCCTTGCAATACACTGTCTACAATGATCGCGGTCATACCCAAGTGAGGAGCAATAAAACGAGATCTGACTGGTTGTGTATTGTATGTGAGCACCAATCCAACTAATATTGCAGAACAAATAACAATATACACTGTGTTAATGGCTATGCCTGCTATTTTGACCTCCATGTACTTGACTGTTGTGTCTCCTGTTTCAAGTATGAAGGCTGAGAAGCTTGTTGTGTGATTACAAGCACAATAGATAGATTGAGCATCACTCTTCAGCATATAACAACCATCAGTCTTCCACAATTTTTGAACCTCGTCCCAATATCCACAGTCATACCTTTTATCTTCACAGGATCCAGAGGAGCATTGCAACTGAAGAATGATTGGTTCACTCAACTCAGCTACATGCATATCTGGACCATCATGATATCTAAAAGTCAAATCGAGTACAGGTGATGACATTCGGTTTGTGTCATTTACGGATCCCCATGCATATGGATTGTTCTTGAATACAACCATACTATAAGCAACCACATCTGAGTTGACATTGTCTGAGAATGAGCTGGGGATCAAAAAACTGCTGCCCTTATGAGGAAGTTCGACAGGAGCTAATGCTAAGTTCGAACAATTATCCAGTCCTATAATGACCTCCAATAGTTGAGATGTCAAAACCATGGGTGCATCGCCAACGGACATACCTGATAGCATTAGTGTAACCATAGCTTTCACAGTGTCCATTAGCTCATCTCCTAAGGATTCACTAGTCCTATACTCATGAGTAGACACGTTCGAAAGTATAGTAACTACCATCTGTGCCTCCTGCTCGTGGAAAATGGGTGTTGATATCGTTGAGGTTGAGGTCGCAGCATTTAAGACAGCATGTACAATCTTGAGAGCAGTCAGAAGACTGGTCTCGTTCATAACGCTCTGATGATTCAATATTACATTTGTAATAGTAAGATAGTCCTTCAACAACTCTACAGTTACATTACCTTGAATTTGGTTGATCGAAGTAATTGTGTCATCTAAAATATTCGCAATAATATTTGAAATCGGTCCTTCTACAACTTGGGTCAAGTTTGTCACTTTGTCCAGTATGTTCTTCACACCATTCGTTATTGCTGTTATGTTTGGTAACAAAGCAGGGATTGTCAAATTAAAAGAGCAAGTGCCTAGTCTATCTTCATTGGCAGTGCTCTCTATAACAGAAACAATCAATCCCAGAGTGCTATTACGTTGTTGTCCAGCAGGTAGAGATGCTGAAACTGTACTATTTGTCGAACTTTTGACTGTTACCTTGGTGGCATTGTAGTAATAGGAGAAGTAATAGAAAACCAGGCCACTTCCCCAATTATTAGCTGAAATTCGGAAATCAGACAGAGATGTGAGAGAGGCGGTCAAACAATTATTAGGCACCGTGACCATTGGAATGTATGGTCTTGATTTAAGGATAAAGGGAATGGTTGCCACACCTCCTAATGGAGTAGTGATAGTTAGTGTAATATTCACCGTTAAATCTCCCATTCCCTCAACGGCTGATACAGGATTCAGTACTAACTCAGATTGATTAAAACCGTTAATAGTTAACAAGTTTGAGTTCAGTGCCGAAGAACCTACAGCCCAATCGAACGAGAAGCCTAGCTTATCAAGCACTAGTTGTCCCAAATTATTAACAATAGAGGGGACTAATGTTAATGGTCTATGTCTGGAAAACAGATGCTTGACACCTGGGATAATAGAATTACCATTGTCTGCAAAACCAATATGATAAGAGCAGTTGGATATTGACTCCTGTAGGAAGCAGAGAGGAGGTAGACCACAATCAAAATGTAACTTCAATTCAGCAGTTTTCTCAAGAACCAGACCTGATATGTTAGCAGTTGCAGTCGCTACAAGTGTAAACTCACCAGCTCCTAACTCCGGCAAAACATGTAAACTATAACCCGAGGTTTGTGTCAATGGCGTAGAAATTCCATTTTGTCTCATTGACCAACTGATTGACACCAACGAAAATAGTGATACACTAGAGATAGAAGCTGTCACATTCAAGCCTCCACATACACTATCAAGTTCATTCAAACCGTGGAACCCAATCGTAAATGTTTTGAGAATATCACACAGTGGTCCTTCGTGTTCATCACTGCAAAGACAAAGATTAGGTGCTATACACTGCCCATGTGATGAGCATACATTCAATGAATCGTTACTAAGAAAACCAAAGCAATCTGTTAATTCACAAAGAAGTCCACCAAAGCCACTCGAACAATCACAAAGGTTTGGCAGCAAGCAGTTTCCCCTCCCTCCGCAGACATTCAAATGATCATCTCCGAGGAGACCACCACAAAGAGGTAGAGAACAGTTTGATCCACCCCACAATGGATTGCAAAGACAATTATCTTTGCCCAAACATAGACCATGCCCTGAACAAACGTTTAAAATATCAAGAGCAGAGTGTTCATAGCACATAGGAATGGAACAATTAATACCTGTGAATCCAATCTCGCAAATACAATTATCCCCACTTGTGCATTGACCATTTCCAGAGCAAACATGCAACAGATCAAGAGCTGAATGTCCGAAACATGTCGGTGTTGAGCAGTTTGGCCCTGTCCACATTGGATTGCAAAGGCAATCGTCTTTACCCAAGCAGAGACCATGCCCGGAACAAACGTTCAAAATATCAAGAGCAGAGTGTCCATAACACAGTGGAACAGAGCAATTAATACCTGTGAATCCAATGTTGCAAATGCAGTTATCTCCACTGGTGCATTGACCATTTCCAGAACAAACATGTAATAGGTCGAGAGCAGAATGTCCAAAACATAGTGGTACCGGTATTGAGCAGTTTGCTCCTGTCCACAGTGGAAGGCACTCACATGTATCTTTGCCCAAGCAGAGTCCATGACCAGAACAAACGTTTAAAACATCAAGAGCAGAGTGTTCATAGCACATAGGAATGGAACAATTAGCTCCTGTAAATCCAACATCACAAATGCAACTATTTGGGTCAGAGCAATTGCCATTGAGAGAGCATACACTGAGGCTATCGGAGGCCAATCCAAAGCACACTGGAAGGTGGCAATTCCATCCAGTGTATTGTTCGAGAGGGCACTCACAAGAGTCAATCTGTGAGCAATTCCCTCTTCCACTGCAAACACCAACTTCACCATTAAATAATAAATTACAAGTAGTTCCTGATAAAATGAATAGACTGTGTGATGCTCCCAATGAAATTTTTGAGAAAGCTGATTGAGGTAGGAGGTTTGGCAGTGCCACTGGTGAATTGGATCCACCACCCAACCCCAACAGTCCCAGTAATCCTGAGCCTATGGAAAGTACATTATTGAGCGTAGTTGTAATGAGTGCCGTCGGCTTAAAGTTGCTAACAACAATCTTTGTGACACCTGAAGAAACAACAAGCTCAGGTGCACCTCCTAATAGAATGACTCCCCCTATTCCTAGTTGACCCTGCGAATCATCACCCCAAGCGTACAAACTTCCATCTGAAGTCACAGCATAGCCATTATCACCACCAGATGCGATATCAACCACAGTTTTACTAGCAACTGATAGTGCGTTGTGTGCGAAATCGCTAGTGAGACCAAGAAGATCAGCTTTACCCAATTGAGTCTTTGTATTCATTCCCCAATTGTAAAGGACACCAGAACTACTCAAGACTGCAGCATGTGCTCTTCCACAAGTAATTTTGGTAATGCCAGTTAGACCCTTTGCTGTTGGAGTCATGATGTCAGCCCCTCCTCCAATTCGAATACCCCAAGTATAGACAGCTCCAGCGGTTGTCAGAGCAACCGTATAATCAGTTCCGCAGCATACATCAGAGACATTGGAAGAAAAAGTCACCATTGTTGGTGCATAAGTTGTCGTTACATCGCCTGTGCCCAAGCTATAGTGAGCGTTAAGCCCCCAAGCATGGACCTTGCCCAGTGAATCCACTGCTAAGGCATGATTTTGACAGGCACGAACAACAGTAGCTACACGACCAGTCAGAGATCCCTTGAGAAGTGTCGGAACGTTCGTGCTTGTGAATGTTGAGTTTACACCGAGGGCATTAGGGTGTGTACCCCAACTGTAAACTTTTCCATTCAGTATTGCCAAGGAAAAATTTTCTCCGGCATCCACGGCCGTCACATTTTGAAACAGTAGGTCACCTTGAACACGGCCCAATTCCGATCCGGAGTGACCCAATTGTTGACTAGAGTTGCTACCCGCGGTGAACAAGTAACCTGCTTCGACCACTTGAGTTGTGGTGATGACACACAACAGTAACAACAAAATGGAGATCAATGAAGACTGATATCTATCATTCATTTTGAGTTGTTTCTTTTTTGTGAAGTCTGATAGACACGTCTGTTGTTGTGGAATCTCTGTGTAGTCGTTGTTGGGATGAAACTATCTTTGGTCTCTAGCTACAAGTCAAGACTATGTGTGAGTTTGTTTGTTGGCTTGTAGTGGTCTTGTTGTTTCAGGGTATGACCTCTCATGGCAAGAGTTGCGAACTCTAAGATGTGTGTAGTATTGTTTTGGGCCCACACATCATCAACAACATGTCAAGTGTTCGTCCCGATAAGAGAGATTCCAATGCGTTGAGGACAAAAAATAAGGGCGCAAGATTTTTATGCGATCAGATTCCTCAAATGGTGCATTCGGGAGATAACCCATTCGCGCACAACGTCTTCTTTGTAAATGCAGGCGCACCAACACTCTCTGGTTTAGCAAGCAGATGCCACGATGTTACTAAGTTTCCCTGAACTTTGTCGCAATGCTGGTACCACAACAAGAAGTAGCCAGGTAGTTGTACCCCAACTGCAAGCGAAAACGAATTTTGAGGTTGCTGTGGAACTCTCAATACATCAATTTTCTCTTCGACTCTCCCTTCGATGGACGAGAACACGTCTCGGGTTCGATTGAACTCAACAAGAGCTATATGAAAAGAGGCAAACCACTCTTATAACATTCATGCATCACTTTTCAATGACGTCCGGCCAAATACCCTCTCCTTCGTCAATAGCAACTTATCGCACATTAGAGGCGCCCTACCACCAAAATGTTGTTTGGTGTTGCTTGTGGTGAAAGAGAAGTAATTGCGGGGTTGGGTTGACGGCTTCTAGTAGAGTATAAATGATTTATCTTTCCTTCCATTTCGATGGAAAGCTCACTTTGATGTAACAACGAACTCATAAACAAATGGTGATTGATTTGGAGTCTTGTTGAGAAGTCGGTCATTGGTTTCTGAAGCGGCAATTCTTAAGTAGGACCAAGAAAGTCGTGCAAACAACAACCTTAAGGCCAAGTTGAACCTATTTAATCCATAACACCTAGGATCTTGCAATAGGTCATTGTCATACTACATAACGTTTCCGCTGGTCATCACAATCATGCACTCTTCAGTTGGTGAATTGAAGTGAAACACGTCTTGTTGAACCATGCGGAGAATTATAGCCGATGCGCCAAATACACGATCGTCGTGTTGCCAGTGCATTTCACACAAATTGAAGCTCGCATACTTGTAAAAAAAAGAACCAATCTCTCTCACCAAGACACAACAACAATAACTCAAAGCAATGGCAGAAGAAACCCCAGTCACAGTCCCTGAATTCAAGCTCAACACCTGGAAAGACGTCGTCTCCAACAGATCAAAGGACGAATCCAAGCAATGGTTCAAGGAGAACTACCCAAATGCTCAAAATCACTCCATCTGGTTGGCCAAGTACAAGTACCCTGATGAGCTCTATGCTCTCCTCTTTATGAATGAGAACTTGGTTGGTGGTTACTTGCAAGAACAGTACATGGACAATGGTGTGCGCAAGGTTGCCTACGGATCGTGCTACATTCATGGACCAAGTGAGAAGGCAAAGTTTGTCTTGACTCAATTGTGGATGTTCACTACTCCAGAGATCCCTCAATTGTTCTTGGAATCCAACTTGTATCCAAACTTTGAATTCACTCAATTGGACTTTAACGATGCTGCACAACAAGAACAAATCTTGGACATGCTTGTCAAGGATGAGGATGACGAAGCTGTTGCTGGACTCATTGGAAAGCCATTGTCCAGAGACGTCTACAAATAAATGAACATAAACTATCCTGCTTAGACCAATCAACTTGACATTGCTTTGACCGAGCTAAATTTCGCATTTCACGATTCCTTTTTTCCGATCGACGCTCCGTGGTCGAAGATTCTCACTTGTCCCTTCATTCCCTCTGAATACAATAATCAGCATGTCATGTGAAGGAATTGAGTCATGAAACAAAACATGTTCAAAGCTGGTCGCATGATCTCATTCCTACATCTGATGAGGGTTTTCTCTTGATGTGCGATCCACGGGTAAAGTTTGTGTGGTCAACCTTTGGATTTTTCGCGTTTTCACACGCAAGGACAAACACGACAATCGCGCCAAAATCAGTTATTTCCCCGCTATCCATTTCGTGGCCTTTGCGACGCACACACGACATTCGAATGCCTTCGTAAAAAGCTCCACACAAAAACACAAGAAAAAAAACAAAATCACCCACCATCACCACCAACAACTACTACACACACGCAAACAACACACACTTGTTTGAAAAAAAAGAAGTTTTAATAACAACAATACACTATAGTAGTAGTAGTTATGGCATCGTACGGTTCCGTTTCTGATGAATATGCCAACACTGGAGCCAATGGTGCTACCGGTTTGTTAAGAAAAGATACACAAGATCATGGTTATGCAGATCAACCTGAACCATCCCTCCTGAAGAAGATTGTTGAGAATAGGTGGTTGAACTTGATTTTGTTCCTAGTGCTGTGGGTCATTGTTTTTGGATCTATTGCCTGTGTCACTGTCGTGGCAGTGTTGCACTATCACTTGTTGTTTGTCTGTGGTTACGCAGAATTTATCTTTTTGGTGGCATTGGAGGGTATTGTTCTCTCATTTTGCCTCTATCACATTTTCCACATTTTCCAACTATTTAAGAAACGAGCACAACAGAATCCGGTCAAGGGTCCATTTGCCTGGTTTGCTGATCCTTCTACATTTGATGACAACAGTCACTATGAAGCAAACAATGTAGATGAGGAGTATGATCAAGACTATGAAGATGATGACGTCGATGAGGACAATGATGGTGAAGAATCACGGACTACCAAGATTTTCATCTTTGTTCTCAAGACTGTCTCATTGTTGGTCAGTGTTGCTGCCATGATTGTTCTCTTTTTGTTCACTGTTGTTGCTGTTCCAATTCAACAGAGCACATTGCCTCAAACATCTGGATCATTGAACTTTGGATCCGGTAAGCTCACTGGATCTACTCCACCTGTGATTACTCGTGAAGCCAACGGTATTGTTCACATTCAGGCACAAACCGTTCACGATGCCCTATTTGCTCAAGGTGTTGTCCACGCTCAAGACAGAATGTGGCAACTGGAGTTCCATAAGCGTATTGGTGCTGGCTCCTTGGCAGAGATTGCTGGACCGGACGCAATCGATGTTGATAAGGGATCTCGTACCATTGGTTTCCGTGTTGCTGGTACTAGTGCATTGAGTGCTCTCTCTCAAGATATCAAGGACATGCTCCAAGCATACTGCGATGGTATTAATGCATTCTATGAATCCAATCCTGCTCTCTCTCCAGAGTTCTCTCTGTTGAAGATTAAGCCAAGCAAGTGGGAACCTTTGGATGTTACCACTTGGTCAAAGGTTATGGCCTTCTCACTTTCTGCAAACCATCAGAGAGAAATCATTCGTTACAGACTGCTTCAACAAGGTTTGACCAAGAGTCGTATCGATCAATTGTTGCCATTGTATCCAAAGGACAAGATCACAGTCTTGAGTGCTGCTCAATTGAACATTACTCTGTCTGAGAAGGAGATTGATGAGCTTGAAGCCCTTTTGAGCAATGATGATGGTTTCTATCAACCATCTTTGGTCAACAACACCAAGACTGAAGTTGCTGGATTCTATAAGCCAATGCAATCCAAGTTGTTTAGCAGTGCTTTTGATAGTGTCTTCTTGAAGCCAATGATGGCCAAAGCATCAAACAACTGGGTTGTTGCTGGTAAGTTGACAAAGAGTGGTAAGCCAATGTTGGCCAATGATCCTCATTTGGAACAGACTGCTCCTGGTATCTGGTACTTGAATCACATCCAGAGTGCTGATGGATTAGATGTTATTGGTGCTTCCTTTGCTGGTTCTCCTGGTGTTATCATTGGACGTAACAAGGATATTTCATGGGGTGTCACGAACAGTTTTGCTGATGCTCAAGACATTTTTGCCATTCATGAAAAGGTGGCTGGTGAGAGCTATGTGCACAACAATGCTGTTCAGGATTACAAAAAGAGAACTGAGACTATCAAGGTCAAGGGTCGCGCCGATGTCACATTGACTGTTTTGGAGACTGTTTATGGTCCAGTGGTCAATGATATGATGGGTGTTGAACAGAGTGTTCCATTGTCAATGCATTGGGTTGGAAGAGATGAAGCTGATACCACTGTTTCTGCTTACATGAAGTTGAACTTTGCCAAGAATCACGAAGATTTCTTGAACGCCATGAGATTGTACGTTGTGCCATCACAAAACTTTGTCTATGCTGACACTCAAGGAAACATTGCTTATCATTTGGCTGGTAAGATTCCAATCAGATCTGAAGGTCACAGTGGTCGATATGTTGTTCCTGGTAATGGTACATACGATTATTTCGATGAACCAACCAACTATATTCCATTTGACAAGTTGCCTCAAATCGTGAATCCAGCACGAGGATTTGTTTCCTCTGCTAACAACCGTGTGACTCCACGCGGTTTCGAGTACAGCATTTCTCAAGACTTCTTTGAGGTTTACAGAGCACAAAGAATTGATTATTTGCTCGCTAACAAGACTTTCAACGGTACTGTTTCATGGAAGGACATGAGAGACATTCAATATGATGTTCACTCTGCCTTGTTTGAAGATTTCCATTTCATCTTCAAGCAGTTGGCCGGAAATGTGTCAAAGGAAATTGATACATGGAGAGACAAGCTTGTCAAGTGGGACGCTGACGAGAAACTCTATTCTCAAGAAGCATCCATCTTCGAAATGTGGTTCTACAACATGGGTAACATGATCAGTAAGGAAAGTAACAACAAGATCAAGAACTGGAGAGACCCAGCATACTTGATTCATGCATTGAACAACAATGACATTGGATGCACACTCGCTTACAACAAGACTTGCTTCCAAGTTGCAGGAATTGTTTTGGAAGAGTCTATTGAGAGCTTGGAGAAGACTTATGGTAGTGTTCCATTATGGGGATCAGACATTCATCAAGTTGACTTTGTTCATCAATTGTTGAAGGGAAGAACAATGGGATGCTTGGCCTCCAAGACAATGATGAACATTGGTGGTACAGAAACTGCCAATGTTGGTGTCATTGAAGATCAATACTTGACCACCAGAGAAGGTGTTTCCTACAGACAGATTATTGATATGGCCAATGACTACAAGGGTGGTCAGGCTCCAGCCTCTGACAAATTCATTATCCCATTGGGTCAATCAGGCAACTTTTTGTCTCCACTGTATGACAACTTTATTCAGAAATGGAAGGATGGCAGCTTCATTGACATGAAGATGGCAAACTTTGAAGTGTACAAAAAGCTAACAGTGAAAACCAAGTAAAAAACAAACGATACAATTTTAATCAGGGCACCTTTGATCCGCAAAGCCGTTCCTTATCCTCAAAAAGATTCTTTTTGCTTCACAAAAGCCCGCGCATGGCACTTCCATTCACCCATTGTCACCCTTCTGTTTCCGCAAGGCTAATTGCACGAAAGAAAACAAAACAATCAAACAATGAACATTCATGATTCTGAGGCATCATACTACCTCAGTCAATACCAAAGAAAACCGAGAGAAATCATCACTTATTATCACCTGTATCTCCTCGGTGCATTCTCCATCTACATTGTTGTCTTTGTCCTTTCACTCGTCATTTTCTTACCACTGCGTCTCACATGCTCCTATCTTCTTCATCGTCGGCGACAACAACAACAACAATCCTCATTATCGAACAACAACACACAAACGAACAAAACAAATGATTTGAGTGGTGGCGATGCTGATGTTGATGCTGATACTTTGACAAAAGGTAAAAAACGGAAAGCTCCAATCAAATTGTGTGGTCAACGGTTGGATCATCGATTATTGTTGAAAATTTTGGATCGATTCTTTGTGTTTTGGTGTTGGTTCTTGGTTGGATTTCCATTTGTGATTTTGAGCCTATTTTCATTGGTACCGATTCAAGCATCCATACCAGTGTCCTCACTGTTTTTCATTATTGGATCGCTTCAGGTTTTTCGAGTCAATTATCGCAAGAAGAAACAACGTGCTGCTGCAAAATCAATGGATGAAACGAAAAAAAATTCAAATGAACAACCAAAAGCAGTGAATGAAAATACGGTGAATCATGTTGCGAGTCATAATACCACTTGTAATGATGGTGCAAATGGGAATGGTCACATGGTAGAGCTTGATCGTGTGACTGTGAATCATGGAAATGGTGATCATCATGATGTAATGGTGATACACACAACAATGACAACGATGGATGATGTCGAGGGTAAGAACAACAATAACAATGTGAGTTTGGGATTTTGGCATGAACAGATGCGAAACATCATGTACTATCCGTTGGATGTCTTGCTTGGAATCAAACAATATTTTATTGTTGCTGTGTTGGTGTTGATTGCATCGATTGCATTGGCTATTGCACTGATTATGCCTACTTGTCATGTTTGTCTGATTAAGGGCTATAGTAGCACGGCTGTAGGTCGAAAATATGAGAGTCAAGTGTGTAAGATGAACGAGATTTGTAGAGTATATTTCACAGTTCCTCGCGATATGAGTCAATCAATGATTGTGAATTTCCATACGCAGTCACATCGACCCAATGCCACCTATGTGATCTATTCGCTGGTGGGTAACAATACGATCGAGATGACAGCTGATGTAAAATTCTTTAGAATGTCAGAGATTAAGGATCAATCAAGGTTTCAATACTGGGCTGATCTCACTGACTTGAAACCGGATTCAGTGTATACAGTAACTGCTGTCGCTGTGTTTCCAAGTGTTGGTATGGTGAAATCGGAACCAAAAATGTTTAAAACTGCACCGAGTCTATCATCCAACTCCTCCGTCTCTTTTATCAGTGGAGGAGACATGGAATGGAGTCAAAGTGGAATCGAGCTGACAAAATTGATCGCAAAGAGCCAACCCTTATTTGCTGTGATCGCAGGTGACATTGCCTATGAAAACGGGATTCCTAGTTGCTACCTCGTAATGGATAGGTGGTTTAAAAACTGGGAAAAGTATTCGATTCAAGATTCAGGTCTATCAACCCCCATGCTCACTGCAATTGGAAATCATGAAGCAGGAGGATTCAGGAAGAAGCGTTCTCAGGTAGGATTCTATCTTCGTTATTTTCCTCATGAGATTGGACTTGAAAACCTACAACAAGCTCCAACATATCACGAGCATTGGTTTGCTCAGCACTTGGTCCTTTATATTCTAGATGCACATATTATATCTCCTATTCGAGGTCAACAAACAGAATGGCTGAACGATACAATGCTCGGAACTCCAGCAAACAGAACAAACCGAATTGCTCTCTATCATGCTTCTGCCTATCCTGTTGTACAGACTGAGATTGCTGATATTGTGTATGACTTGCGAACTTTAGTGGTGCCTCTGTTCGAGAAGTACAATTTGAGTGCTGCATTTGAGCATCACTACCACGTATTCTTCCAATCTCAACCAATACGCGATAATCTTGTGGTGGATGAGGGTCAGGGTATTCGGTACTTTGGTCAGGGTATGTATAATCTATGGACAAAGTTCATTCTTTCTTCACTTTTGTTGCTAGAAAATCATCTAACACCTTTCTCTTGCGCATATTGTAGGTGCATGGGGATTGACTCCTCGAAAGAAAGATCCCCAGATGTGGTACTTGGACAAGTATGGATCTTTGGATCATGTCTATCTGACCACTTGTTCCGTTGGATCTTGCTTCATCCAAAGTCACATTTACAATACAACATCTCAATCTGTGGAAGTGTTCACTGAACACTCCATCTCCAGATCGTAGCTTGATCTTTCGTGTTTCCACCAAATGCTTGCATTTTTCTCCTAACGAATCTCGTCAATGTCACAATTAAGATTCGGGTAGTGAATTCCCTGATAGGAAAAGAATTAGACATGCCTATCTTTTTGACCATAAGAATTCGAAAATTGACGTTTTTCTTCGTTTCATTGACTGTAGAAGGACGTCTGGATTTGACTCCTAGACACAGCATCTCTGGGTCCAGTTCAGCTCTTTGACTCTTCGAGCTCGAATTTTACTGTCAAACATTCTGAAAGCAACAACCGTAAAGATATCATCGCTCTTTTTACTGGGTCTAGTTGATACCTCCAAGATGGGGTTTTTATCGTTTCGTAGTGTTCGGTGCCGTTCAACATTGAATTCCTTCGCTTCGGAAACTTTATGTGAGCTACAAACAATTGTCCGAGCAGGAACATTAAGAATGGCGGAAGTAAGGCCCATTTCTGTTTGCCCGCACTCCCGAACGCAGTTACAACCGGGGTTTCCGCGACTTATCTATGGTCCTCACTGACCGATTCATTCACACTCCCTTCTGTTAATGAGTTGGAGGTAGAAAGAAAGCTACGCATTCCTCCACCTCCTCCATTGTCCACCTGCAGCATCCTGCAAATCGCCAAGTCAAAAAAACGATCGCACACACATTTTTATATTTGACAAAACACAAATACAAACAAACAAACAAACAAACAACAATAGCTATATTTATATACTTCGATAAAACAACACTTGATTAAGAGCTATGGCAGACTTTACATTACTTGATGTAGGATTAATCCTATTCTTTGCTGCTGTTTTCTACATGATATGGGAACAGATTTGGGTTTATAAGCACACAAAGTCCATACCTGGTCCAAAATGGGTCTTACCAATCATTGGTCAAACGATATCCATGATTTGGACACCTTGGCAATTTTATGAAAAACAAGGACAATATGGTCCAGTCAGTTGGAATAGCTTGGGTGGACAGTATGTTGATTTCTCTTTTTGTGTATGATGATGATTGTTGTAGATTTGCTAACAATCATATGATTCTCTTTATTTCAATCTCGCTATTGTGATCTCATCTCAAACGCAACTTGATCATCATCATTACTACTTGATCATGTGTGACGTCACACACGAATTTGTACTACAACTGTGTTGATCATCATGTATCTATTGGTGTCATCATCCCCACTTGCTATTGATATCATCCTGATGATCACGAAATAATTTCTCGTGTGTTGCTAATTTTAGGCTTGTCTACTATTTGACAGATAACGATCTGATTCGTAAGGTGTTCATGAATCAAGAGGGAAAGTTGCGCTTGTTTTTGATTTTTGGCGCAGAAAAAATTTTGGGAAGCAACAATATTGCTTTCATGCATGGACCAGAGCATGTGGCTCTCCGTAAGCAATTGCTTCCTTTGTTTACTACCAAGGCATTGTCCACCTATTTGACAATGCAAGAGAGACACACGAGAGAAAAGCTTGAAAAGCTTTTGGCTAGAACAGCACCTGAACAAGTGAGAACCGAGATGAGAGATTTGATTCTGGAGACTTCATGTGAAGTGTTTGTTGGTACATACTTGACTGAGGCAGAGTCTGCTGACATGGCTGAGGCTTACTTGAAAATGAATGATGGTTTGTTGTGTATCCCAATTGCTTATCCAGGTGGTACTCAATGGAAGGCCATTCAAGCAAGAAAGAAGGTTGTTTCCATTTTGGAGAGATGTGTCGAGTTGGCAAAGGTCAGAATGGCCGATGATGCTGCTCCAACATGTTTGCTCGATTTTTGGATGGAAGAACAGCGCAGATTGGAAAAGACTGGAGAAACAGTTGAATTTACGGATACGAATAAGATTGCATGCACTGTTTTGGACTTTTTGTTTGCTAGTCAAGATGCTACTACTTCTGCTCTCACTTGGTTGTTGGCTCTCGTTGATCAACATCCAGAAGTGTTTGAGAAGATTAAAGAAGAACAATTGAGATTGAGACCAAATGACGAACCATTGACTCAAGAATTGTTGGAACAAATGGAGTACACTAGACAAGTTGTGCATGAAAATCTGAGATTTAGAGTGCCAACCACTATGATGCCTCACGTTGCCGCTGAAGAATACAAGTTGACCAAGGATGTCACTGTTCCAAAGGGATCTGTTCTCATGGGTAGTATCTATGAGTCTCACTTCCAAGGATTCACTGATGCACACAAATTCGATCCAGAGCGATGGGGTAGTGAGAGAGCGGAAGACATTAAGCACGGAAAGTACTTTTTGCCATTCGGAACTGGACCTCACATGTGTCTTGGCCGCCAATATGCTGTCAATCAACAAATTTGCTTCTTGGCTGTCTTCTGCAGAAATAGCACATGGACTCGTACTAGAACACCAATATCCGATGAGATTATTTTCACTCCAACTTTGATGCCAGCCGACAACTGCATCCTCTCATTCCAAAAGAGTGAGCACTACCAACCAACTGGACACAAAGTTCAAGCCCACTAAGATTTTCTATTTGACTCCCTATCAACGTTCCTTATTTAATAATAAACACAACGCTTCAATTGAATCGATACAACAACTTTGAGCAAAACTGCAAAGGCGCACTGTCGTTGTATTTTGGAATGGAAAATTGGCGGCGCTCAGGAATATTCACTTGACGGGATCTTCAGATTCCCCACCACGCACTTCTTTGTTCTAGTTTCTTGAACACTCTTGAACACGAAAAAAAACAACGAGCATCGTCACAAAACAACAACTAACAACGACAACGTCGTCTCACTCACACACCACCACATCTAAGTGAAAGCTACAACAATAATGGGAAGAGATTTTTATGCGATTTTGGAAGTGCAAAAGAATGCATCTGCCGACGAAATTAGAACTTCATACAAAAAATTGGCAAGAAAGGTATGTGGCACATGATCCCTAATCTCTCCGGAAAGACATTTCCTTGTGTGTGTGTTGGAAGAGAAAGCCGTCTCTCTTTTTTTCTTGTTTCCACTGGACACAAAAAAATCACACACAGGCTTTTGGCGCCAAAAATCGCGCCACTACTGCTGCAACAACCGCAACATGCTCACACCCATGTTTTTTTTTCTTGCTTTCTAGTTTCATCCTGACTTGAATCCAAATGCCCCACCAGAAAAGTTTACAGACATCAATGATGCCTATGAGACACTCTCTGATGCCAACAAGAGAGAATTGTTTGACAAGTTTGGTGAAGAGGGAATGAAGGACAATGGATCAGGAGGTATGGGATTTGAAGACTTTGGTAGCTTCTTTGGATTTCCATTTGGTGGTGGTGGTGGTGGTGGTCCAAGTGGCAGAAGACATCAGCACAGTGGACCTCAAAAGGGTGAAACCGTGCGTCAAGGATTGCCCGTCACTCTCGAAGAACTTTACAATGGCGCCACAAGAAAAATCCGTATTACACGAACACGCATCTGTAAGCCATGTGACGGTATTGGAGCTACAAAGAAGGAAGCTGTGGTCGAGTGCAAGAGATGCAACGGTGTGGGTATTATTAATGAGGTGAGACAAGTCGCCCCTGGCTTTGTCACCCAATCCAGAAGAGAGTGCAACCAGTGTGAGGGAGCAGGTAAGACTATGGACAAGAAGTTTATTTGCAAGAGTTGCAATGGAAAAAAGGTTGTTTCAGAGACAAAGACGATCCAAGTCGATATTGACAAGGGAATGAAGAATGAACAAAAGATTGTGTTTGAGAATGAGGCAGATGAGAGACCAGGTGTCATTGCTGGAGACATTCAATTCATTTTACAAGAAAAGTCACACGCAGTGTTTAAGCGTGATGGTCAAAATTTGATTATCAAGAAGAAGATTAGTCTGTCTGAGGCGTTGACTGGTGTCGAGTTTGTGGTGAATCATTTGGATAAGCGCAAGCTGTTGATCAAGTCGGCCAAGGGTGAAGTCATCAAACCAGGCCAAATCAAGCAGATCAAGAATGAAGGTATGCCACAATACCGTAATCCATTCGACAAGGGATTGTTGTTGATCCAGTTTGATGTTGAGTTCCCTGAGAAGATACCAATGGATGCCATTCAAAAGTTGTCTGCTGTTTTGGGCAATCCGAACGCAACCAAGATGGAGATTGACAGTGATCAGGAGGAGCATTACTTGGAAGAACCAGTGTTCGATTCATCATCCAAGGGTCAACAAAGACAAGCCTACGACTCTGACGATGAGGAAGATCACAGAGGACAGGGCGTTTCATGCGGTACTCAATAAACAATGTGTCTAGCTTGTATTCTACAGAGAATTTGGTGTCATCAGATCTATTGATTGCTTTTCGGTGGGATCCACGGCCTTTTTTGACACTCAATAGGTCCACCCGTGTAGCATCAACAGTGCTGTCATTGTTTGATCCTATCTAGTGCCATCTCGGTGTGCATATAGTCAGCTCCCGGTCATTGGTGCATCATGATCAATATTGTAAATACACACAATTGTAACCAAAAACAATCAGAGGCCAAACGATGGGACCAAGGTTTATTTTGCCGCCAAGATAAAGCATTCCTTGCATTACAGTTTCTATTTTTTGTTCTTTTTAGAAATAAATCTCTAGTACAACTCCTTCAAAGAATTGTAAATTTTCATGATTTTGTATGTTTTTTGTGGTAATTGTATATCCTATATCCTCCTATATTTTGGAGACAATCCGACAAGCAACAAGATGGTTCCGTAGGTCCAACTCGTTGTATACTCATTGTATACTGTCTACCTCAACATTATGGAGTTAAGGAAGTCAACTACCTGAGCCATCGTTTTATTGATGACCCAACCGGATAATGTTGTTGCTCCGAGGTCCTCTTTCACTGATTCTACTGTTGTAGCCTTCAACAGAAGACCCACGTTGTATGCTTCAAGTATACAATGAGATTGACTGGCCAGGCACTCTTCGAACCTTGATCGCGGAGACTCAGCAAAGTACAACAATACTTTCTAGACCAGGAACTGAGACAACCATAAGATGAAGATGTTGTGGCAATGAGACCTATGGCACTTGATTCACGAAAATGGAGAAGTATCTCGATCTAACAGGTTTAAAAGCATCACTATCCACCAATGTATCTATATGTTGTCATCCCGCGAGGTTCGAGGTGCTTAAATAGGTCAAAGTACAGATATGTACAACAGACTGAGGAGATTGTTGACCAAGGTGCTAGATGTGTTTTTTGAATACAATTGTGGTTTCATTCACAGTTGGCTGTGTAGCAGGTTTATTGCTGGATAAATGTTTGACACAAATAGAGAGGGGGTAATCTTGTGCTTGAACATTGCATTTGACTCTCTCTATAATAGATCTAAAAGTAATAGCACAACTAATCATAAAACAAAAACAATAAAGAAACAAGTGGTTAAGTTTGAGTGAATGCGCTGAGTGCGGCCATGAGATTCTTTTGTGTCTATTTATTGTTTGTGTGATGGCTGTTGATGGATTGTAATAGTTTGTAATAGATTAAAATGAGTTGATGGGTGATAGATGGGATTAATAAGGCTGGAGCATTTTGGATTAGACAAGGATCTCAAAGCGCTTCAAGTTAACTACTGGTCCTGTGCCTACTAGTCTGGGCAATGAAAAGAACAAAAAGGTTCCTGCGAAGGTAGAGAAACTGAGTCGACCATACTGACACCACAAGAAATCTTGCAGGAAGGAATGACGATTCGATTTTACAAGCCAGAAGCCATTATTCGCAGCAAGTTTCGTCAACCAATGATCCTCAATGGGTCAAAGGCTCGAATATTCAGTTGATTGATACTTCAACTCGCGAAGGAGGGTATTCTAGTAGAAATTCCATTGTTCATTGCATCCATTGGTGTAGTTCCACGAACATCAGATCCAAGCCGTCGAAGAGAGGTCTCGACTTTTCTGAACTGAATCAATTCATCCTTGATTCAGACTGCAAGTTGCCAACCCGAAAGAATCTCGTCGAAATCACTGACCAATATTCCTATTGTAAATACATTGTAAAACTCGTTGTAAAAAAACGGATTTTACACGAATTTCGCCCAAAGCAAAAGAACATCGCCCACCGAGGTTTATTTTGCCGCCAAAATAAAGCGTTAATTGTATTACAGTTTCTATTGTGTTTTTTTTTTTTTTAGAGAAAAAAAATCTCTAGTACAACTCCTTCAAAGAATTGTAACTTTTCATGATTGTTGAATGGTTTTTGTGGTAATTGTATATCCTATATCCTCCTATATTTTGGAGACAATCCGACAAGCAACAATCTCGTTGTATACTCATTGTATACTGTCTACCTCAACATCATGGAGTTAAGGAAGTCAACTACCTGAGCCCTCGTTTTATTGATGACCCAACCAGTTAATGTTGTAGCTCCGAGATCCTCCTTCACTGATTCTACTGTTGTATCCTTCAACAGAAGACCCACGTTGTATGCGTCAAGTATACAATGAGTGTGGAGACTGCTGGCGAGGAACTCTTCGAACCACGATCGCGGAGACTCGGTAAAGTACAACAACACTCTCTCAAGACCAGGAACCGAGACAACCATAAGATGTGGATGTTGTGGCAATGAGACCTGTGGCACTTGATTCACGAAAATGGAGAAATACCTCGATCGAACAGGTACAAAAGCATTGCTATCCAATTGCATTCCAAAGCAATGTTTCAAGCACCAGATTGCCTCCTCTCTATTGGTGTCAAACACCTCCCCAGCAATAAGCCTGTTACGCAGCCAACTGTGGATAAAACGTTCCCAAGCAACACAATTATTTACAACAAACACATCCAAGACCACATCCAAGACAAGTACCTTGGTCAACAACTTCCTCAGTCTGTTGTACATATCTGTACTTTGGCCTATTTTAGCACCTGCACACTCTGTGGATGAGAGGATATATATGCATTCTCTTACTGATTTGAGAGCATTTCTTGGTGCAACCCCACCATCGATCGTTATCAAACAATTAACTGCAGACATAAAAAAAACAAAAGAACAAGTAATTGTGATGGTTTACTGGACAGGGGAACAACAATTTGTTTAAATAGGAATGTAGAGGACTTGATGTGTTGATGTTTCGATGGGTTGGAGATGAGGAACTGTTTTGGTTTGTTTAGTTTGTTTGGTTTTATTTAAGGAGTTGATGTGATGTAAGATAATTGCTTTTGAAACATAACAACAATAGTAATGGAAAACAATAAGTGGCGTGAAGCAGTAGGATACTTGATTGGAGCACTTAACGCAATAGTTGATGCCCAGAGACTCTCCTCTAGGGAATCAAGTGATGATCAACCTCAGGAGCAACAGTGTGTCCCGGATTTAACATCCACCATCCAGATGTTGCAAAGAAATGAGCAAGCTGCAAAGCATGATCAGATGAATGTTGGCGAGGACACTACCTATGTGGTTGAGGCGAGAGAAACAAGGAAAGGTAAGGGAAAGGGGAAGAACAGGACTGGTATGATCAGTAGACCATTCTGGCAATCGGCCGAGGAGATTCTCAAGACTGGGATGACTGTTAGATTCTATCAGCCAGAATCTTTTGTCCGTAAGAAGTTGTCTCGAATGATCATCAACAAGATCAAAGGAGAAATGTGCCAGGTGATGGATTCTCGAGTGAACGAGTATGTGGCTAGTGGTGTGTTGATAGAGATACCAAAGGAGGAAGCGTATTTCATTGCTCCAATGAGAATCATACCCAGAGAGTCTGATCCTTCTCGACCCAGAGAAATCTTGGATTTCACTGAGCTCAACAAGTACATTCTAGAGGCGGATTGCAAACTACCAACACGCAAAGATCTAGTGTTGTTGGTCGAAAGATACTCCTATGCGGCATCGATTGATATCAAATCGTGTTACACCAACATCAAATTGGATGAGGATTGCCCATCAATGTAACCAAGTCCATTCTGGTTCCTCAGCAAGAGTTAGAGTTCAGCGGATACAAGCTCTGTTTTGGAGGTGAAGTCAAGGGTGTATACACCACAGATAAGCACTTGATGGATCTATCATTGATGATCAAACTGATTTTGAAGCAGGAGAGTGTTGAATTGAAGACCTGGCAAAGGTTCATTGGTAAGTATAATTGGTGTAGGGCTCTACAGGAGGATGAGAAGGTGCATTCGAAGTTGGTTGCTCTGATGAATGAGCGAGACACCAGCACTGACAAAATTGTCGTCAACCATATCGCCAGAGCAATGCTCAGCAATATAATGACAAGATGTTCTCTTTCTTTTGATTTTTGATTGTATTTTATAGTGTGTTTATTGTAAATACATTGTAAAACTCGTTGTAAATAAAAAAAATCCGTCATATTGGCTCAGTCGCAGGCAAAAGGACATCGCCCACCGAGGGGCTCGAACCCTCGACCACAAGGTTAAGAGCCTTGCGCTCTACCGACTGAGCTAGACGGGCTTGGATATTGAAGAAACCTTGAAAGTCGTGACCACTCTTAATTGATGAACACGCCGCTGAAAAAACGCACACACACCCCTGTTGTTCGTGAGTATGAGAATCCACGCTATGCTGTGTGGACCACAGCACCAAGAGGAACTGCACCAAGCAGCAAGGAGGTCATCATCACTGGAAAGTGTGATGACTCTCAAGGCTGCCTTGGCCAAGAAGATTGGCTTGGATTTTGGTGATTTGCTCACCAGGGTCCAAGTCATCAAGAAGGGCCCCAAGAGGTTTGTTGTGATGACAATATTTACCCATTTGTTGAATCCTTCAACCGCAACAAGAAGATGAGTGGCTGCAAGGCAGCACTCAAGCACAACGTAGATTGTGCCAAGAAGGTTGTCCTCCACGGTGTCAAACGTAAGACGGAGGACGACATCAAGGCCATGATTGGCACAACAAAGGTCAAGAACGTGCTCAAGAAGCACAACACCGCCTTTGTTGTGATGGAGTCCGAAACGTATGCCGAAGCTTTGCTTCGGAACGTTCAATCCATGCCAGTGGAGGTGGAAGCAAAGCGCTTCCTTCCACGCCCACGTGATCCTGTCAAGACTGTCAGCAAGAGGCTGACCAAGATGTACCAAGAGCTACTGGCTGTGGTGGACGACCTGCGCCACCAAGTCAGTGTGTTAAAAGATATGGCTTCCGTCAACCGGATTCCCCTCGCATCCCCGTCTCCAAGGACGCCGGAGCGAATCTCCGAATTCGAACCTTCGACTCCGTCTACGACCGATGACTGGGAGTCGACCATGCCGGAGTCCCACCCCGCCACTCCAACTACGGTCACCCAAGAGCCAACCAACAACAACATTGATGAGGATGCTCGTAACAGAGCAATCCTCGAGCTAGTATTGAACACCTCCGAGGTGTTCAAGAAAGTCAAGAAAGAGATTGCTGCCCGAGCAATCATGGTGGATCGTGCAAGAAGCACAACCACCAATGAAGATCCAGTTGAGTTGGATCTCAGTAACCCCGACTGTGAGTTACAGAGTCCCCAACTCAACGAACACAAGAAGCGATCAGCACGTGTCACCGTTGGTGACACTGCTGCCAACAAGATCCCGGCCTCACGAGTAAGGAACTAATGGGACTGTCGGCTGAAAGTTGTATCGACATATGGTTCGACAACGTTAGACTCAAGAACGGAAAAACGGAAGAAAGCCCACTGCGGTGGACTAGCAAAGAACTTCTAACAGGTATGATGGGCATCGAAACGAGTGCCATTGGCGAAGTAGCAGTGGCCAAAAAAAGCAAGAATTTATGTGAATGGGGTGAAACGGAGCTGTCTCACGACTCTCCTTCACCTCTTCACCACAACAAAGGAGAAACAACAATGACACTCTGCGGACGCAATCGAGAATTAATTCATTGCACGGAATGAAGCACGACAAATTGGGACGCAGACCGTTCCTTACTTCGAGACAAATATCATCCAAGGAACCAATTTCCACAACATCAACAACATCAGCGGAAAAATTGGATATGGCTTCAAACAAGTTTGGGTACTTGTCCATACCTTTCAATCAAAGCACGAACATTCCCACCATCTATAATAAAACCGTGAATTCTTTGCCTCTTCAAAAACACGTCAAGAAAGAAACAGCTTTTTCCAGTCGATCTAAGCTAACCTGCACATAAAAAAGCTGATCTGTTAAAGAGCAGTGTTGAGGGCATGTCCCTCGACGAAGAGTTTGAACAATACGAGTATGAGACATTTCTGGTTCATGGTGATCGCACCTTCCAACCATCAGGTGATAGCTATCACGTCACAACACCCAACCCTAGTCACTTGGTAGACAGTAGAGCACATTCCCACCAATCTGTCGCCATCTAAACGATACAAAACATTTGAATTGCATCGCTTGTTAGTATCTTTGTAAATACTTCTGTACTCCACTTCTTTCCACACAACTCTGTGCAAAATCTCGAAGAAGATGAGTAGGATTTCAATTGAGGATATCTACTGCTACGAGATGAGATGGCTCTTCTTCGGTTTGGCAATACGATAGGTTTGCACTCAAACTCGACCAATTTGTCAAATGCTCCCGAACTTTGTTTTGGGGACCATATCCCAGTAGTTTCATCCGATCTAATTTCCATATCCACTGAAACAGACCGAGAACCTTCTTGACATCAGAGAATTGCCATTCGTGCCTTGTTGTCGAAGGAAGGAAAGGCTTTAGTTCAAAAAGAGCTCGGTAGTGTTGTTTGGGAAGTCTTGTCGTCACAAACTGCCAAAACATAAGAGGCCCTTCAAAGTATTCAAAGACTACGATGGTATGATTCATCCGAAGTCCACTGGGTTGTTGATGGCCTTCTGCGAGATTCTTCATTCAAATCACATAAGAATGATCTTCTTGGTTCCGCTAGAGTTTCAATTGCAGTTCTCTCTTGCTGCTCAGGTTCTACTCTTGCAGAAGGAATGGGACTTACTGGACTTGAACTACGTGTACGAGCACCACTGCTTCATTGTCTTGGTCGGTAGTACCTTCCATCGGGTTGCAGCTCTGTGTAGCACCCATATCGACTGGCTGATGATTTTCTGTTCATGTTGGTTGTTACCGTTGATTTCTTCACTCATTTCAACACCGACGGTTGGTGCAGCATAACCGAATACAACAAAACAATGAAGTTCTATCTGACAAGAAAGAACTTTACTGATTTTTTTGATCACCATCAACACCAATACAACGACGAGTCGGCTCGTCAGTGCATAGCTGACCTGGTGGGAAGATTCTTTGAGTGAGCGTGGACCACCTATCTCCAACTATTGATTAAGGAAGGGTATTTTTTAATGCTATGGTACCTGTTCGATCAATATTCTCCATTTGTGAACCAAGTGCCGCAGGTATCATTGCCACAACAGTAGAATCAGTGAAGGAAAAATTCAGAGAAATCAATCGGGGGACTTGAGGAACGGACGTCTCGTAGTCTACATGAATAAAGCCTTTCAACTCAATACTCTCAAAAGGTCGCACTCTGTAGGATTTGAACCTACGCACGGTTTCCCGTACCTGATTTCTAGTCAGGCTCCTTGACCGCTCGGACAAGAGTGCCGATATTAGCAAAGACCGCCAGTTTCGCTTAGGCAGAATGTATGGTCAAATTCAAGGGATGACCATGCATCCTGACAAGCTGGAACTGTATGTGAGAAAGTCGGAAGACGACAATTGTCATGACATAGCGGTGAATGATAATTTGGTAAAAGCGCGAAATCGGAGAGAAGTGTTCAGAGCTCTAGGTCTGTTCACCAATCTTCAGGGTGATACTAAGAAGCAGCGTGAGCAAGCTTGGCAGAAGTCTCAAAGGGTGGTTGTCAGGCTGAAGTTGATGAAACTGACATCTAGACAAGTGAGCAGAGTTGTCAACACTTGCATTCACCCGATATTCACATATGCCTCTGAGTTCACAGACTGGTCAGCAGAATGGTTTGATAAAGTAAATTTGCTGGGCAGAAGTCTAGTGAGGCATGGATCTACTGCTATGCCGCGATTTCCAGTGGATCTTCTCTCAGTAGGAGACGAAAAGGGGTTGATGGGCTTGAGGGACATCGAGGAGACCATCACGACCCGTACTTCGTGGTTCGTGTACTCGATGATAATTGGGAAGAGGGACACCGAGGCTAGACAACTGTTTCTTGGCACGCTTGAGGAAATCAAGCAAACACAAACATTCCAAAATGAGAATGTATTCCAGTCAAGAAACAGGCTTGAATTTGTCAAGCACTCCTACCTCAAGTGGTGTGCATGCAGAATGCACAAACATGAAATACGTGTCACCAAAACTAATCCCTACTGTGATAGTTGTTGGTTGGCCAGGTATGTACCAAGTGCAATTCTCAAGAAGCTCTACAAGGCAGGTATCACAAGCCGTGAGCAACTAATGGTGGACGATCACCCACTGTGTCTGAAGGAATTTAAACATATTTTTCCCTCCTGCAAGGTCGGAGTAATGTCGTTTGAGGTGCTGAAAGTGTTAATATCCCAAATGAGTGGGTGTGGATGCGAAGGGAAGAGGTCCATCGAAGGTGCAGAACCGGACTTGTACAAAGGAAATCTGCATGTGGAAAGTAGATCGCATCTACAGTCGCTGTTTGATCAAGAAAGAAGTGCAAGAATTGATGAAGACGAGCGATGTTGGCTACAGAGGGCAGCAAATAACAGTGGTGCAGATTTTAGCTTCCTCAAATACCCCCATGGTATAGACAGGAAGTTGGAATGGTTTCATGCACAGGTACGCAGTGGAACACTCCACACAGCAGAAGTTGTACGATATCTATACAACACTGGTGAGGAACAGATCATGTGCAGCTGGTGTCAGAGAGAGCCCGAAAGTGTGCTACATTGTTTGATCAGGTGTCCAAGGGCCATTATGATTAGAAGGCAATTGGCTGTGAAAGTGGGGCATGAGCTCAAGAATATGGGAATTCCGGACTCTGCCTACGCCGATGTTTGGTTTGATGAGGTGCGACTGAAGGAAGGAAAGGTTGTGAGGCAACCAATCAAAAAGTCTAGCCGTGAACTGCTGCAAGGAATGATGGGCATAGAAACGGACGCCATCATGGAGGTCGCTGAGGGTCTTATGTCTGGAGGAATGAAGCAGCCACTGGCACAGAAGAAAGCCAAAACATATGTGAATAGTGTCAAGAGGAGATGTCTTAAGACTCTCCACCACCTGTTCACTACAACGAAGGATAAATGTAATCAACGGCAATGACGCTCTCCGAGAATCATTGCCTACCAACTGGTAACTAACCAGGGCCTACTCTCTTCGAGCGTAGGCAAGTGAATAAGCAAGACAATAAAAAGAGCAACCGAAATGGTTGTATTTAAAAAAAAAAAAAAAAATATGGTCAAATTCAAGAGCTTGTTCTCTCTGTTTCTGGGTTGTTGCACCCTTAGAATTCGTGTACAGACCCAGCGCACGATGACTTATTGTCAACTTTTCTGACATAGAGTTCCAATTTGTCTGGATGCATTGTCATTCGAAGCCAGCCCAAAGAATATGTCCTCTCTGGACTCAGCGAACAGATTGAAATCATCCACGTATGCTGCATTACACAGTCTCTGAGCTGACTCATTGCACCAAATCCCTTCACTTGATGTTTCACATACAACAAAACCACTTGGTGTACCAGGATGTAGGTAGTGGGTGACAGTGAATCACTCTGTCTCGTACCCTTCCCTACGAAAGCGAAGAGATGGTTGCGCAAGCTGTTCCGAACTGCCGTATGAGGGCCACAAATGATGTGGTGCTCAGTGGGAGCCGGTAAGTCCCGTGTTGAGATTCTAAAATGGGCTGGACGTGACAATGTATTCGGAGTCGAACTGAGAGGCAATTCAGCGATAGTATTCACCTAGGACCTAGTCTGAGGTATTGCTGGACATAACTCCGATGAACAATACAACGAGAAAGTTCGTTCACCGAAATCAAGATCCTATCGAGCTCGAAATCGATGGAAGAGAAACGTGTCTCAACTATAGAGTTAGCTGAACAATATCATGGATCACTATGAGAGAAGTGTTGAAGAAATTCGTGCACTTAAGGCCGAAATGATGAAAATGAGAGAGTAAGGAGAAATTGAGTGACCGTGAGAAGAAGGAGAAATTGATTCCAGATCCAGTATCGGAAATGGTTGATGTCGAGGCTCTGAACTCAGAGAGTGACGAGCAAGTACTGAGTACCCCGGTTGCACAAACTAAGGGGAGACGCACTGTTGTGGGTAAAGAAAAAGGTCAAACTATGCTGACCGACTTCACTGCAAAAAGTTATGACAGAACCCAAACAATAGTCGCCCCTCGTTTCGATGCCCATCATACCTGTTAGAAATTCTTCTTGGATATGATCATTTCTTCTTTTTCAGTCTTTCCGTTCTTGAGTCTAACGTTGTCGAACCATCCACCACGAGTTGATGACTTACTATTCCCACAATATAGAGCTTCTTGAGCACAGTGGATGGAATGTTCCTAGCGAGCCTACAGTCATCACACTGTTTGGTCGCGATTGAGGTCAAATGAATGACGTGGCAATGCATCCTGTCGGCACCACTTATGGTATGAGTGTTTTACGCACTGTAGTCTGATCCTTGACTGATACACAACTCTTGTTGGAATGTTTGATGATGCTTGATATCCTCAAGCGTGTCAAGGAACAGTCTTCGTGCTTCTGTGTCCTGCTTACCATTGACCATCGAGAACACGAACCAACGCAAGCACACATGGTTGTATGAACAAAAAAAAAACAAAAAAAACATAACAATCAGGAACTCCAAAGCCGCCAAAGCAATGTCTACCGTGTTAGGGTGGATACGGATGACGATGCACCTCGACAAGTTGGAACTGTATATGAGAAAGATTGCTCCAATGACCGTTGATGGTATACGAGTGGTACGAGCAAGAAACACTAAACAGGTCTTCCGTGCTCTTGGTCTGCACACTAACCTTAGAGGAGGTACACAAAGACAGAGAGCGCAGCAAGCACACGATTGCTCATTTATTGACTTGTTTTGTGAACAACAAGGCCCAAAACAAGAAAACAACAACAGATGGCTCTGTGTCCATCGACGGTCCTACTACAAGGTTACGCTCTTTGATGAAGGGCATCAACCAAAACACTCACCAGAGTGATTCTTCCAACCTGTAGATGCACCGTCGGGGACAACAAGAGAAGAAGAGTGAATGACGACCCACAAAACAAGTCAATAAATGAGCAATCGTTGCTCATCAGATCACCCAGTGTGATCCTGGCACTCCTCTTCTTGTTGTCATTGAGTTGTGGACTCTGAATCTCCTTTTCGGAGTCATCATCCACATCCACAATGACTGGTTCGTCCTCAGTCAAACCATATCTTTTGCGTGCATCAGCAAGTGCCAATGCAGTAATTTCCTTCTTCACTCTTGCGAACACTGAAGAAGTGGCATTCACTTGCTCCAGAATTTGCCGATTTTCAGCGCTGAGCTGTACAACAGGCACTGTTGGTAGTGGTGTTGCACTCCTTTGTTCTTCTGTCTCCATTAGACCAGGAGCAGTTCTTTGTACAACTTCTTGTTCCGGTATCGGAACCGGTTTGTTGCCCTCTTGACCCTTTGTCTTTGCCAATTCCTTGGTGAGTTCTGTGACCTGTCGACGCAATGCGTCAACCACCGTCAGCAGCTCCTCGTACATCTTCGTCAATCTCTTGTTGACAGCCTTGAGAGGATCATGTGGTCTCTCGACGTATCGAGTGACCGTGGCCTTGACCTTTTGCTCTCCGCTGAGCACTGCTCGTGCATAGGTTTCATCACCCATGACCACGAAAGCAGTGTCACGCTTCTTGAGCACACTGGCAACCTTCTCAGGTCCCAGTAGCTTCTTGATGTCGTCCACTGACATGTTCTTCATGCCATGGACGACCACCTTTCTTGTGCAATCAACACTGCGCTTGGGTGCAGCAGTGCTGTTGCCAATCCTCCTCTCTTTGTTGAACAACTCAACAAAGTCATAGATGCGGTCACCCTTGACCGTCACCCATTCAACAAAGCGTTGCTGGCCTTTCCTCTTGATGACCTGGACTCGGTTGAGCCAGTCACCAAACTCCTCTCCTATCTTTCTTGCCAAAGATGACTGAGAGACACCATTACCGTTGCCAGTAATGACCACCTCTCTGTCACTTGGCCTAGAGCCTTTCCGTGCAGTGGTCCACACTGCATAACGGCTGTTGCCGTATTCCTTCACCAATTTTGTTGAATCACCAGACATGTGATTCCGTTTTTTTCTGCGTTTTTTTGACAAGGGCTATGTACGGCTCATTTTGATGATCCTTTATGCGAGGCTCCTTAGCACAGGTGGCAGTGCGCTGTCCTAGTAAGACAGAGGTCACGAGTTCGAGTCTCGTAGGAGCCTTTTGGTGCCTCCGCTGAAAACGAACTTTCGTTCTTTATTATCACTGCTTTTATTATTCCACTTCAACTTGGTAAATTCCTTGTTCCAATTAGAAACTAGACCTCCTGCTGTGGAAGTAAGACATTTATTCTGAAGTCCTGTGACACTGGAATTTCCCTCAATACATTGAAGTCGGTTCCGACACCACAACATAAGATATGGGCTCTGCTTTGAGGACCCTGTAAGAAGAGTCTACACCACTGACAAGCATTTGAAGGATCTTTCGGCAGCAGTCAAGCATTGATCTGAAGACTTGGCAGAGATATTTCGGTAAGCACAACTGGTGTAGGACTCGAGTCCATGACAATTTGGTGGCTCTGATGAATGAGCTCAAACCTCATTGTCCTGGACCATGTCGACTCAGGCTACATCTTGGTCAGCCTCTTGCTGACAGCCTTGACAGGATCACGTGGGCGTTGAATAAAGCGCTTCCATCTCCACTGGCATGGATTTAACGTTCCGAAGCAAGGCTTCAGCATACGTTTCCGTCTCCATCACAACAAAAGCGGTTGTGCTTCTTGAGCACATTCTTGACCTTTGTTGCGCCAAACATGACCTTTTGGAGGACGACTCCTTGACACAATCAACGTTGTATTTGAGCGCTTCCTTGCAGTCACTCATCTTCTTGTGGTTAAAAGATTCAACAATTGGGTAAATGTTGTCATCAACAACAGTTACCCACGCAACAAGTCTCTTGGGTCCTTGGGTCTTCATGTGGTAATAAATGAAGTTCTGAGATAGTTAGTATATAGGGGAGAGCTTATCCTTGGAGGCGATCATAACATCGTGACGATGAGCACTGATCGAAGCACGGGGAAGTTGTATGTAAACAGTGCTCATTCCAGAGAACCGATGGAGGGGCTGCTTTCGACAGTGTGCATAACGCGATCACTACTGCATACCGCTTCTTCAATTTCCCAGAGAGTATCATCTCTCTCATTCAGAAAATGCTCGAGGCAAATGAGGTAAAGATTGGAACCCAAGTTCTGTGAGGTCTCGGAATGGCGCCATTGTTAGTCCTACATCTATCGAAGCTGTCCAAGAATATGGGCGCTACCTCTTCTTCAGGACATAGACACTACGACGATGAACAATTACTTTGCTTTCAGCTGTAAATGAAATATCATAAAACAAAGGTCGTTTCTATTCTAAAAACTATAGGTTTTGCGAGTAATACCACTTTGAAGAAAAAGAGTCCTATTTGGAAGTGCGGTGATTCAATAATAGATGAATTTATGACAACAGTACCAGAAAAATTGCATGATGAGCCAATTATTCTCAAATGGGATGAAGTGGATCCAATGAGAGGTATTGAAGCTCTAAACAAAGATCCACTGCTGACTGTGATTGGGAAGGTAACCTAGTTGGCAATGATTCATTCGACCTTAGTCTAGATGAAACATCTAGACTTAGATGATACAAAGGAATCCCAGAAAGGTGTAAAGAATTCTCAGTCAGATATGACTGAATCGTCACAACTGGTAATACACAGATCCAACATACTCGGACCATACAGAAGGATGAAACAAGAAAGGGTGCAGGATCCCCCACAGGAAAGTGCAGAAAAAGAGGGAGAGTAAATCAACAATGTACATAAAATTTGTCTGATTGCTGTCCAGATGGTGAGTATTGCAGAGTGAATAGTCATAAGGATAGATATATTAAAATCAATTCATTGAAACTTGATGAGAGAGTTGCCAAAGTTCGAAAAATCGACTTACTTGAGTCACTCAAGTCTTCAAGATCATTGACTTCGAGATAGCAGACAATTCAAACGAGGGAATTACTGATTGTTATGCTCTTGAACTAAGGGAAAGAAAGGAGGAATCGAGTGAGTGTATCCTCAGATCGAAAAACATATGCAATTACGAACAATGTTAGTACCATCAAACATCGCAGTTGCTGGATAATAGATGTATCATCCATTGAGCAACATTATTTTCTTCAACGAGATCTGAACTTCTCTCAGTTCAAAGTATGATCTTCTCCTTCCACAAAATTGCATTTCACAAGAAGGTAGTGAAATAAACACAACCTTTTCTTTTTCGCCATAGACCTCCTTCGATGATAGGTCATTTGATTGTTTCTGCCATCTCCCTTTGATTTCCATCGCTAATCCAGTTCCTGATGTTTGCATTGTGTAGTACACTATTAGTATATCGAACATTTTTGGTTAGATGGTCTCCGTATTCTCTTGAAGAGTTTTACTTGCTTCTGAAATCGTTGATGGTGAACACTCGGTGCTTAATGTCGAGATGATCATCCTCCATATATTTTAAGGCCGCACTCAACTCATTATCATCTTAGATAGAAGCTGGGTATGATTCCATGAAACTACAAACCCGATGATGATTTCCAAATTGTCACCGTCCGATATCGGGATAATCAATTCAGTGGTTGCTTCACCGTAGATCTGAGGGCTCGAGAATAGTCTTCGGATGTTCTAGCGGATGGGAACTTGGGATTCTTATCCTTCATGTACTTGCCGATGTTGTGTATGAGGTGAGACAGTACAAACTCAATCATTGTAATGAGATCATTTGGCTTGTATGACTGCCCCCTTGTTTTATTTTCTTTCTTTGAGTTGTTGCAGGGTTGTCAACCACACTTTTTTGGCCCTTCTGAATACTATCCATGTAACTGTACTTTGGAGAATGTATGATTTTGTTATGTTGAATTATGATGTAGAATTTTTTATTGTAAACTACTTCCAATGAAAGTCTTCTTCATTGAAAAGTCGTAGACCACTTCAAGGAAAGATATATATTAACCAGAGGAGTAAATTACGGTCATGGGTTGTTGATGGTCTTAGGTGATTTAAAAGGTATTACGAAATTGCTTTGGTGTTTCAAGGCAACCCTTTTCCTTTGGATTTACTTTATGTGTGTGAACTGTTATCCATTGCTCGGAACATATGGTTCAATTGATCATACTCATATGTGAGTTGGAAGAGGAAGAGTCGAAATCTCAACTACAAGAATTCATGGTTGCTCAAGTATATCTTTGTGGAGTCAAACTATTGTCTGTTTTGTCAACCACGTCTCCGGAAATATCTGTCTGCATCTCAGTAGCGACGGGCTAGAAAATTCCATATGGAAAAGGAGGAACCACAACAGGTCAAAATCAGATGACACCGTCAATATTTTCAAAAAGTTCATTGAAGTAAACAGTCAGACCTGAGAACTGGACGGTATGGTAACGATCATTACTTTGATCCTCAGTTTCTTCGTAAATTTGATAAACTTGTTGTGGAACTTCGATACTTATTATTGATCAAGGAGAGGGTATCTATAAAACATGATAAATGCTTAACATGAGGGTGGATCGATTATTTCGCTAGTGTGTCAGAAGATACACGGTAATCCGACCGCCGATGTATTAAGACTACTTGTATATCAAGCGAGGTTGTCCTCTCATTTGATCTCTGGGCGGAAAGCAAGTCAAAAAAGTAAAGGACATGGACAATGCCTTCTCTACAATGTAAACATCGACAATTGTTCACCGCTAACAAAGTCATGAGTACCCATTCAAGGCGTTAGGGCGAACACCGTCAGGGAATAATAATCTATCGATAAATCTACAGCCAATACACGTTTATTCCTCACCAATGACTAAAAGTTGCTTTCAAGAGAAATACATCTTGAGGTGGATGTGCCGTTTGGACCATTGATGATCAAGTATCCTGTCTCACTAAGTAACCTCTGCAGATGGTTTGATAACTCCTCCAATCAACAGCTTAGTAATATCAACCACTTCTTCATGGAGTGAACCGTCAGAATCCAATAATGTCCTTAGCAATTTTCTTTCAACGTCAGTTCAATTCACTTCGCTTGAATCTTTCTCACTCCCATTCACCATCGAATTGCGGCCAGGATGTTTGGCTGTCAGTTGGAGGAGAAGAGTACGAGCGGATGAAAGAGTTGCGATCAATGCTACGATCAGCTAATCTGTCAGTCACATCAAACACAATGCCTACGGACAAGTGCTCCAGTAGTTCATTGCTCGAATACGAGTTTCTAATCTCCTTCCAATTGTCAGATAGGACTTGAATCACCTTGTTTTTTAGAGTTGAGGAGACGATTAATCTCACATTGTGAATCTCTTTGGTGTTGTCATAGCTATCCGCTTCTTGCAAGTCTGATAGTTTTTGGGCAATTTGAAGTACATTCTCAACACGTACATTCTGCTCTAGAACCAATATGCATTTCTCATACACGAAATGATCCCTAGGAACCAGTAAGAAGTTGCAAAGCTCGAGCATTTGCATCGACTCCTCCACATCCAAATTAACCGATACATAGAACAATAGTGACAAAAATTTGGTTAAAACTCGTTGTCTCATTTCTTTCTCTTCCATTGATAATCCCTTGTACTCTTCTTCATCCAAACCGTATTGATACAGCGGCAAATTGAAATCTTTCGGTAACCATTCACATGTTAGTAGAGTCCGGACGTATTCAGAGTTTGCACTAAGAATACATGGCGTAAGAGAGATGAATGAATCAGCACGGGATGTATCGTTATGAATCTGAATATGCAACCTTCCTTTTCTCTCCGTAAATAATTCTTGGATATCTTGCTTGAATGTTGATTTGTTACTCAGTTGAGCTTGCATGAGCGAACCTTCTGATGCATGAAACAGAATCTCAGAATGAAGATCCTTTCGATCTCTGAGATCTCTGACAGAGTCTGCCTTCCCAGAATCGACAAACTGGAGAATCAACCTGAGACAATGACTCTCAATCCTCTCCAAATACCCGTCATTACAACCCAGAGATTGTCGCAAATGTTTGCAAAACGAAAGTACGGACACAACATTGTCTGATCCGAGCTCTCTTATGAAATGATTCAACAGCAAGTTAATCAAGTGTTCTGGTGCTTGACTCTTCAGAGCCCAGTGATACACTGACACGATAATCAATAAGTCTAATTCTCGTGGAATACCATCAAAGTAAATGTAGGACGATATCACTTGTAAATGCTTTGCCGTTGTCAACAGATGAAAGTATTCTCCCAATCCATTGGGCAATCTCTTCTCAGTCATTGTTCGACACAACGTGATGGTATCTCCGTTGCTTAATGTCAGCTCCAAGTCATTCAATGGAAAAGGGATCTGTTCATTGAGATTGTTGTCGCTGTCTGGGCTACCCAGAACTAGTTTCTTCATCGAAGTTTCCAGATAGTAGCTCGGACAGTCCGTGTTTGTCGTGCCATTGTTGTTGGATGTTATGGTGGTCAATGCAGTTGGAGAAGAACTAAAAAAGTTGAACATCTTGGTTGATTTGTTTTTATCTGATCAATAATTGTGGTTGGACTGGTAATGTTGCATGAAACCAACCATCTTTATGTCCTGTTTTTGAATTCAAATCGGGATTTTTGTTTGTGCTTGTTGAAAATCAACAAACTGTTTGATTCATTGAATGGGAGACTGTTCATTGAAAACAGATCCCCTGATAGGTCAACCACTATCTATCTACTAAAACCTGATCAGGTAAACAACTACTGGTCGAAGTTCCTGTCCTGGTGTGTCAGCCAAAATAAACACAATTGTAGATGTTGGAACCCTTTCAGATGATTATCATAATTCCGACGGATATGACATTTGACGCCCACGTCAAAAGAATTCAAAGCGTGAAAAAAGCAAGAACAACAAACCAACAGTAAACGAAACAATCTTGAATTCATTCAATTCATCATCATGAAGAGTCTCTTTACGAAAAAAAAGGTGATCCCACCTAGTTCTGCATCATCTGGCTCTTCATCCTCCACCTATCATCTCACTCAACTCAAAAAGACAAATTCCAACAATGGAAGTTTTCGCTCTGCATCTTCATCAGGTACACCTGGCAACAATGATGATCTGTATGGATTGGGAGTAGATGATGATGGATTGATGGGAGTAGGTGCCAATGGAACAGGTGCTGTCATTGGTGGTCGACCTGACAACTCTCGTTATTTTTCAAACAATATGGACATTGATTATAGTCAGGGTGTTGAGTCGTATGGTGAGTTGATTCATCCAAAGGAATTCAAGGATGATAAACCGTCGACTGGACCTACCAATAACTTGAACTTGTCCACAACAACATCAACAACAACAAATGATGATTCACCTGCTTTTGAGTCGTTAGTGTTGAGCAAGGAGGAGCAAGAGTGGGCCGATTTGATGAGAGTGGAAAACACGTTGGAAGTCAGAAACGCAAGCACACATTTGACGAGCAATAGCTTCAGTTCATCGACAAAGAGTGGAATTGGAAGTGGAAGTAGTAGCTCTGGTATTGGAAGTAACTCTACTGCTTCAAGCGCGTCGAATAACAATCCAAACAGTAGCACCAATGGTGGTGAGAATGGAGGTGAACAAGCGCAGTCTGTTGATCGCGAAGGCTGGATGGTCAAGGAAGGTCGAATCGTAAAATCATGGAAAAAACGTTGGTTTGTCCTATCGGGAAACACACTCGAGTATTATGCGGCGAAAAATACGAAAAAAAAGGGAAGCGTTTTGCTTGATGGCGCCAAAATTACGTTGGCTACAGGAAGAGCACCTAACAATCACAATGGATGTTTGTCGTTGATTGCTCGTGAAGTGAGCGAAGAGGATGGTGGTGATGACAATGTCGCACGTACTCTCTTCTTTGATACAGAAGATGAGAAGGAGCGTCATGAATGGTTCGTAGCAATCAACAACAAGGTTGCCAAGCTCAAGTATGAGACACAGATGAAGAGAGTCAGATTGAATCCTGATTTGCGTGTGCTAAACTTTTTCGATCACATCCATGATACCAAGAGCTTGAACCTTGCGATTGAATCGGACAACTTGATGACTCTCAACCTGAAACGATCCATCGATCATGTGATTAATGCCATCAAGGAACCAATCAAGTATCACAAGAGCCTCACCACTTTGAATCTGAGTCATTGTGTCATGAGAGATGCAACCTTCTTGCGTTTAAGTGCTTCATTGGCTGACAATACGAGTCTTACTGAGCTAAACTTGGCAGGCAATGAACTGACAGGAGAATCCATGAAAATGTTGGCAAAGGTATTGGCCAAACACCCTGCTCTCAAGTCTCTCACATTGGATCACAATTTGTTTGATGATGATTCATTGATTGCCTTCTCCAATGCTGTTGTGAACAATGCAAATTCAAAGCTTACCCACGTATCGTTCCACTTTAACAAGATTGGAGATGCAGGAGTTGAGTCATTGACTGACATGTTGAAGAAGAAATCTTCAACCATCAAGTGGTCCTCGCTCCATTTGAGTCATAATGTGATTGGTGATGACGGTGCAACAAAGATTGGTCAAACTTTGTTGGCTGGCAATGCCTATCCTTCATTGACAGAGCTCAACTTGGGTTGGAATCGAATTCAGAACGCTGGTAGCTCTAGCATTGCCAACGCTCTGAAATCCAACAAGTCTCTCAAGTCTCTGGATTTGGAATACAACAAGATTGAGTACGATGGTATCAAATCTCTAGCATTCATGATTGTCGATAACACCACGCTCGACACAATTGCCCTAGGTGGAAACAAGTTGGGCGAACAAGCCATTGTTCTATTGGCGTCCACTGACATGAACGTTCCAGAGTTAGAGCTAAGCACAAAGCTGTCTAACACGGATCAAGAGGAAGAAACAGGAACAGAAAAACACTCTGCTCCTCAACAACAAAATGCACCAATATCGGGATACTAACTAGCTTGTGGATTCCTTTCTTGTGAAATCTCCTTTCACGGTCCCTTACATGTACATTACAAAGGCATCATACAATTTTTTGTATCTCCAAATAAAGACATGCGTCTGTAACTCCGACCAGTCGTAAGTCGAGCCAGCCATACAAGTGCAAGAAACCGCATCAAAAATCGCGGATTGAATCCTGTTGCATCCGGACAACCCAAATACCAAACAGTGCAGTAATAACACGCACACAAACCACACAAACGGTAGCACCATCGAGTTACTCAAGTGCATCAAAAAAAGAAGCACTTTTCATCACAGAGAAGCCACGAGCTGTTAGCCCCTCTTGGCAGCCCTCCACACGAATTCGGTTCAACCAAATCTACAAAAATCACCACACAAAAATTCTCCCATTAGAATACAAAAAAAATGAGTCAAACATCTTCCTCGTCCTCAACAACGAGCTCTGAGAGTCAACGGTTCATTGATTTTTTTCTCCCTAGTTCAACAACAACCACAACAACATCACCAAGATCCTTCATGATGGACAATCAACTCATCAACATGAACAACCATCATCACAACGACAACGACAACAACAACATTACTAACAATACTAATACTAACAACAATACGAACACGAACACTACTACTACTACTACTACGAATAATCATACGAATAGCTACTATACTCATGAATCAAACAGCACTTCATCCAAATCCAATTATCAAAGCACCAATCACACCAACAATCGAGAGAATACAAACATGAAACGAACGAGCTCTACCGAGTCATTGTGCTCTCTATCGTCCAACAATAGCAGTGGTAGCAGCACTCGAAGCAATGCGAGCAGTACTGGTATTGTTGGTTCCATGATTCAAAAAGAAGGTGAATTTTCCATTCTTCACACCATTGTACGAACCAAGAATTCAATTGTCGCGCGTGCCAAGAGTCTATTAGACAAGCGAACAGTCGTTGTCAAGTATCATGCAGATGAGCGACCATTGGAAAAAAGTTATGAAAAGTATGTGAGAGAATATGAAGTGGGAAAACAATTGTTTAGCAGTGAGTACGTTGTCGAGTATTACCAGATGAAAAAAATGGGTCATGCACTAGCGATTGTCATGGAAGATTTTGGTGCAGAGGGATTGAGTGGCTATATACCGAGGGGAGTTGGTTTGGCGGTCGATGAATTTTTGAGTATTGCGATACAGATGGCTCGTGGTCTCTCTGACATTCACCAACAAAATATTATACATGGAGCGTTGACGAGTGCCAACATTTTGTTCAACAGTACCACAAAACAAATCAAGTACTCTGGATTTGGTCATGCATCGCAGCTCAAGACTGAGCATCAGTACGGTGTGATGAATTTCGGTTCCATGAGATCAAATTTGGCGTATATGGCACCGGAGCAAACAGGTCGGATGAATCGAGATGTCGATAATCGATCCGATTTGTATTCTCTGGGTGTGGTGCTGTATGAAATGTTGAGTGGTGATTTGCCTTTTTGGTCACCTGATCCACTTGATCTCATTTACTCGCAAGTGGCCATTAAACCAAAGGAATTGCATTCACTGTTGCCTCACAAGGTGCCTCTCGTTCTCTCCAATATCATTTCTCGTTTACTGGAGAAGAACTCGGATGAACGGTATCAGTCCAGTGTTGGACTAGAGAGGGATTTACAATATTGTTTGGACATGTGGAAACAGCGCGGTGATATTATCCCAGATGATGGATTCAAGATTGCCCTGCATGATCGGTCCAATTCTCTGCACATTAGTCAAAAATTGTATGGCAGAGAAGTTGAAACACTGAGACTACTCTCCATGTACGATAAGGTCTGTACGGGTCAAGAACCAAACTTGATTGTATTGGTACGAGGTTATTCAGGCATCGGCAAAACAAGATTGATTCACTCTGTTCATAAGCCAATGACCAAACACAGAGGTTACTTTATCAGTGGAAAGTTTGATCAGTTCAAGAAAAACATTCCATATGCCTCATTTATTCAAGCATTCCAGCAGGTGATTGGACAAGTACTAAGTGAACCAGAAGCTAGGATTGAATATTGGAAAAAAGAGCTGCTGGAAGCTTTGAGTAACAAGGGTCAAGTCATTATTGACGTCATTCCTCAAGTTGAGCACATTATTGGACCTCAGCCATCAGTGCCTGTTCTGAGTGCATCAGACAACGAGAATCGATTTCATCTCGTCTTTCAAAAATTTATTCGTGTGTTTGCAAATTCCAAACATCCACTCGTGTTGATGCTGGATGATCTACAATGGGCAGACTCTGCTTCTTTAAGGTTGATCGACGTGTTCATGGGTGACCCCAACAACCAATTCCTGTTATTAATTGGTGCATACAGAGACAACGAAGTGAGTGAGGAGCATCCTCTCATGAAAATGCTCGAGGAGGTTGGAAGAAAGACACACATTGAAGATATAGAGCTAGGTCCTCTATCACTAGAGAACACCTCTCAATTGGTGGCTGACACCTTTTTCCGAACAGTTCAAGAGAGTAAGGCACTTTCAGAACTAGTGCACAATCGGACTGGTGGAAATCCGTTTTATGCGATTCAAACCATAACACGATTGGTGGCTGACAAGAGAATTTTGTTTAATTTTCCAAAGAGCAGGTGGGAATGGGACATGAATGAGGTCAAAAAGTCAGAATTGGGCGATAATATCGTTGAGATGATGACGCACCGTATTAAGAATTTACCAACTACTTCACAGAAAATGCTTTCAATGGCTGCCAGTATTGGCAACGTATTTAGTTTGAGAATGCTGGCTCTTGTGTGTGAACTAAATTTGATCGATGCTTATTCAATTTTGTGGCATGCAATCCAGGATGAACTCTTGATTCAGTTGGGCAGTGAATACAAATGGAATTGGAGCGAGAATGAATTCACATATATCACAAATCAAAATGTCGAGTTCAAGTTTCTACACGACAGAGTACAGCAAGCTGCGTACGAGTTAATCGAACCGAATGAGCTTCCAGTGACCCACTTGAAAATTGCTCGATTGATGTTCAATCATAGTCCCGCCTCAGATATCGAAGAGAATTTGTTTGACATTTTGGGACACTATCGGCTCGCAGTGGATTTGATCACCGATGTTGACGAGCGGTTGACTATTGCACAAATGTGTAGCAAGGCTGGTAAAAAAGCAAAAGACTCTGCTGCTTACAGTGTAAGTGTCGGATTTTTGCTTTTTGGAATCAAACTATTGCCAGATAGTGCTTGGGAAGAACACTATGATCTAATGTTCACTTTGCATAAAATGCTAGTTGAATGCGAGTATTTGCGCAGAGATTATGAAGAAGCCGAGCGCCTTTATGTACTTATACCGGAGAAAGCGAAAACCAATCTGGACAAAATCGAAATTTATAGTATTCAAGCGAACCAATATGAAGCACAATATAGATATGATGATTGCTTACGAGTGCTACAGAATTCCTTATCATTGTTGGGCATTCAATTACCCACCGAGGAATCTGACTTGGAAAACTTCAGAATACGTGAAACTGAAGAAATTAATATGTACTTAAGAACGCACAAAATCGCTGATCTGGTTCATCAACCAGAGATTACTGATCCGAGTGCAATAGCGATTATCAATATATTGGCTTGTATGTGGTCTCCATCATACTCGTGTGGCAGACAAAGACTTATGAAATGTGTTTCTGTAATGATGGCCAACTTTTGTATTAAGAACGGAAGGTGCGATGTATCAAGTGTTGCATATACATGTTACTCTTTTATCGCTGGAATTCATTATTCTGATTTCAAAACGGGACATGAATTTGGTCTAATTGGAGTCGAGCTTTGCGAATTGTATGATAATTTGAGAAGTCGTACTCAATCATATTTGATATATGGATGCTCTGCAGTGTTTTGGACAAGACCCATTCGTCAAGCTGTCCACTATATGGAGAAATGTTTTGAAACTTGCTTGGATGCAGGTAATTTAGCTACGATCGGTCATGCAGCTCATTACATTGTCAGCGATTATTTCTTTGCGGGAGAACAGTTGCATAAATGTAAGAAGATTCATGATCGGTACTTTAGTTACTTAAAGAGAACCAATATGTGGATGTATACATTTGGTTGTTGTGCTACCACAGCACTACGATATCTTCTCGGAGACGATTCGTACAATGAGAATGAAGAAATTAAGAATTTTTCATCAGAGGTTGTCGTAATGGGTGGATACTATTCCGGAAAACTTATGAAAATATACTGGTCACGAGAGCGCACTGGAGCTGTAGAAATGGCAGACAAGGCGAGAGAGCATGTTGTCCATTACTTATTTGGTACCTACAAGCATGTTATTGCGTTCTTTTATTCTTCTCTAATCTACCTGTGGTGTATGGATGATTTTAGTGAAGAGGAGAAGCCTTTGCGTATGGCTCAAGTTTTGGAGATGCTCTCTTCCTTAAAATTGTGGGCTTCTCATTGTGAATGCAACTTTATGCATAAGGTTCATATCATCGAGGCTGAAATTGCAAGATGCAAGAAAGACTTGATGCTCGCCACAGAGTTGTTTGAAAAAGCGATCACTTCAGCTAATAAGCATGGATTTTTGCAATATGAAGGTCTAGCCAACGAATTGTGTGCTGAGATGCTTTATGTCAATGGACGGGATCGATATGCTTCTTGTCACATCAAAGACGCCCTGTATATTTACAAACGGTATGGCGCCCAAACAAAAGTACGAAAGATCGTTCAGGAGCATCCATGGTTGATCCAAGATATAAGTGATCTAGGAGATGAAGATCTCAAGGATACATCCCAATTAGATTTAATCACTTTGTTAAGAGCTTCGACTGCGCTATCCAAGGAGCTACATTTGGAGGGACTGATGAGTGAAATGATGAAATTATTACTCAAAAATTCTGGTGCATATAGAGTGATATTTGTGTTACTCCAACAGGATGAGAAACTGCTTGTTGTTGCTGAAGGCAGTAATGATGATCCTCATGATACGATTAGAGCTGTTCCACTTGAGAGTTGGTCGAGTAACTCTATTCCCAAATCAATTATCAATTTTATTTCACGAACACAAAAGAGTGTTCTTCTCAATGATTGTTCCATTGACAATCCATATGGCTCTGATCCATTTTGGAGAGAATCACAAGTACGATCAGTTTTGGCACTACCTGTCGTTAAACAAACGGTTTTTAAGGGAGTTTTGTATCTAGAGAGTAATCTGGCCAATGCTTTTAATTCTAGCCAAATTCAGTTCCTCAATGTACTTACATCTCAGATAACTATACTATTGGAAAATGCAAAGTTCTCAGCTCTGCTTGAGAGTGAGAAGCGATACAGATCGATAGCACATGAGTTAGAGGTTGTGAAGAAGAGATTGGAAGAGTTTATTGATGTGTTGTGTCATGAATTAAGAAATCCTCTCAATGGGCTTTATGGAAGCAAGTCTTGCATGGCTGATGTTCTATCACAGTTGAACAAGTTCTTGGATGAGAATGATTATTTGATAGACAATGAAAGCAAGCGTCAATTCCTAAAGAATAGTCTAAAAGAATTCCAAGAGTTCCTCGCCGCATTCTCTGTCAGTTCTGAACACTTGTTTGATATTGTCAATACTGTGTTGACCTTGTCAGTGCTAGAGAATAGCCAAACAGTTTTACAGTCGATTCCATTCAGTGTAAATGACACACTTAACCAAGTCCTATTGATGTTCAAGGCCAAGATTGCAGCCAAGCACCTATCCTTTGTGTTAGAATTGCCAGACGAAGACTATCTGGTGGTGGGAGATCCCTATCGTTTCAAGGAGGTTGTGATTAACTTGCTCAGTAATGCTGTCAAGTTCACAGACAAGGGACATATTGCGATACGATACTATTGCACAGCATGTACCGACACTGATGTGACATTAGCTTTCAATATTGAAGACAGTGGTATAGGTTTGGATGAAACGGAACAAAGTCGTCTATTCAAAGCATTCAGTCAAGCAAACTCACAGACCTACAGTAGGTATGGTGGAACAGGTTTGGGGTTGAAGATTTCAGCAGATTTGCTCGAGTTGATGGGAGGTTCGATTGAATTGAATAGCGAAAAGGACAAGGGAACGACATTTTCATTTGCAGTCAAGTTTAAGAGAGCGCCGAACGATACAGAAGCAGCTCTCGAGGAAAACGCTACTTCTCTTCATGAAGAAGAGTCAACGACATTAGCAGAGACTATTCCAAGTGACTCTCGCAAGAAATTGCATATCCTTATTGCCGAAGACAATTCGATCAATGCCAAGTTACTGAAACGAATAATAGATAATTCAGGTTACACATGTCACGTTTCTCACAATGGACAAGAAGCTTTGGATTACTACTTGGCCGGTAACTCGGTTGATGTAGTTCTCATGGATTTAGAAATGCCAATCATGGGTGGATTCGAGGCTACACAGGCCATTCGAAGAGAGGAGCAGCAACGTGGAATAACGGAAAGTGTAGTGATCATTGGTGTAAGTGCCAATGCTCGGAGCGAGATTGTTACTTCAGCTCTATCTCATGGCATGCAGGGATTCGTGACTAAACCTTACCACGCGAAAGATATTCTTTCCGTGATTGCTCTCCACAGTCGACCAAAGGAATCAGTGTAATCAGTAAATTCACATTCTTCAATACAGAATTCACGTTAACTTTATTTGTGAAGGAAACCATCTATTGAGTGAAAAAGTTGGCAATATCCTGCTTGGATCTCTCTGACCAAGCCTGATTCAGTTCGACACCCTCGATGGCTTGCTCGATGCTACGAATACTTCCTGGTGTTTTGTTCTTGTTATCAGAGAAAAATATCTTCACCTTATCCAAAAGCTCCTTTGTTGTGAAACCTTCGGTTGCGCTCTTGATGAATCTGCCATAGAGGAATCCGCCGCCGTCATAGCGCTCCTTCAATGTTTCAATATTTTCTGTGAACCAATTCCAGAGAAGTTCGGTTGCCACTGGGTTATCAGCCACTCCATAAACAATGTAGAAAGTGTCTTGACTTCGCACAAACTCGCTCAGACCAAAATCTAGAGCTCTTCTAATTAACTTGACATCCTTTGAAGCACCAAGTGCTTTCAAGCATCGAATTTGCTCCTCCTGTAGAGTGTTCTTCTTGTAAGCGTCAATAATCTGGTCAAATTCCTTCTCTCCACCTGTGGCTACTACTGCACTCATGACAGTACTTCTCAAATCAGGAATGACAGCATCAGAATTTGATGTCAACAGAGAATACTTTTGCTTACTTTGTTCCAAGATGGTGGAGTCCCCGTATTTGACCATGTTAGAAATCACGAGAGCTCGCAACATTGTATCTAGATGACTCTCGTTTGGCTTTGGCTCCCAACCCAATCTATCGCACTGTTTTCTGAGGAGACCGATCGCATAGGACTTGAATTGAACGGCACATGGCTCATGCTTGATAATATTGTAGAATTGAGCCAAATTGTCGACCAAACTGGTCCAAACAGTGTAGTTGTCCTCATCAGAATAAGCACTCAAAATGCCGAGGGCAACACTGGAGGGCAACAATCCTGATCTTGCAAGTGATACTGCATCCTCTTGAATACCCAGTCTATCAATTGCACTGAGTTGCTTGCTCTTGATGGCAGGCACCAATTGCTCCTTGTAGAATTCACTTGGATATCTCACTCGGAAGAATCCTGTTTGATCAGAATTGAATTTGATCCATTCATAGTCATCAGTATCGATCGTAAGTGTGTTTGTTCTATCCGAAAGAAGCTGGAACACTGGTTCATCTGGATTCTTGCTGGTGGTATAACCAAATGGAATATGCCACAAAGATTCATCATCCTCCTTGATACCCTTGTCCAAGTATCTTCGCTGAGTGACAGTAAAAGTCTTCTTGTCATTACCTGGAACAATCGTAACCAATGGATATCCTGTCTGTCGAGTCCAAGATGTCATAACCTTGGCAACAGGCTTTCCAGAGGCTTCGCTAAGAGCATCCCACAAGTCTGATGTAGTCGCATTGCGGTACTTGAACTTTTCCAAGTAGTTCTTTACACCTTGATTGAATGTATCCAAGCCCAAGTAGTTTACAAGCATACGAATAATAGCACAACCCTTGCTGTAGGAAATTGCATCGAAAACTTCATCTACTTCTGCAGCAACTCTAACATCGACCTCTACAGGATGAGACGACTCCAATCCATCCAACTTTTGAGCCCTTCCGAAATCATCATGAACAAACTGTTCAAAAATGTTCCATTCAGGGAACAACTTGTCAACACACAAGTATTCCACATAGGTTGCAAAACCTTCATTCAACCAGAGATCGGTCCACCAATACATTGTTGACAAATTACCAAACCATTGATGAGACAGTTCGTGAGACACGACAAGAGCGACCCACTGTCTCGTGTGAGCACTAGAGTTCTTTGGATCGACCAACAAGGCTGTTTCTCTGTAAGTAATGAGCCCCCAATTCTCCATGGCACCGGCACTAAAGTTTGGAATGGCAATCAAGTCACACTTTGGCAATGGATACCTTTGATCAAAGTACTCTTCCAACCATGGTAATACTTTGACAGCCACATCCAAACCAAACTTTCCCTGCTCAGTCTTTCCCACTTGAGTGTACACTCGAATATTGACTCCATTGCTTGCCACTTGTTCAATATAGTCGAACTCTCCGACGACAAATGCCAACAGGTATGTACTCATGACAGGTGTCGGTGCAAACTTGACCACCTTCTTGTCCAACTTTTCCGAATGATCCCTCTCGTCCACAACGTTCATATTTGACAATGCAACACGATCTTTTGGCACAATCAGTGTCACTTCAAACACTGACTTGATTGCAGGCTCGTCCCACGATGGAATACACCTTCTACAGTCTGTTGCCTCAAATTGAGTCACAGCCAAATGTCTCTCCTCACCATCCTTTTCATACTTTGCCCTATAGAAGCCAGCCATCTTATCATTCAACACACCAGTAAACTTTACACTAAGAACTCCACTCTGATCAATCATTTGATCAAACTTGAAAATGACATATTCGTTGTCAGTGTCATACGAGATGTCAGATGCCATGATGAGACCATTCTTCTCAGTTTGGATCGAAGCTTCATGCACAACAAGTTCCTTTGCATTGAGTGTGATGCAATCTGTTGGTTCATTCAACTCAAAATCAACTTGTTCTTCACCAGTGAACGTAAATTGGATCAAATCTGGTTCGAGAGTGATACGATAGGTCTTTGGAGTGAGATGGGTCGGTAGCAAGACACGATTGACATCTGCTGATTTATGGTGTCCATCAGCGCACATGATTCCAGAGTTTTTTTGATTGTTTTTTTGATTACTTGTTTGTTGTTTGCTGCTCAAGATCACCCAATGATGATGATCTGTGTCCTATTTTTAATATTTGGAATTGTTATTTTTCCGTTTGAAGATTCCTTTTCACAGATTTCTTCCGACGAACTAGAAGAAGCATCGAACACAAGCTCCGTGTTGTCACTGCTCGACGAATCAAGTAGAACCAAAAGAAACAAATATTGGAGAGTGAACCAAACCAATCATTGAAGAAGAGAACAGAGGATGAACGGCAGTTTCCACCCGTTGTCAAAGAAAGTGATACTCTTTGTGCTGTTGATGCTCGGTGTGCTGAGCTTTTTCGTGTTTCTGAACAGCACAACGATGCTCAACCAGCTCATGTTGTCGTCATCGAAGAGCAGTAGTGATCGTGGCAGTGGAAACACATTTGATCAAAGTTTATGCAAGCCATGTGATTGCCCAACAATCTTCCAGTCAACCGAGACTAATTCTCCGGTGAGGAATTCCAATTTGCCCATGACAACGAGTGATAGAGAACATGAGGCAAAGCTGAGGAAGGAAAGACGAGAGGAGATGAAGAAGAATCCACCTTATCCAAGTTATGGCAAAATTTACACGTATTATGATTATTTGCCTGGGTTTAGAGACGATCGAGCTCTGGTGCAAGAGTGGAAGAGAACGTGGACGAATCATGGATGGGAACCCATTGTTTTGACCAAGGAGGTTGCGATGAAGCACCCACTGTATTCGCAGTTGATTTCAAAATTTGAAGCTTTACCAACTGTCAATCCCAAAGAATATGAAATGTCATGTTATTTGCGCTATTTTGCAATGTCATATGTGGGTGGTGGTTGGATGACTGACTATGACATCGTGAACTTGCGGTTTTATCCTGATGAATATTTGCCTGTGCCAAAGGTCTTTACAACGTTTCAAGGATACAATCCAGCTCTCTCCTTTGGTACTCAACAGGAGTTTGATCGTATTTTGAAGTTAATGTCCGAATACAAGCTCAAGAGTACTGATATTTATTGGAATAAGCCACACATATCTGACATGTACATTATGAAATATCTGGGAGAAGAAAAGAAGATTGATCATGTGGAAAATGGACCTGTCGAAAGAGGATTGTTGATTCATTTGGGTACGCAAATGGTGTACCACTTGCAACAAAATCTGGGTATAAATTTGGACAAGGTCCTGCTATCCAAACTGAGTCAGGTCATTATATCTGCTGACTCTGAACATGCAGCCAAGTGGGATGCACAATAAATTAAGTTAAGAATAACTTCATACTGTTAATCTCTGTAGCTCGGCAACATTTTCTCCAATCATTTTGTAGGCATTCACACGTTTGACAAGTGCCGTACTATCGAATATCTGAATTGAAATGTATTCCTACCGTGACGTTACCTTCCTTCGAGTGCCATGACACGATTCGGCCAACTTGTAGGGCAAAATAGATACCACATGAACATTGCCATAGTGCTTTTGATTGCGTTGGTTGACTAAAATCTGTCGTTCAGTGTTGGCGAAGGAGTTTTTGTCATTGACTGTCCAAAGACTGTATTGGTGGTCCGTGTTCTCTCGATTGCTGCAAGTTCGCCTCAAATGGAGGATTACTCTGTTCATTGAATCAAGGTTTGGTGTTTGTTTTTGTTGGCTTCTGACCAGTACCCTCGACCTCTTATCCGAAGAACATCATATCGGGATAACCATAGTTAAACATGCAGTTGTATTGCATGGTCCGAAACAACGAGCCCAGGTACTATTTTTGTGGGAATTCCCAGTAAACGAAAAAATTTTTGAATTATTTCAGTTCAGACAGCAACGATAACAACTTGAAAAGATGATTGATTTTATATTCCCTCGAAGCAGTGAAAGCTCAGATGAAGAAGAAAGAAAAGCCAGAACAACTTTTCTCATTGAACAAGCGGCCATAGTACAAGCTCGATCTCAACTTCGGACGACTCCTCCCACGCACTCTCCTCACAAAGAATTGGACCCTCACTCCCGCAGTTGGTCCGCTAAGAAAGTACTCTTGTTACCACTTGTCATCTGCTCATTCCTCACTTTCATGTTCTTCCTCATCGAAAAAACTGTTGGCAACTGTTGAGACTCCCAATAAAGCAGCTTCATGATTGACGATGGACGATCGCAATTCAACGACCACAAAAAGACCAAAAAGAAAAGCGCAGACTCATTGTCACGCGTCAAGTTTGTCGCGTGAATGACGTCATTTGTCATCCAATGAAAAAATCTCAGGTACATTCAGCAACGGTTTATATGGGCCTGTTTGTCAAAACCAAATCCCACATCCCTTCACTCACCGAAGTCGACACCTCACGGCAAACAAACACCCACAGCAGCAACACCCATCGACAGTTTCCGTCTAGCCAACAAACAACAAACACAGTCACCAAGCACTATTTCACAACCAACGACACACACGCAAAGAACAACAACAGCAGTTTCGTTTTTTCAGCAAAAAATTTTCGTTGTGTCAAAGACATTAACCAAGAGAGAATCAATTTCACACAACACACCACCATAATAATACATTCATAAAAAATGGGATGTCCATTCAGTCGACCTCAATATGAATCATCCATCAATGAGAACAAACCACTATTGTTGCCCTATGACCTCCAACAACAACAGCAGCAACCACAACAGAAAAGCTTATATTTTGACAAGTACATTAAAAGCAGTGAGAGTTCTCAGAGTACAACCAATAATAACAACAATCAAAAGAGAATAAGCTTTTCTTCAGCGACAGATATCAACAACTTGGAAAATTCGTTGAAAATCTATCGGTGTGTCAAGGAATTTGATCGCATGAGCGGTTACATTGACTTGTACACGGAGGTGGACGAACCGTTGAACGAAGAGAAAGCGCTAGAAGAAACCATTGTCAATGAATTGGCCCGCAGGACGGCGGTTAGTGCGGAACGCGCCAAAAAAGCAATACAGCAAAATGATTTTTTGGTGAGGGATGCGTTCAGTCAGATTATCACGGAGAAAATTCAAGAGATTATGGACGTGACGGGCGAGAGTGTGTTTGTCGCGCGGAAAGCTCTTTGCGAAAATCTGAACAATGTAAATGGCGCCATTACCTACTGTAAAAATATTAGGCTTCTGATGGAGAGCGGCATAGAAAGTCGCTCCGTTGCACTGGCCACTTACTATAGACATCATTGTGATTTAGAGTCAGCCTTGTGTGAGCTGTTGCTGAAACGACTGCGGAGCAGTGCAAACGTTCAGAGGTACAGTGATGAGAGCTTGGCTGCACTGATTGAACAGCAGAGCTATGATTATGACAAGATTTTGTCGCAGCTCAACACTGGTTTATCCTCACCTCGCACATCACAACAACACCAACATTCATCCTCCTCTGCCACAACGACGCATCTCGTAGCAGCGGCAGAGCAAGCTGTGGTGAGTGAGTACTTTGATAATGGCGGTGTTTTTGATTATGATGACAAGGAGAGGTTACTTCTACCTTCATAAACTACTATTTTTGTTGTAAAGGTCGTGCTTCTTTAAACGTTTTATTGTGGAGGTGGTAGTGGTGGTTGTTGCGACTTTTTCTGAATCTCCATCAACGTCGAGGCATGTTGTTGCAAAAAGTCAATTTGTGCTTGTGGAATGTGCAGAGATTTGTGAATCATGACAGTGTCCGACGCGTCAAAATCAATCGATTCCATCAGTTCTTGGAACTGTTGACTCGTGTGTGAGGTGACTGTAGCCCAAATGTTGCATTGTGCAGGAAGGCTGGCTTCCTCTCCTTCCGAAGTCTCCGTCTTACCATAGCCCATACATATCATATTCTTTTCACACCAGTAGCCTAATTCTCCTGGAATGACCACTTGTTTCATGACGTTGCCTTCAATGAGCATTGGATCATGTTCATTGTCCGGTACAATTGTGTCGCCAGTGTCAAAACAGAGGCACTTGCCCCATGCTTGAACATAATAAGCAAAAGGAAGGCGATCATAGATGCGATCGGCTGTTGTTGTTTCGTGCAATGTGGCAATGACAGAGAATTTGACTTCTTCTGTCGAGTTGCCTTTCATGACTGTAATTTGAATCTGTCGCTCGTGGAAGTGAATGGGATCAATGAGCTTGGCAACCTCGGGCAATCGTCGATAGTTTTGTGAGACCATGCGTCCAAACACCAGACACTTGTCAATCAGCTTGTACGTGCCCTGTTTGGCCTTGTTTTTCTGTTGAGCCACCAATGTCTCTCCAGTTCCCAGCAGAATACTTTTACCTCCGACCCAATACGCAATTTCACCTGGGTACAAGTAATCTCGCAGGAATTGATCTGTTTTAATACCAGCAAAGTCATTGGGTTCGAATCCAAGACTAGGGGCCTGGAAGTATAGCAGTTGGCCAAACACTTCGACGCAAGAAGACAGAGGAAGCATATCCAGCAATCGTGTCAGAAGAACATCAAAGTGCTTCTCATATAAATCGATTTGGATTTCTTCGTGACCAGTGTCCGTTTGGATAGTAAAGAGTAGTCGCTTCATACGCCTTATTTGCACTTCTTGAGCTCCAACGCACTTGTTCAGATTTTTGACTGAATACATCTTTCGACCGAATATAGAGCAGGGCTCCAGCAATCGAATCTCGTTTTCTGTGGTGTAAAGAGTTTTGCCATAACCTATACAGATAGAGTTGCCATATACCCAGTATGCAATCTCTCCATTTTCGATCACCGATCGATTGTTCTCCTCCATTTCAATCTTTTCCATTCCGGGTAGTGCGAACCAAATGATACCTTTGCTGCCGCTGACCATAGTGCTGGTCATTGGACAACTTCTGAGAATAGCATCAGAAGTTGGACAAATGTACATGTTCACATATATTCTCATCTTTGATCCTGTCATATAGATCATCAATATCTTTTCTGTTCCGTTGCTCTGCTCCAATTTCTTTCGAAGCTCCTCCTGTTGAGCTTTCTGCTTCTTCATGATTGCTTCCTCTGCTTTCAGCGATCTCCTTGCAGGTGTTTTACGGACAACTGCAGTAGAGTCTGCTGCTTCACCATCAGGCTTGCGAGGTGTAACACTAAACTTAACCGTAATGGGAGAGGTATTGGACTTGTCAGTTTTCTTTGACTTCGATGACGATTCAGAGGTTGATGAAGAAGCTTCCACCTTTTTCTTTTTGCTCTCAACATGAGGTTTTGTGTCATCCTTTAGTCTTCTCTTTTTTGATTTTTTATCGGAAAGGACAGGGGATTGCTCTGTCACTTCGCCATGAGAAATCTTCTCAGATAGAACATCATTGTCAACAGCCATTGATTCATCGATAATTTGAGTAACTCCAACAGAACTCCATCCTAATTCATCATCTCTCCTTTGTGCGGATTGAGTTCTTTCAGGGTTATAACAATTAGGCAAATTACCCCAAATGGCATTGTACAATCTAATGGTTGAGAAACGCAGTCGCAAATCATACTCTGTAACGCTGCCTCTCATAATCATAAATATACGATCAACAATTGATCTATTTTCTTTGGACGGAGAGCGAATAGTTGCCAATACTTTGGCTAGAGGCCCTACTTGTGCCATCACATCTGTAAGAGCATTTTCTTGATGCAACAGAGCAATCTTGGCAGAGCACCTCTGAATGGCTTCTGTTGAAATTTCCATAATTTCGTTTTTAAACTTGGCAGATTCGTTGGGATTTTCAATAGATCCGAGGAACATGTCCATCATCGTTTGTTCAGTAATTCGAATGAGGATAGACTCTCTCACCTCTTGTGTTTCATCAGCATTGAATACTAACAAGTGAGATTGAAGTGCATTGAGTAAACCTTTCCATGCAGCAATCCGCACAAAATAACTAGATCCGGCCTTGTAATATCGAGTAAATAATTGTCTATCGAACGGTAGTCTGCCTTTAGACATGAGATTGGATAGACTCAGTAGACACTCAACACTGATACATTGATGATAGGATGGAAGTAGAGAATCCATGACAAGCAATCGCTTGAGTGCTTTCTCTATTCTTGGTGATTCTTCCGATTCTACTTGACCACAAGCATGAATGAGAGAGGAGATGTAAAAGGCGCTAGAGTAAGGGTTCTTTGAGTCATCATTATATTTGATGAGCTCCAGCAGAAAATCGATCACATCAGTCGGAGTCATTTTCGTGCTATCATCAATGAATGTACTTAAAGCAAGCGGAACTTCTTTCTTCACATAATATTCGGCAATATCCGTAAAATCATTAGGTTTCAGATAGAGCATCTTGTCGTCATAATATTTCGACTTGAAAAATTTCATGAGCTGTCCCAAGGCAGTTTGCTTCAGTGAAGAATCCAAGAACTTACTCATGGAGTATGCTGTTTGAATTCTAATCTGATAGAAGTAATGTCTATCAGCCAAGATAGATTCAAACTTTGCCAAAACATCACTACTCTTTTGTGTTTCAGAGTGAAGAGCAAAAATTGCTTCATGCTGTGCAACTACATCCTTGTCCTTCTCAAGTTGTTGAATCCACATATCGCTCTTCTGCTGAAATTTCATCACTTTCAACCAATCAAGTTCTGGATCAATACGAATCCATTTTAATGGAATTTCAATTCTCGCTAATTCCACATCCTCATTGTTAACAATACCTTCCTCCATAATCTTCTTCTTTTGTCTTTTTCTGGGCTTGGACCGACACGGTAACTCAAAGTAGTCATTTTCGTGTTCCACCTCAGCAACGTGATCGAATGTTCCCTCAGTTTCGTGTATACGAACTGTAATTGCGCCAACAAAGGCTTTGGCACCAGCAAATGGAAGATTTTGTTTCACTCTCAATTCAACAACACTTCTTTCAGCATCATAAGTAAAAAGGCAATCAAACTGAGGTATGCCAGTTGAGTAAATCCAATAATCAGCAAAATTTTTCAAGTCCACGAGATACGAGCGTTGAATGGTTTTCAGAAAATCTCGAGTCGCCAGTAAACGTTTGGTCGAATCTTTTGGATACAGGAAACATTGCTGTACCAACGCAGACAATAGCTGCTTCACGTGCGACTGCGAAGAGCGATCAATCATGTAAATAACCATTGGAGATTTTTTCAATAGTAGAGGTGTGAACAACTCGGCAGGATTACTAAAGTTGGTGCAATACAATGGTTGAACATGAGTTTCCATTCGCAACAAATTTTTAGCCTCCTTGAACACATAGTATCGTAGTTCGTTTTTTCCAAATTCTTCCTGCATATATTGAAGAGCAAGATATCCAGAGATACCCACTAACAGCCAAGTATCGGCCCATTCCCTTGCAAATAAAAAGTGACCAAAATATTGTCGAGCAATTGCCTCTGCCATATCGGTCACGTTGGTTCGCGTATTATCAATAATTTTCGGATCAAGTAGCATGGTCGAGTCAACAATGGACATGGAAGCATAGGAGGACACATCAGCGTACGCATTATCAACAAACACTTGCTTGTACGAGCCAAATATATCGGTAAACTTTCGTCTTAGGTGCGTTTCAAAATAATTAAAAATTCTTGCAAAAAATTGTGCAGTGTGCTTCACATGATCCAAATTGTGGTGCGGCAGATAAAAGTATGTTACATATGGCAGAGTAGGATCCGGGAGTACTTTGAATGGTCCCACTGCCATCGACACTGATCGAGCTGCAATTGGCCATTTTTTCTGTATAAAGTGTGACGTTTTGAGAGTGGAGCTGTCGTTCAGAATTTGCTCTGTCAAGTCACCAGAGCACACCACAATGGCCTCGGGCACTGTTGTGATCAGAAACTCAAAAGTCGACAAACTGTGCAAGCTATCAAGACATGGGAACCATAGTTTTGCACCTTGCATTTGATTGTGCGTGTACATGTCTAAAAGTGGAAATGCAATATATCATTGTTAGCTCTTGGTTGTTTGATCAACTGGTAGCTACATGTGTGCATATTGTTGATTGATACATACGTGGTAATACATCATGATGATTCATGCCATTGTCATCATTTGTCTCATTGGATTCACTCGATTGATTCTTTCTATTGTCCACAAAGTAGGCACCTGCTTTTGGTTCCACCAACTCGTAATAGATTCGAATGACCGTTGTTTGACCTGTATCATATCATCATTATCATCATCATTATTCAAATATGGTGAATAGAGAAAATGTGTCAATAACAAGAAATGAGCCTTCACACTTCGCACAAAAGAGAAGAAAAAACAACAATATGATAGAGTACCTAATGGTAACGGCCTCAAAAAATCCAAAATCAACAATCCATCATTATCCAAATCGTACTCTGTTTTCAATTGTTGAACATTGTACTTTAGACTTCGTTGTTTTTGAGCCAATCGCAAATCCACTTCGAATTCACCATCGTCACCTTCATTCTCATCATTCATTGATTGTTGTTCACCATTGATCATGTTACTTGTTTGTTGTTGGTCACCATGTGATGATAATTGTTCACTATTACTACTACTACTACTGCTACTGGTTCCAAATCTAGAATAATGACTCGTCACATTTCTCGATGCAAATTTGATCAATTTTGGTTTGATTCGTTTTTGTGTTGCTCTGATGGCTCCAATCGAAATGTTGGTATTGGGGTGATCGGATCCTTCGAGATAGATTTGACACACGGAACTCACATCTGAATAGAATGGTAAGTGAAAAATGTTAGATCATCAAAAAAATTTTGAAAAATAACTTCAGTCAACAAGAAATCTAACGTACTGCACTGTGCACAGTGTAATCGAATCTGAGACACGTTCTCATGCGATGGTTGAACATGAACGTCAACAAATCCCTATCATCACACAATAAGTGGATCAATGTTAGCTTACAATGCAATCAATCGATATGTGTGTTAAAAATACAAAATACAATAACATACCACAAGTGCATGCTCAAATAAATCTACATCCAAAACAATTCGCTGATGCACAATTGAATAGTCATAGATTGGATTATGATAATGTGATTGTGGTGTTGTTGTGGAAGATGACGATGCACCATCTGTGCCATTGGTATTGTGATGATCAGTCATATATGTGATGGTGCTCAAAGTCTCGGTTGCAATGTTGTTATGGCGGCGTTGTTCCAAGACAAAAGCTTTCTCCCTTTTGTTGTTTGATCGTTTTTTGGAAGTCACGAAAGAATGAAAACCGCCATTTTTCTGTGTTCGGAGAAAATGGCGGAGAGAAAAAATCAAATTTTTTGAGGATCAATTTATTGTATGGGATTTTGTACAAAGGATTACTTCAAGCTTCTTCCTTCACCTTGGAATGGTTTGAACTTTGGTTCTTCTTCAGTGGTGGTGGTTGGGGCAGGTGTGGGTTGAGTGGAGGAAGCTGGTGGTGCTGCTGCATCTCCATATTTCCTTCGTTTCTTACCAAACACTGGTACCATTGGTGTACCATTGGCAGATGAAGAAGCAGCAGGAGGAGAGGCTCTGCTAGGAGCTAGTGCAGAGGCACTAGGGGATGATGAAAGAGAAGACCCAGAGGAGGAGGCTGAAGTGCTTGGTTTTGCACGAATCGGTCTGCCATCCAATCTACGTCCCTCACCAGTAAATGCCTGGAATCCCTTTGGTTCCTCTGGTAGCTGTTGTTGTTGCGCAACAGCAGGAACTCCTCTTGGGATTGCCTCTGGATTGAATACTTGATCAGTAATTGGAGCCTTGTGCACAGGAGAAGGAGGCATATCCAATGGTCTCTCAAACTCAACTCTCACATCAGCTTCCACAATGCTGATTGCGTTGCATGGTCCCGCATTTGACTCCACTTCCATAATATCAATCAAATAATTGAAATTGTTGTAATTGATCATGATTGTGTCGCCCTTGGTCAAACATGAGAAATCTCGAAGCTTCTTCTCCAGGACAGCTCTAGGATCAGCCAAATCGATGAAAGCTTTTTGTTGAGGACGGATTTTACAAAAGGTGCCCTTGGGAAGAGAAGTATTGGTAATGGTAACTAATTGACCAGGGGACAATTGAAGTTGTTCTTGCATCTATATCGATCACAAAAAATCAAAAAAATATTGTGGTATTTAGTACCTTGATCAAGCAGAACTACAACAACAAACTGAAGAGAGACAAAAAGCTACACATACCCAAAAAGGAATATATACACGGCCTTCTTCAGCGATAAACTCCAGGACACCACTATGAGTCGAAACATTCTTGGATCGGTTCTGTATGTTGAAAAGCATAGGGTACACAATGTTCAATCGAACAAGTTCATCCAATGCAGATGCAGGCAATATAACTAATGGTGAAAAAAAAAGTTCAAACAAAAAAAAAGTAGTGGAGCTTGAGTGAGCCATTCAACTTGTGATCATCACACACGAACAACACAAAAAAGGTTTCTAAAGGAGGATCTTGTTGATCTCAAACAACTTACTCTTGCCTCCATCGTCTAATCCTGGCTTACTGCAGAAAGCGCCAGTGTAGACTCTGTATTGGCGCTCAAAATGGTCAATTCTCGCACCTCGTTGGAAAAAATTCATTTTTAATGATCTTTCTTTGTGTTGTTCTGTTGTTTTTTTTGTTCAAAAGCCACAAAAGTCTCCGTTGTTGAGCGCTATTTTTGGTCGTAGTTCCGGTATCAACCTGCCAACAGAATTTCACACTAAAGACTGCTCAAGACTTATGAACAAGGCACCCTTTATGGAATGACATGTGAATTCACCAAGAATCTTTGCAGATCATGAGTTTTCACACGTTCCTACTTCAATGAACCGATCATCTTGAAAATTCATACGAACAATAACAAAGTCCGCTTGTCCAAAATCGCCCAAGAAAAAAACATAAAATCAAATGTCGCTCAAGACCACAAAAGTGTTCTCTCGTGTGAACAAGCAGGGCAAAGTGATCCGTATCATTCGTGAGCACTACCTGAGAGATGACATTTGTTGCAACAGTAAGGAATGTTTTGGAAGTGAAAGTTCATGCAAGCACACAGTCACTCCTGTTCTTGATGCCGTGATTGATTCGAAAAGTCCCTATGTTGTCCATGGTGGTGGTGATTCTACAAATTCTGGTTCTGGCAGCAACAAGAAGAAAAAGAAGAAGACTACAGAGATCAATTATAAGCTTGGAGGAGGAGCAGTGGAGAGTAGTAGTAGTAGTGGTGGTAATGTGAAGCAGGAGACAACAGCTTCGATTGTTGCTGCTAGTCAAGATCCAAGTTCAGTCGTAGTGCCTTCCAAGAAGAAGCAAAAGAAACTTTTTAATGCTGATTTCCCTGCACTGCAGGCATCTTCATCTTCCACTAGCGGAGGAGCAGTCAAGTCCACAACTGTTGTTTCTTCTCCGCAAACCAACAAAGTCGCTGCACCAAAGACGAAAGAATCAACCAAGAAGACAACGTTGAATGATGAGAGTGGTGGCACCAAGGAAAAAAAGAATGATCCAACAGCAGAAAAGAGCAGTAGTAGTGTTGTAGGACCGATTGTTCACTATGTTATCCCAACGGTTGATTTAGTGTTGAATTATATTGAAATGTTTGAAGTGAACCAGTTTTCGAATATAATCTTCTGTGAGACTGTTTTGGTGGAGGCACAGAACCAAACCAATCAAAAGAGATTGCCGCATCGCATCAGAGCAATCGTGGATGACACTGCACTGAGAAAGACTATTTTATATTGTAACGAGCATTCAAAGGATACATATGTGGAGCGCAATGAGACCGAGAGTCCAAAAGAAAGAGACTACCGTGCAGTGGCCACAGTGGCAGAGTGGTATCGATCACATTTGAATCACAGAGTACCCATTGTTTTACTCACGTTGAACGAAAAAGAAAGCGAACAATTCAAAGATATTCGTGAAGGTGTCATCGTGATGAGTATTGAAGAATATATCAATAATCCAATGTACTGTAGTCAAGTATCATTGAAGGCAGACATGAAAAATTTATATGTTTCGTTGACTGATGCTATGCTCAGGCGATTAGAGAGTGATTCAACCAATCTTTATGAGGAGTATCTTCCTCAAGATGTGCTTGAAACTGGAATCAAAAACAGATTATTTTCCCGTGGTGTCATTCACGTGAGTAAGAATAATCCGCAAGAAGCCCATGTCAAATCATCGATCAAGGGGTTGAATGAAGAGGAGTCCTTCATGGATCAAATATTGATCAGTGGACATCCTGACAGAAATAGAGCTGTTCATGGTGATATCGTAGCGGTTCAGTTGCTCCCTGAGAGTGAATGGATAAAGGATGAGGCCACTAAAGTCACTAGACCAAAGGGAAGAGTAGTGGGTGTTTTACAGAGAAATTGGAGGGATTATGTTGTTTCTCTGCAGGTAGTTGAAGAGGACCGCAGTACATCATCAGACAAATACAGTTTATGCATTCCGTTGGATTACAGAATACCAAAGATTAGAATAATGACTAGACAGAGAAATGTTTTGGAGCCTTGCAGAATTGTAGTGCGCATTAACAGTTGGGAATCAAATTCTACCTATCCAAATGGGTTTTATGTTCGAACCTTAGGTCCTATTGGTGATCTGAATGTGGAAACTGAAGGTCTCTTGATTGAAAACGGATTGGATCAAATATTTAAGTTCTCGAATCAGGCACTCAACGAACTCCCAACTCACACAGAAGAAAATCCATATCAAATCTCATCGAAAGAAATATCACTGAGACGAGATATTAGAAAAACACACATGGTGGCGAGTATTGATCCTATTGGTTGCGAAGATATCGATGATGCCTTATCTGTCAAGTTCTTGCCAAACAGCAACATTGAGATTGGTGTTCATATTGCAGATGTTTCTCACTATGTGAAACATGAGTCAAATTTAGATTTAGAAGCTCGAGCCAGATCTACTACTATTTATTTGGTTGATCGAAGACTAGATATGCTTCCTTCATTACTGAGCGCTGATCTGTGTTCCTTGAGAATGGGAGTTGATCGTTTGGCTGTCTCTGTGTTTTGGGAGTTTAAGAGAACTGGCGAAGTGGTGAATACCTGGTTTGGTAGAACTATCATTAGATCGCGATATGCTCTCCATTACGCGCAAGCCCAAAATATCATCAATGGAGTGAAGGCTCCGCCTGTTCCTCCAACACCTGGAGTGAATTGGGAGGAGGCAGAGGTACCTGAGGAAGAGTTGCCAGAACTACGAAAGAACTTGACTGCCCTTCAACAAGTTGCCCGACTCATTCACAAGAAACGAACTTCAGCAGGTGCTGTCGAACTAGAATCGCTCGATGAGGTGAAAATCAAGCTTGATGCATCAAAAGAAGTCAAGGAAATCGAAACAAAACAAGATTTAGAAATCCATCATACAGTTGCCGAGTGGATGATTTTCGCCAATTCCGCTGTTGCAAAGAAAATATATGATTGTTATCCAAGAAGTGCTGTCCTGAGACGCCATCCTTTACCGAAAATGGAAAATTTCAAGGGTTTGATTCAAGCAGCTGAGACAAGAGGGTTCACAATGAGAACAGACACTAATCATTCTTTGGCTGAATCACTCGAGAAGGCAGTTGATGCAAATGATCCATATGTTAATCTTCTATTGAGAGCTTTAGCAACAAAAGCAATGGAGGAAGCTGTTTACTTTTCAACTGGTTCTTTTGAACCAAATGAATTCCTTCATTATGGTTTGGCTCTCGAATTCTATACTCATTTCACTTCTCCTATTAGAAGATATGCTGATATCTTGGCTCATCGAATGCTATTGATGGCCATTGAGCAAGAGAAGAACAGTCAGCAGTATCAGCAACTCATGGAACACAAGAAATTAGCTCAAATTTGTGATCATATGAATGAGAGACATCGAGCAAGTAAGTTGGTTGAGTCTGAAAGTTCAGAGTGGTTCAGAGCTTTGTACATTAAGAAGCAGGAGGATCTTGTTGAGGATGCCATCATTTTCAACGTGAAATCGGATGCACTGTTTGTATTCGTACCTGCATATCGCATCAAGTCTATTGTCCATCTGACGACCAAGGATGGAGATTTGATTGTTCCAATGAAAGAGCAGAAAGAGTATAAGGTATTGGAGAACGAACCCTTGGGCAGTCAAAGCTCCAATCCTTCCATTCTTTTCGACAGCGAATTCAACGAGAAGAAATTGAGACTTTCAGTTCATGTCACACGAAAGGATAGAAACAAGACTATTAAGTCTGAACATTCATTCAAGCTCTTCGATCATGTGAAGGTACATTTGTGCACCAATGAGTCAAGGGCTCATCTCCCTAGGGTTCAAGTAGAATTAACTGCTTTTGAAACGAGCAAATCAGCCAGTGACTCATCCTCCAAAAATGTAAAGAATCAGCTGAAGGAATACAGTCAACAGGTCCTTCAAGAAGCCTTAGAACAGGAACACGAATACAAGTTGCAGGATACAGGTTACGAACAATCATCAGGCAATATTCAAAACATGCTCGCAAATATGCGTACGCAACATGTGGTTGTGTCGACTCCTGTGACGAGTAACACAGCACCAAGCAGTGCTTCATCCAAGTATTCTGATGAAGAACTACAAAAGAAGCTCAAAGCAGTCAACAGTAGATTGAAGCAGATTGAGAAAATTAAACAGAAACTTGCTTCGAATGTGGAGATAACAGATGAGGAGAAGGAGAAACTTGCCTCAGAGAGCAAGTATATGGCGCACCTCAAGAAATTGCGAAAGTTATGTCCTGGCGATCAATAAGTTTTCAGTATAAAGTTCTATAATTTATTAACGTGGGGAGAGTGAATATTATTCATGGATGGCGACCGAGAAGAAAGGGTTGCTGATGATGCGCCGAGGTAAAAATCATCTGAATCGAGTTCGGTTCGAGAAGGTGAAATTGATGCCATGAATCCTTGTGATCCTCGCGATGGATCACGCGAGGTATAGATTCTTTTTGAAGGACGGAACTGGTTGTTGATACGGAACGCATCCGCAGGGGATGGGAGCTGTTGTTCAGCATGCTGAGTTGACGTTTCCATACCTTGGGTGTATGCTGGTTGGCAAAGAAATCTCTCTTGAACCTTCTCCTTTCGAAATAAATATGGATGTTTCTGGAGAGGATTAGGTACGATGAAAACAGGTTTTTGGGCGACTGATTCCCAGGTCATGGACTTGCTTCTCTTGCAAAAGGATGGCAAATATTGCTGCGAAGTCGAGTTTTCTGCAGGAGAGAGAAGTTGTTTGGGAGCTGAGATACTCATTCCGCCATAGGTTCTCGTTGTATGATTGGTTGATGTGTCAATCATGGGTAAGCTGGGTTTTTCTGAATCTGCTTGGACTCGGTCTTCATGAGGCACATCACCTATGTTGTTTTCAGGAGGTAAGCTAGTCAGAAAGGTTTTGTCTTCCACATTGACCAGCTCTTTCCGCCTTTCATTGATAGGTCTCAATTGATTCTGACTTGAAGACTTGGGTGTTCGCTGGGACGCTGACCTTGTGGGAATCATCTCTGATTTCAATTGTTGTGTCACGACAAACTCTTCGTTTGGTATATCGAATATTTTGAATGGCACCGATTCATCGATCCTTGACCATTTGGATCCTTTATCACTATCATTCCTATTGACAAGAGACATAAAGTCATGAGCTGCTAGAATGAACTCTGATGTCCAAGCATCATTAGATGTGTAAATTGAGGTATTGCTTTGGTTCAGTTGTTTCAAAGACCGAGAAGTCTTGGGAGACGTTTTCGCTCTCCGAGACTTCATTACTACGGACGAAGCCCTGTGTTCTAGTGACTCGTTTTGTTGTTGTGATAGAGTATTGAAACCAAAATGCGATGAGCAAGAATTTTATTTGTTTTCAAGGAAGGAGATTTGAACGAGTTCAAACATGTGAAAGAACTCTTTCTCTTGAGCAACAAGTTAGTTTACAGATCGATCAGTTCTCTGTCCAGTCCTTCACCATTTCCATTAAAGAATTTACCTATCCATTTCTTGCCATCTTTACTAGTATACACTCCATCTCCATGCATTTTATTGTCCCTCCATTCACCAGTATAAGTGGACTTGTCTGGCCAAGTGTACGTACCTCGACCTTCGAATTTGTTCTTCACAAATTGGCCATTGTACACTGCACCACTAGCAAAGGTCATTTCTCCTGTTCCTTGAATATCATCTTGTTCAAATTGACCCTTGTATGTGTTATTCAAATCATAGTAAGTTCCTTGACCATGTTTCTTCTTGATGCCATCAAAAAGGTGCCAATCTCCCACATATTTACATGTATCAGAATAAAGGAATGTTCCAGTGCCATTCACTACCTCGGGAACATCATCTTCTCCCTTTTTTCTGCCCTTCTTTGCAGTTCCTACTCTCGGAGGTGCTTTACTCATGTTTCGAAACTCATCAGAACATATGATCAAAAACTGTAAATCACTTCCCGCTCAAATAAATCACCGCTCCGAAACAACAAAAAAATTCAACCAAGCAACAAAAAAAAACGGACATCAAAAATTGAAGAAAAAGCATATCATCGCACCATGAGTAACTACAATAATCACAAGCGATCCTACGCAAGCTTTCAACAGCACAATGACTACACTCCCCATCATCATCGCAACTATGATAATGATGATGATCGCCGCAGAGGACACAAGAGACAACGACACTATTCAAACAACAATTCTGCTGCTCCTCACATTGACTCACATTATCCACCTTTTCCACAAGATTACAATGCAAGAGATCGCGACGTGCCATCATCAACATCAACCATGCCCTATCACAACTATCACTATCATCATCACAAGTCTTCACATCATGATTACCCTATTGTTCCCTCTCATCATCATCACCATCATCACTATCATCACTATCATGATCATACTTCACATTATCGCAACAGAAGACAACGATCATCATCCTCTCATTCTTCATCATCATCGTCTTCAACTTCATCATCAACATCAACATCATCCACGTCATCCACTTCTTCAACATCCTCTCGTAGTTATTCATCACGCAGTAAAAATCATTATCAACAACCAAGGAACGAATATGATGATAGACATGGTCACTATCGATTTCAGATTGGAGAATCGTTGACTGATCGATACAAGATTCTGTCCTTTATGGGTCGAGGCACATTTGCCAAAGTGGTGCAGTGCTGGGACAGAAAACATGAAAATCATGTCGCAATCAAAATTGTCCGCTCCGCTCCGAAATACACCGACGCGGCAAAGATTGAAATTGATATTCTGAGGGATGTGAATGGGCAGTGTGGATGGATCGAGTTGATTGACTGGTTCACATACAGAGAACACTCTTGTCTCGTCTTTCCCAAATATGACACATCACTGTTTGATTTTATCAAGATGAATGATTATCGTGGATTTTATTTGAGTCATGTGAAGAAGATGGCACGCCAAATGTTGATTGCCTTACGCTACTTGCACGAGAAGAAAAAATTGGTGCACACGGATTTGAAACCGGAGAATATTCTGTTGGAGAGATCGGATTATTTTTTGGGAGACCATGGGTTGAAGGTGCCAAAGTACACGGATATCAAGTTGATTGATCTGGGGAGTGCAACGTATGAGGATCAGGACCATGCGTCTATTATAAGTACTAGGCATTATAGAGCTCCAGAAGTGTTATTGGGTATGTGTGTATTTTGTGTGTGTTTTTTGTGTGTGCTCACTCGTTTGAGTTGTCTTTGTTCAGCATGGGAAATGATTGTGTGCACAATTGATACGCGTTGGGAGGGACAAAGATCGTTGGAGAGATAAGGTAAGTACTTTTTTCAAGACCGATTAGAGATTTTCAATGTAATTTTTTGTTTGTTGTGACAGTGAGATATGTTTCGCCATCTGGGATCGAATTGATATTGCAAGCCATGCCGACCAAGAAATGATTCATTGTCTTTGATGAATGAGGTATTTTGGATCCATGCAACGATTTCTCCTTGCCCTGCTTAGCAATAAACAACTCCCACTGTACTGTGTGCACTTCAAAGACCCTGCTGTTGTTTTATATTTCCAATCCACACAATTCATCCATTGAATTGTTGAATCTCTAACAAATAATTATATATCTTCACATTCTCATTTTCCTCTTTACTTTGTTAGGAATGCGTTGGTCATATCCTGCTGATATTTGGTCGATTGGGTGCATTCTAGTTGAGTTATATACGGGTGAAGCCATTTTCCAAACTCATGAAGATCGTGAGCATTTGGCCATGATGGAAAAGGTATTGGGTCACATCCCAGAATCACTGGTTTTCAAATGCTGGTACGTAAGAGAGATTCAAACCAACACTTTTAGTTCTTGTGTCATTCACTGCTCACGCACACTCTCCTTATTCTTTTAGCGGCCACTCCAGAAGGTACTTTACGGAGAAGCTCGTTCTTGATTGGCCTCGGATTGCTCGATCACGTTCGAGTCAAGAGTTTGTCGACCACATGAAGCCCCTCGGTTATCTATGTTTCAGGAGCAAATCATCTGCCAACGAAGAGTTTTATCAATTTGTTCGAAAGTTACTTACATATGATCCCAAGCAGCGGATCACTGCCAGTGAAGCACTGCTAGACCCATTCCTTAAATGATAGAATCGTCATAAGATCAAAAGCACTCAACAATTCGAATGATGAATTCCTACCTCGTTTAGCGCCTTTTTAAGTCGTAAACGACGACAACCGCCACTTTTTGCGGAAATGATGGCGAAAAGACACATTGACAACCAATTATTCCACACATTGAGGTACCTCTCAAACAAACTGTACATCATCTGAACCAAAAACAACTTGGAGGAATGTCTTCTTCAAACGATATGATTAATAGAAGAATAAAGTACAACTTTCGGAGTCGTCTGAATGGCAAGTCTAAGCGAGATTCCTTTGATGAGATTGATCGGCCTTCAGGTGTGTTAGAGGAGTTAATGAAACAGGAAGAGGAAGAGGAAAGGAAAGAGCGAGAGATCAGAGAGAAGGAAGAGTATCTCAAGAGAATTGCCAAAGAAAACAGCAAGAAACGAAAAATAAGGCAAGATGTACAAATAATGAAGGATCGAAGAGTATGCACTGGTTGATTGTGTTTTCCATGTGCCATTCTAATGACTAACCAAATTCTTGTTCTGAACATAGAGAAAGAAGCGAGAGAAACAATTTGCAATGGATATTCTGATGAAACTGGATGAAGAAGAGCTCAATTATCTCAAAGAACAGTTTGAGCAATTCCCAGATACAAAAGTTCCTCGCTTCAATGTATGACATCCTCTTTTGAATGTGCTTCATTTATTTATTGAATATCTATGGAATCATTTGTTAAACAATATGCATTCAAAAGTTTGTCCATATTATGAAAAGTTTTTTCCAAAAGCACATGTTGAAAATGGACACGGAGCTCTCTACCGTTAGTATGACCGAACAGCATAAAGCTGACATTTTGAATCAATTTAATCTTAGTGGACAGGAAGATAAAAATGCTGACGATGAGAAGGCATTAGTCTTAAATTTGTGTGAACTTTTTAGTGAGATTGATTTTAACGGAGAAAGATGCATTGGATGGGAAGATTTTGCCTCCTATTTAATTGAGGCAGCAACAGATCAGCATCTACGTCTCCAAGACAAGATCAAAGAAGTATGTCTATCGCAATTTGATCCTTTTTTGCTACTCTGTAACTGACATTCATTCAGTACTCTTTTGGAAAAGAAGTGAATAGCTCTGAAGTCGAGGACACAATCAAGAAGATATGCTACTTCGAGAGTTGGGATCGAATTGTTACATGTGGTAAGACGAAGAAATGTAAAATATTGGATCCGGAGAACGACCTTCAAACTGTTGCTGTGCTACCTGATCATGAGGGAACCATATTGAATGCAGAATATATTCCCGATCCGTACAATATTTTAGTGACTAGTTCAGCTGATTTATGTATTCGATTTTGGAGCACATTAGACGACGAGTATGAACTTTCCCATCACGAACAATTAGACGCTTCCCAAACAGCAATCAAATATTACCACAAGAAAGATATATTGTTTACTGCCTCTCGAACTGGGCAAATTACGTCATGGAAATGGGGATATGCCCCTGATGACAGTTCGAAGAAGAAACTACAATCACCATTTAGTTCCAAGATGGGCAATCCCCGGAAAGTGTCATTTAACTATCCACTGGATAATGGGGCGAGAGAGTCATTCTATCGACAAAAAACTTTTCAACTACATGACGACGTTGTTAGTGATATGATCTTAATGCCTAAAGAAGAACGAATGATCACATGCTCCTTGGATTCGAAGATTAAAATATACGATATCGAGAAAGAAAAAGTTCGAAATGTTCTAACAGGCCATAAGCAAGGTGTATTCGCTGTCACTTGGTCAACCGATTATCATTTCTTAGTGAGTGCTGGATTCGAACATGAAGCATTAGTTTGGATTGCCAATGTTGAAACAGCACCCTTCAAACTGAGGGATCAGAAAAAACCACATCAACACTCACTTGTTAATGTACTAGCAGTGCCAAACTCGCCTCAAGTGATCACTGCCGACCATAAAGGCATGGTAAAAATCTGGGATATTCGAACGTTCCAATGCATGCAAACAATGTATACCGAGAATAACTTACCTAAGAATGACTATAAGAACTTTTATCTCAGTTCGTTTGCCTACATGCCGAAACGAAAGCAAATTGTAACAGCTGGAAAGAAGATGCATATTTATGAATATGAGAGAACTCAGCATCCTACCTGTGCTGATGATCAACCACTGTTTGTGGCATTGTACAATCCAATTTCCTTTACATTCATGACTGCTGCAGGTCGCGATATCAAGATTTGGGACGCTCTTACTGGCTGCATATCTCGTGTGTACAAGAACATAGTTGAGTCAGAGATCACTGCTCTTTGTACAGACGATAGATGTCGAAAATTCTATATTGGTACTCACGATGGAACTATTCTGTGTTTTAATTACTCGAATGGATCATTTGTGAAACGTTTCTTGCGTCATGATGCTGAAGTGTCTGGATTAATGTACACAGATGAAGATACAAAACAACTAGTTTCAACATCGTGGGATAGATCAATCCGTATAATGACAGATAGAGACGCATCAGAAGAACATATCCAAAAATACAAGCCGCTGGGATTCCATCCGGAAGATATCAAATGCTCGGCTTACTCAAAAGCATTAAACATTCTAGTATCTGGAGATATTGGGAATCGAGTATTCGTGTTTGATACAAAGAATGGCAATAAATTACAGGAGTGCAATTGCAAGAACACCCAAGCTGAAGTCGTGTGCCTGAGGTTTCTGGGAGTTCTTCCTGCATTTGTTGCTGCTGACACTCAGGGATTCATTCGGCTATGGACTGTCAAACCCTATCAGTATCCATACCATATGCTTCTGGAGTGGAAGAATAGCTCTTTGCACAGATCAAGACCGAGTACATCCATTCCAGACACAGGTGCTCCTGTCTCCAACACTGGTCCTCAATTGGATTTTGAGAATCAACAACATACGGTATTGTCATCCGCCGAAGCACCAAAGGAAAGAAGGCAGGTTGGTCTCACTGTCACAGCCATGGACTTCGATCCGTCATCTGGCTTTTTATACACTGGAGATATCAAAGGATATGTTAGTGTATGGGATTTATCAGACATAGTCGAAAGTGCTCAACTGAAGCATCGATATGCCAGCTCGGCCAGTGCCACCGACATCAAAAACAATTTAAATCTAATCTCGTCATACAAAATGACACGGGCACTTTACTGGAAGGCACATAACGATGCTGTGAGAAGTATTCAAATCATTAGAGATCCTCCCACGATTTTGACCAGCTCCTATGATTCGAAAGTGAACATATGGTCAACCACCGGTGAACATATGGATTCATTAAAGCAAGAGAATAGTGATGACTCTGATTATATGAATGGAGATGATGATAATTCAAAACCTTTTAACTTTCCAATTAACTTGGACAAGAGAAGAAGGAATGATGCCACAACTGTTTCTCAAGTCATTGGAAAAATTAAGCAACAATTGAGAATTATTAACTTATGGAAGGCAAAAAGCAAAGTGTCCTTGTTGTCCCAAGCAATGCCTCTGCCATCAGCATCTCAGTTCGAGAATTCTCAATCCAAAACTGTGATACCAGTGACTCAACCTGATACCATCAATGTCGGACCGGATGTAGAACTTCCCCAAAGTCCCAAGGTACTACCAATAATACGGCCTTTAGTAGATACCATACCTGATGAAGGTAGATTGAAAGCCGGGCACAAAACAACATATCCAAGTCCTAAGAACATTAAACTGACTAAGAACCAGATCAACAAGGGAAATGGATTGCGTCTCCCATCGATCGGGAGTCCAAGTTCCAAACCATTGGTTGAAGACTTCCCTGACTCTCGTGGCGACAGTTTCTACATAACACAAAGAGCTCCCAGCCCGGAAAAACAGTAATCCTCTCTGGGATATCAAGACAATATGTGTTACACAAAAATAGAAGTTATAATACAATTTAGTATTTACACTTTGTTGTCTTACAATGATTTGAATGCATTTTCCAATCTGTTCAAATAAATGTTCACATGATGCTCAGCAAAGATCAAATGAGGTCTCAATCTAACGGATCTCTCTCCGCTAACACCCATCTCAACTCCGCTGTTTCTCATCTTGGAAACAAGTTGTGTTCTCTTGTCTACATTGACAATGTCATAGGCACAGAATGTTCCAGTACCTCTCACGTTGGACATGATACCTGGATATCGTTGTTGCAATTGTTGCAGTCCGTCCATCAACAACTTGCCAGAATTATTGACAACATTCAACAATTGATCTCTCTCTACAACATCAAGCATTGTCTTCAATTGAATACCTCTCAATGGATCACCCAACCAAGTATTGAAGATACGATAGGTCTGAGAAGGTGCAAATTCAGGCTTGTGATAATAACCTGCAGCTTGCATCTTCTTACTGAAGCAAACGAGATCAGGTCCATTTTCACCGAGTCCCCAGTGCTCATGAGCCCAGAATTTACCAGTGGCACCACCACCAGTCTGAACTTCATCACAAATCAATGCAACTCCGTGCTTTTGAGTCAATCGACGCAATCCCTGGAAGAAGAATGGAGTGGCATGTCTGTCACCACCTTCTGCTTGCACTGGTTCAACCAAAACAGCTGCCACAGGACCATAGAATTCACTTCTCTTGACAGATTTGACAAGAATGTCTTCAACAACGTTCAGACATCTCTCCTCCTCTGCTCTATTCTCCTTCTCAAACTCCTTCAATGGATACTTGAGAGATGGGAATGGAGCAATAGGCCACTTGAATGCAGGAATATCAACCTTGTGAATAGGTTTGCTGTGTGTAGCAGACAACGCACCCAATGTTCTTCCATGGAAGGAGGCAGTAAAGGTCAAAATGCTCAAATCAGGTGTGCCTGGTGCCTGATTGGTCATGCAGCTGTCCATGTACTCTTGAGTAATGCCACCAGTCTTGGAATGATAATTGTTGTTCATGTACCACATGAATGCAGCCTTCATTGCATTTTCAATCGCCTCAGAGCCTGATGACATGGTCATCACATTGCTAGTGCCCTTTGGCACAACTCTCATGAAGCTCTCTTGTAAAATTTGCAAATAGTCCGTTGGCGGGTAAACGCCAGTGCTAGGTCTATTAATAAAATGAGAACACATTCTTTGTAAACTCTTAGGATCGGAGAATAATTTCTGGAAGTCAGGATGATTGTAACCAAGAGGAATGGAAGAGATTTGACCAAAAGTGTCTAGCAACACATTGTCATCTGCATCAACCAACCAATTACCACTTGATTTTTCATAATTGGCCACAAAATTGGTTGTTCTCAAATCTTGAATCTTGTTAATCTCACTGGAGAGTTGCTTGCTTCTTGGACCAGGGATCGAATCTGTCTTGACCACTGGTTCACTGTACTTTTCACCACCAGGGAATGGAATGGCAGATTTGGCATAGCTTCTCTTGCTTGAGGAGGAGCGGAGAATGGTCTTGTTGTTGGCTCTGACGACAACTTGCTTGATCATGGTTTAAGCTTTGAGTTTGTTTTTTTGATGTTTGTTTTGAGAGATGTTTGTGATGATGCGTTCGTTGGCAGAAATAAAACGTGTGGTGCGAACGTAATCTTCGCCATTTCAATTTTGATTGGTCAAACAGCGAAAAACGATTTGGCTGGATGACACGTGATCTGATTTTTTTTACAACACGAGCGAGAATCACTGTCTCTTTTGTTTACAGTTTCAGTGATTTAATATCAGGTTGAAGTTGACTCACTCTCCCATCAGACACTGGATTCTTCCATGTTTATGCTGGAAGCTCGGAGAAAAGTGAGGTAAAAATGAACCAAAAAACTCTGGTTGTATTGCCTCTCACATGACTTCTCAACATAGAATAAAAGACGTCAGAAGTCTGTTTGAGACGATTGAAGGAAACACCACAAATAACAAACATGACCAATGCACATACACCAATCACCTTGGACGATGATTTAATCTATCCAGAAGAGAGCAGTATTCATCCTGCTCTGATACTGTTGATTAACTTTTATCTGCCTGGAGTTGGTCACATGCTCATCGGACAAAAGAGCAAAGGAGCTTCTCTGTTCATTGTGACAATGATTGCTCACCTCATCATGGCATTCCTGATGATTGTCGCCATAGGATTCCTCATGTTTCCCTTTTTCATTGCATGGATTGTTCTCATTATGATAGATGGATTCAAATTGTCCAGTAGACTGTACTCTGGCAGTGCGATTGGCAAGGGAGAGTGCTACTATAAGATCCTGACTCATGGATCAAAACTATTGAAAGATACAAGAATTTATTGCAACAAAGGGATGGACAGCACTATTGATGGTGAAACAATAGCTTGAACCGAGATGAAATGTGATAATGTACAAATTGTAAATAAATCTTCATTTTTCAAAGTTCAATTGTTTTAGAGGTGCACTTGTCACAACACAAGATGGTGAAATGTTAGGCAGCAACAACTATCCCCAGTACAGAAGGAAATACTTCAATTCTCTACTCATCAATTTCTTGGTGATCGGATATTTCTTCAAAAGCTCGTTTTCGCTTCTCCTTCAGTTTTTTTTCATGCTTTAACCTACTCTCCGTTTTCTTTTGAATTCTGTTCCGAGCCATCTCTAATCTCGTGTTCACAGTTCTCTTGTAGAAAACCCTATCCGCTTCGGTCAGAGGATACTTCATGACGTGATAGTTTGTGAGTGCCACACATACAAGGAGTAAATCATCATAGTGACTGTGATCGTATCGATAAGTATCCTTCACAACACCAAACAACTTAAGCATTCTACCATAAAAACTCTCAATTACCATTCGATCTTTCAGTAACAACTCATTCAAGTGTATCTCTGCTTCGTTGCTTGGATTCTTCTTGGAACAAACAACTCGTGTCAACCTATCTGCTCGAGCGTATGCTCTATCACCAATCATGATCCAGTGATTCGGGTATTCTTGATGTAGTGGATCATTGTCCTCCATTTTCATCTCAGAATCACTCTTCTTCAGTAAACTAGATATTGCTTCAATATTGTTCTTGAACTGTTGAAAATCAAGAGTCGAACCAGGATCATGCTTTGTCGCGTATATCATTCTACCATCTGCCAGATGCACTGTTGTAACTTTCAAGCCATACTCGTGATACTTTCGACAGAAATGGTGATCTGCTACACTCTGTCGTACAGATGGTCTCTGGCATGGTTGAAAGTAAGAATCAACAATCAAGTATCCCGTCCTGGGGAAAGATTTCATTGTTGTATCGTTTTCCATGCATGTCTTTTTCGAAACTACCTGTAGATACTCTCGACACAGTGACTCGCGAACGCCATTAACCACGTTGAAAAAGACACGATGGGCCGCTGATGCTTCCAAGTTAAAATCAAGTCCTAACTTTTCAAAGGTAAAGTTGTGTCTCAACCGAATCAAGAAAATGAAGAATTGATCCAAGTGACTGAACTTTGGTCTCCTTCCTCCTATGGCGCGCTAGGACCCCGTCTTTCACGACACTCCAAATTTCCAATATTTCATCTAATGTAAATCCAGTGAGTACGGTAAGTGCATGATCCTTGTCGTTTGCTCTCGTTTTGACATATTCACCCATCAACGGGGCTGTGTTCATCAATTCTTCTCCTTCTGGAGCAGGAGACTCTACTGATTCCTGATCAGATCGCTGTTTCTCTTTGTGAACTTCTTTCATGTCTGGAATTTTAGTTTTTCTTGTCTGTGCAGTTTGTTAAAACCACAACTTGAAATTTTTAAATGGGAGTGCTGAGGGGTTGTATCTATTTTTTCATCGGAAATTGCTGTCCTCGGAAAGAGATTACAATTCCTTCTCTCTTCAAAAGATCTTTTCAAAACCCACCTCTGAGAGGAGGACCAACAAGAGGTCATTGCAGCTGCTGTAAAATCCATCACAAAATTATCGCAAAATGCGATCTCCTCCAGTTGGGCTCGAACCAACGACCTGCAGGTTAACAGCCTGACGCTCTACCAACTGAGCCATGGAGGAATTGTATCCTGAAATTCCAATAATTAAAAATAAAATTTAATTTTCCGGACGAATTACACGTCAATCAACTAATCAACTGTCGTCAAGTTCAACCGACCTGATTGTGAAATGACATGACCAATATTCGACGAATCGCGTGTAAAGGATTCTGTCCATCATTCTGTCCTCCACTCACTCACCACTACTTTTCTCCCACACAGAAAAAAAAAACTTCATACCAACAACAACCAACAACAACAACCAAAACAACAACAACACACATTACAACAGAAAAAAACAAATGTCCTACACAAACTACGATCAAGCACTCAAAGGAAAAGACGGTATCCCAATCTATGGCATGGACGCTGAATTGGCAGCCAAACTGGAATCAAAGTACGACCGTCAAAAAGAATCCGAAGTCATGGACTGGATGGAACAAGTCTCGGGCATCAAATTCCCCAACAGGAACGACTTTCACGGTTCATTGAAAGACGGTGTTTTGCTGTGCGAGTTGATCAACAAGATCAAATCGGGCACCATTCCAAAAATCAATCGTGGTCGATTGGCGTTCATGCAAATGGAAAATATTGGATACTTTTTGGAGGCGGCAGAAGCATTGGGCCTAAAGAAGCACGACTCTTTCCGTACAGTTGACTTGTACGAAGACAAGAACATTCCACAGGTGATTCAATCATTGTACATTTTTGGTAGTGTCGTTCAAAAGTTGCCATACTATCGTGGACCTTCTCTCGGAGTAAAATTGGCCGACAAGAAGGAAATTCAATTTTCGGATGAGCAGTTGAGAGCCAGTAAGAATATTGTGGGTCAACAACATGGTGGCAGTATCAAGGTCGATACAGGAAGAAGTATTGGTCGTGAAGTAGTCAAGGTGAGTGACGTTGGTGATCGTAGTGCAACCAGTATGCAAAGTGGTGCCAGTATCAAGCATGACACTGGTCGATCCATTAGCAGAGAAGTGGTCAAGGTGGCTGACACTGGTGTCAGAGGTGTAAACAGTCAACAAAACGCTGCGTCCATCAAGGTTGATACGGGAAGAACCATTGGAAATCATCCAGTCAAGATTCAAGATTCTGCACCTGCTGCAAAGTCAAGCAGTGGCAACGGTTCAAGCGATTTGGACGAGTTGGAAAAGTTGGCCAGTTTGAGAGACAAGGGCATTATTACCGACGATGAGTTTGCTCAAAAGAAGAAGCAAATCTTGGGATTGTAAAAAACACCTGATGCAATATTTTTTTGATGAATAAAACTAAGAAAATGTAAAGTAAACAAGTCGTGACACTTGATTGTTGAGTGAATTGTCCGCGAAAGATCTGTTGATCTTCCGTTACTGTTGTTCGTCTGCCTTGGATTACAAAACAAAAGAAACCATGATTGCGACACCCCATTGAAATTCGTAATTGTGCAAGAAAAGGGCTTGCGATATTTATCAAGACACGAACTGCTTCATATGGGCTCGAGGTGAAACCAAGAGCAAAAATCTCACGCCCACCGAGGGGCTCGAACCCTCGACCACAAGGTTAAGAGCCTTGCGCTCTACCGACTGAGCTAGACGGGCCATATGTTTCATTTCATTTACACGAAAAATCGATCGGAGTATTTGTTCTCCGAACTAAAAAGTATAATTGTCGTTCGTTGTTGAGTGGTTTCATCTTCAACACGATCTTGTTCCTCTAGAGATGGACAATTGTCGCTTAACATCTCAAACTGGTGGTGTGAGTTTCTGAATTTTTTTTCTTAACAATTTTTTCTTGGTTGGGTGATGGTTTTCAATTTCATGTTGGGTTTGTTGTTTCTGGATGTTCTGTTTTTAGCTCTGATCAAGATTCGCGGGTTGTATTTTTACCACCGAGGAACGTGGCGCCAAGATTCACGGGTTGTATTTTCACCAACGAAGACACAGTGATGAAAAGATGTCACATGACGCTATTGTTACACAAGTACAAGATGCAACATCACTCTTACTCACTTGATATTCATTTATTCATTGGTGTCACATTGATGGCCAATAGTATCCATTGTATACCATATAACTACTAGATCTCCAATTGCAATAGACTCTATCATCCGCAGTATTGACAATGAAACTGATGGATATATAATCTGATCTGTGTACTTCATTGCCTCTGATATAATATTTACCACTCCATCTTCCCCCAAGATCTGGTAGTATTGTATCAAACATAAACTATTTGAATGGTACTCATGCTTTCTTGCCATTCCTTGTGACAGTTCTCTTAGTTACATTCTCCACACAACCAGGCATACGGCGAAAGTGAATTGCCAACAATGCCCAAGGACATGTGCCCAAATACATTCCATTTGCATGCTTCAAACGGCCAGGTTCCATTCTGTCTGTTCAGAAACTCAATAGTACGGTGACAGTAGTATACTCTCTTATAGTCAATACCATTACTGCTTGTACCACTAGGTACAGTGTCACAAGTTCATAAATGCAATTGTTGTTTGAGAGCTTCATTCTGTTGTTGTAACTGTCTGATCATATCGTTCTTATCCTGTACCATCTTTGCATGTTCTTGTTGTAATTGTGCAAGTTGTTCAGTGAGCTCATACTTTGACTGTGATAAGGCATCAACAAACTGTTTCAGTTCGTTGTGCTCCTGTTGTATACTTCTCACTTCATCACTATCATCATCATCTTCCAATGTAGGTATTGTCAACAGGACTGATGATGTACTAATCTGATTATGTGCGTTGTTGTCAATGGTTGGTGTTCCGCGTGTTACACGAGGCATAATGTTTTTACAATGTACTTGTTTGTTTACTGTTTGACCACATCATTGCCACAGCGATCATCATACAACTGCTTCTATTTTGCAGGAATCTCATTTCGAGAACCAAAAAAAAAGCTTTAGAGATTCCGTGAATTTGGGCTTTTTTTTCCCCGTTAGATTGTAGTGGATCCATGAAAAAACAAACATGGAAATCGAAATCGAAGTTACAGTAAACTGCAATTAACAAGGTTGAAATGTTTTTATAAATGTACAAAGTAAAAACCTTTCTCAGAAGCTTAGATATTGTTATTTGTTGTTGGTTTTGAATTGGCAGCACCACCAGTTTCTTGTCTTGGCTGAACCGGTATTTGATACGATGTTGTTGGTTGTTGATACAAGGATGAAGGTTGATAATATTCTTGATACTGTGGTTGCTGTAATTGTTGTTGTTGTTGTTGTTGCTGTGGTTGATAGTACATGACTGGTTGTTGTGGCTGTGGTTGATAATGCACATACGCTTGTTGTTGAATGTGTTGAACTTGTTGTTGAACGTGTTGTGGTTGATAAGCAACTTGTTGTTGTTGTGGTTGATAGGCAAATTGAGGTTGCTGTTGATGGAAAGCTACACCTCGTGTATCCACAATCTCAATGGTTGGTCCACTGGAGAAAAGGATTGTTCCAGCACCTTTGTTGCTATATGTAAAAAACTTTCCAAAACCTCTCTCCGTGTCATAATCCTTGAGCATCAACTGTAAATGAGATGGCGCGTAAATGGAAGCGTTCTGACCGGACAAAAAGCTCAAGAGCTCATCTCTAATATCCCGATGTGCTTTTTTGTTCTTGTTTTTGAGAATGAACGATGGCACCAAAAGAGTCAACACCATGAGGACAACAAGTGAAATAACCACAGGACCAATCAAGTAAGGCATCCTGACCCACAGTGTCAACCCAAGAATACTCAAAATGAGAGCAGGAGCAAAGACAAGAGTTGGCACAAAGATGGAGATGATAACAGCGAGTGCTCTTCTCTTTTCAATGGACTTTAAGCGGTCGTACATGATTTGATCGCACTTGTGCAGTGTGGCAGCATAGGTTTGTGGTGAAATGCCATATGGTTGACTTTGGAGGATAAAAGGGAATTGGTGGTCCCAACTCATGGTATCAGAGTTGTACGTTATCTTGAAGACGCTCATTATTGTTATTGGTTGTTTGTTTGTTTGTTGTTTTTTGAATTGGATGGATGGGTGTTCTTCTTCCCATCAAGGAATTCTTTTTGAAGGTGGGCATGTTCCATTTTCCTTGTGGAAGGTCTGGTGATAACTCCGGTTAGAGGGCAAGAGCGAATCAGAAGCCGCTGAAGAACCATGCGAATGGATGAGTGTTTCCTTGACTTTCAAGTAGAGGTTTGATCTTCCTCATCTTCCTCGTGATGAAGGGAACCTTGATGCGTCAATTGACTCATTGGCGCAAAATTCATATCAATAAACTGGTTTCTGTCCTTTAAGGTTGAGGAGACATCCAGTCCGAATAAATCTCTTCCTGTGACTGAGCACTCTTGTGTGACTGCATCAATCATCATTTCAACTTCGAACTTTAACAAGTTGTAATCAATCGACAGTACCTGATCGTCTTGGTTGTTTGGATCCAATGATAGAACGTGGTCCTGTCTCATCTTCAAAATGTACTGTTGCAGAATAAACACTTCTGAGGCACAATCAAAGCAATTATCAAAACCTTCTACTTCAATATCATGAGGATAAAACGTTACCCGTTGTACAGTATTGAAATAAAACATTTGTTCTTCGTACTTCTTATGATCATAGTCTACTTCTTCGGCGTCTTCGCTTACAATTAACCTCGATTCTGTTGTCGATTGCGGTCCCCAAACAGGCAGTACGATTGTTCCACTCAAATAACGAGTGAATCCATGTGTCCAGGGCAATCGAAACTTTAGCATGGATTTCTTAGGGTGCATCATCTTGTGCCACCGAGCTTGCATCATCATATCCTCTGTAATCATTGCTTCATTACGAGCATCTCTTCGTATATCACTTATAAACAATAGCTTCCCACGATAATCCAAACTCGAATATTCATTGGCAACATCATCCGTAAAGTATTCCTGTCTGATTTGAATCCGATTAGCAATCGGTTCCACCATAAAGTCAATTGGATCAATCAACACAAACAATAGCTCTGGAAACAAGTCGGAAAGAAAGCCAATGTGTGTTCCAGGTGCTGCACCCGCATAAACTACCACGTCACCCGGCTCACTAAACTCTGTTAAGAATTCCATTTCACTCATGAGAAGCTTGCGTTGTCCCCAGTGCAACACTGACTTTTCATGATGTAGTCTCTTGAAATAGGCAGCTCTTGGAGCGTTATGAACGTCCAATTGTCGATGCTCCTTGCTCATGGGACATGGACTGATCAATGGATGGGCACATTGACACAAGTGAGGTTGGCTTTGGAAGAACTCTTCTTGATCTTGTTGTTCATCATCCTCAAGTTTTTGGATCTTTTTGTTAGACTCTGCGTCCACTGGAGAGCTTGACCTTGAACGCTTCTTTGGTTTGGTATCAACCTGATTCATTTTCCTGGAAGTTCAATTGTTTGACGGAACTTTGGTAGGAAAAGTTGTTTGAGCGCGCTTTTGACGGGTTCGGGTGGGCTACGGCAACGATTAGATCTGTCGTATACTGGTTTTTGGTTTCACCAGAGATGAATGAAGTGAGAACTTTGTTTGAGCGATTGATATCACAAACTATCACTAGGTAGTGATCAGAGGAGAACCGAACCAAGTATGGACTTGTCACCAAAGAAGAGGAAGCTGGCTCAAGCGGTGAGAATCATGCAAAAGAGAGAAGAAGAAGATTCAGAGGAGAATGATATGAATCTCTCTAGTTTAACTATCAACAAGGATAGTAATGTAAAGAAAGGAACAAAGTTCTCTGATGACAACGAATCGGATCGGTCCATTCAAGTAGGATATCAGACAAACTTGTCCAGTGAGCAGATTCATCTATTGAAGAGTCTGAGTCCTGAAGAGCTAGCCGCAGAGTTGGTAGGAGCAGCCAATAACCACCCAGATATATGGCCTCACTTGAAAGAGGTGTATGGTCATCGGGTGATTGCTCTCTCACCCTGTGGTACTCTACAGGAATATGAGAGTGATTCTAGTAGTGGAACAACTGATTATGACAGTGAAATTGATGAAACATCGATTGACCTGTATCACTCAGATTGCTCAAATCGATCGGAGAGATTATATGGAGATGAGATCTTTCTACAAGACTATTTACTCTTCCCGTTCAGTGCATTTCTAATGAAGACTCAAAAGCCTGTATTGGTAGAGAGGACATGTGGAGTAGACGAAGAAATGAATTCAGTTCTCATACGGGTGAAAGAGAAACAAAGTGGGCACTCATCCACATGCCCTATTCACGACATTGCTATCCATTGGCTACCAGATAAAGATGCACGAGGAAGAAGGAGGAGAAGAAATGCAAGAGTACTCCGATTGCTCCACACTCAAGTCCAAGATAGTTACACGAACCAACATGGAATGCAATGATGCATGCAACAAACAACACTCTTACTAGAGAATACTGTTTACAATTCCTTTTTATGCTTTGTACACATGAAAACATCATCGAGCATGTCTTGTTCTTCCAATTCCTTTTCTGTTGCTACATGTTCAGTCGTATGGAACAATGATGTGAACCATCCTACATAAGAGCTCTTTTGCTGTTGCTCCCGAACTCCACAATGTATGTAACTAGTAAAATGTTGAACAATAAATTCACATGTTCTGCTCAACAATTCGCTCGCCACTTGAGAAAATCCTGGTATCACATCTTCCTTGAAAGACGAATTTCCCATCATGAGTTGACCACCACGACCAGAGGAGAAACTACTACAATCACTCACTTGAGCGCCTGGAGGAACAGAGAACATGAACGGAGAGGGAGTCATTGGAGAAATGGGTGTATTTTCACCACCATCTCTCAACAAGGCGATCGAAGAAACAAAAGATAAATTCATTTCTTCATTCCTATGTTGCTGCCGTTCTTCTTCCATTTCTTCTTCTTCGGCAAGAGAACTGAGACACTGTTGACTATGATAGGGAATATTTAAACGACCACACAGTGTACTTCTTGTCCTTGCTGCTCTTCCAGAGTCCTTCCTGAGAGATAGTGACCTGTCAGAGAATGACCGATGCAGTAAGAGTTTTCGTTTGTTATTGGACAATGATGGAGAGGAGGCAGGCGGTTGAGTGTGGTAGAGTGCGATGGGATTCGATGTTGTAGATGACGATGGATAACAGTGCATTTGCTTTTTAATTGGAGTCGTGTGGATATAAATAAATGGGTGGTGGAATCGATACGAGTTGTAGCAGTTGGTTGTTGTTTGGAATATTTTTGGGTAGCTATCGTGTGTGTGGTGATTAAACTGTTAATGTTAATCCAGCTACGTGTTATGTTTGGTGTGTGTTGGTTTTGGATGTGTGTTGTGCTACTTTGACCACATGGTGCAAGAATTTCCATCTGAAAATGACACCCAGAAAACACACATCATATTTTTAGTACATGTTCATGTTCTGAGCGCTCTTGTGGACGGACACAGCCAAACATACAAAATCAGTTCCTGTGCGCACAGGATTACTCTCCGGAGTTGCCATAAGGGGGTTTCGGGAACAGCTCGAAGTTCTTTGTAACCGTTTTATTGTACTTTATTCTTCTTTGTTCTCTTGTTCTTTGTGGATGGCTTCGACCCATCTGAGCACATTCTCATCACCAGTCTGTACAGCCAATTGCATCGTGACCGAATCAGAAACGGATCCATGGTCGCACAGTACCTTAACGACGGAGAATTGGAGTCTTCTGAGAGCGAAATCAAGAGCAGAGGAGTTGGTTGTCTCTGTTCGTTGCGTAATGTCCATTCCATTTGCCAACAAGAGCTCGACTACCTTTGGGAAGCCATAGCCGGCTGCGAGATGCAAGCAAGTGACACCAGCATCGTCTCTGGTCTTCAACTTTACATTTAGATCACCACCCTTGTCAATCATATACTTGACTACTTCCAAGTGACCGTGCAAGCAAGCCAATTGAATTGGTCTCATGTGCAACTCGTGTCTATGTTGATCAATATCAACACCCTTTTCATCAATCAAGTATTGAACAATAGCCAAGTGACCACCCTTGGCTGCAGAGTGCAGTGGAGGATAACCCTCATCGGTATAGTATTCTTTTCCTGTTCCCTTTGCTTCAAAACCTTTCTCTTCGATGAAATATTTTACAACATCTATGTTTCCAGTGAGGCAGGCAGAGCTGAGCAAATTTTGTCCTCTCTCCGTTGTCACACTCACGTCAGCTCCCTTCTCGATCAGTTTTTGTACAAATCTCAAACCAGAATGCTGAACGGCAAAGTACAGAATAGTTTGTCCCTGTACTGCTGCATTGTTCAACAATTCTGCTTGCTCTTGTTCGTTCAAGTTGCTCAAAGCCTTCTCGACAAGCAACTCTGCCAAATCGTCTCTCATCTTAAACTGTGCAGCATGGAACATTGGCAGTGCTTGTTCCTTTCCTGACTTTTGGATACTGTTTGCACCATTGTTCAACAAAAACTCTACAATACTGTCTGCTCGTTGCATCATAGCGACATGCAATGGATAATATTGGAAGCCATCGGATCTTGTCTCTGGCTTGCACACCACATCACTGGTACTGTACTTGAGAATAATCTCAGCTGTTTCCAAGTGCTTGTTCTTGATTGCCTGAATCAATGGAACTTCAATCTTATCGTCCTCCTTGAAACCGATCAACACATACTCTGGATGACTGTCCAAAATGTTTTGCAACAAGCGCAATCCCTTCTTTCCAAAGATGTCTGCATTCGTAGCAAACAAATACACATATCTCTTGAGCAATTCTTGATCCGTGTGATCCACGTTGACCTTTGGGTTGCTGTCCATGAAAATCGTTGAGATCAGTTCGACAATGCCTCTGTCCTTAAACTTCTGGACAGCTCTGTCCAATGGTGTATAACCTTCAGCATCAGTCACATTAGGATCAGCTGCTCCTCTCTTGAGCAAGTCGGTGACCAGTGGTTGATTTCCATGTGAAACTGCATAGTGTAGTGGAGATGGTTGTTTTGCAGGGAAGATATCTGGGCTGGCATCCTTTGCCAACAATCGATGTGCCAACACAAAATCGTTTCTGATGCAAGCTAATGCCAGTGCAGTATTACCGTCCTTGTTCACAGCATCGACTGGAATTTGACCTGTTTGGAGCAACATGTCAATAATTTCTTCTCTTGGATATCGATTGATACCACTGAATGGATCACCCTTTCCACCATTCTTCAATCGAGGTGTTCTAGGAGATGCTCTTGGAGTCAAATTGCCTTCCATTGGTGCAGAGCTAACAGAAAGTGAGTTGCCGCTATTTGGAGAAGCTGCTACAGCAGACACGGATTCAAAAACATCCACTGGATACTCTGCTGGATAGTTCTTGTCGGAGAATAGCATGTGCAACGGAGTTTCCTCAATGGAGTTTTTCACGTTTACAATACACTTTCTCTCCAAGAGTTGTTTGGTGACTCTTGCGAGACCACTCTTGACAGAAGCATGCAACAATGTGTCTCCGATTTGATAACCCAACAGACTCATTTGAGCTCTCTCCTTCTCTGTGATAAACGACTTTAGCTCAAACTGTAGCTTGACACCACTGTTTCCACTGCCGTCGTTATCATCACTGTCGTCACCATCGTCGTCGTCATCTTCATCGTCTTCTTCATAATCATCGTCGTCATCTTCGTCATCACCCAACTCCAATCGACAATCCATGAGGGAAGTAGGTGATTGACGCTGAGCATTCTGTGCATCGACTCCTCCCATGAGCTTTTGTAGTTCAATGTCGTCCATGGACATGACAAATGAGGCATCCTTGGAGTACACTCCTTCGTAAATGTGCTTTAGAATGGCAGCCACTGTTTGTTCGTTGGCGTCCTTGGTGTTGGTGTTGGAGTTGGCAGAGCTAACAGGAAGAGCTTTTTGGAAAAGCTGTAGCATTGGCAAATGGAGAACACATTGGCCTTGTTTCTTTTGATCAATCACAGCATTCACATGTTGCATGAGATCCAACCTTTCTTGAGGGCTGCTCGCAGCAAACCAGTGCAAAACAGGCTCCGCGCTCTTTTTTGCCTTACGTCGGACATAAAGCTTGATTGCAAATGTGTTTTCTCGCTTGTCATGTGTCGCTTCATCAACGACAGAGGAGAATTTGTTGAGCGGGATAATAAATTCTGGTTTGATGTGCTTGGATTTTTTGTTGTTCAGGCTGTAGGAGGAACTGATGGACTGGAGTGTCTCATTCTCTCCAAACATGAGAATTTGATCATTGGTTACAATGAAAAATTGTTTCTTGAATTTCTTTTGGAAGAATTTTCGATCTGGATTGTCGTACTTGACCTTGCTGGTTTTTCTGACCTGATGTACAGTCATAATTTAAATAATAATAAGGTTAAATATTTACGCGAGAGTTGAAATGGGTTGGTTTTGTTTTGTTTGTGCCTGTCACAGAGACAACTTCCTTCGTGGTGGAAACCTCGAACGAATCACGAAGCGTGATGTCATCTGTCTATATTTTTCCGAGGATAAGCGGAAAATTATGACCGGAAGAATAATTCCACGTCTACAAAATTGTTGGCACTCGAGTTGGAATACTTTTGGAAGTAGTAGTCGTATCCGCTGTTTGGTGTCATTGGTGACCGCAGAATCGGGCTGTTGGTTGCTTCTGATTCACTACCAGAGAAAACAGTCATTGAAGATCGATAGAACGTCTCACCAGTCGAGCAGAGAAGGGCTTGCTTGAACAAGTGACATGATTTTGGTTCCAATGGACAATACTTGAACCGATCACCCAAAATCTTGGTAAAGTTGTGTTGCTCGATATCGTGCAGCACTTCTTCTTCGTTAAATGTTGTCTCCTGTTCCGAAATGTGCAACGAATCGGCAATCATCTTCTCAAACACTTGCAATCGAATCAACTCCTGATCATCGACCATAATATTTCTCGCTCTGTCCATAATTTGCTTCATTGCCGTATTGAAATACTCGCGCAATCGCTCTTCACTCAACTCTGGATCGTAATCATCTGCCATTCTCATCACTTGGAAGAATCCGGCAGATGCCAATCGAATGTAAGCCAAGCTGGAGCACGGATCAATTCGAATCGCCTTCTCAAAGCAAGTCTCTGCCTCTCTAAACAAACCCTGGATCACACTCTTCTCTGCATCCTCCAACAAGTTAATCTTGTTCAAATAGATTTCACCCTTCTCGATCCAAACATCCTGTTGACTCGGATCAATCCTTCGAATTCTCTCCAGCATCTCCATCGACTCATCATACCTCCTATACTCCTGGTTCAACATTTTTGCAATGTTAAACATGCTCTTGAGACACCGATCATGAACCTTCATTGCATTCCAATACTCTACATATGCTTCATCCATCCACTGCAAATGCTCAAAACAATATCCCAGATTATTATAGTGAATACATGAGCTGTGCATGGGTCCAAACGCAATCGATCGCTTGTACGAATCAGCAGCCGCAGAATAATTCTTTTGTGAAAATTGAACAAAACCGAGAGAAAAGTGAGCATAGCTCGTGTACAGGTCATCCTCAAACTCTTCAATTCTCTTCAATTCATACTTTACAGACAACTCTCTCTTTACATTTTCTAGCAAAGACTGATCCACTACATTATTATTCACATTATTAGTCGTCGTAGCATTTGCATTGTTATTTGGAGCGGTCGCATTGAATGACGAAAGCATGAGCTGATGCGCTCTCACCTCCTCTTCAAACGCCTCCCTATCATTTAACTCCGCCTCCAAATACTCCGACGTAAACACATGAAGTGTGCAAGCTTCTTGATAAAAATCAAATGCACCATTGGTATCACCAACCACTTCTGAGATTAACCCACTCAGAATCAACTCCATTTGTTTCCTCATTCGATCATTCGGATAAAAAGCTTGAATTTCGGGGAAATTCTTGACACATTCCAAAGCGCGCGAAAAATCTTCCAGTGCTTTTTGTTTGAGTGAGAGATTAAAGTATTCGATGCCTCGTTTGAGAAAGGCGACGTGGCACCTTGGTTCGAGTTGAATGGCCTTGTTGAAGCATGATAGAGTCTTGTACTTGTTTTCTTCGTAGGAGGCCATGGTGCCTTCGAACACCAATTGATCATAGAGAGTGATGGGTGTTCGATCCTTGATACGGAAGGGTGGATGGGTAGGTAGTGTGGGTGGTGATGGGGCTGTTGGTGGTTCCTCTTGTTGTACTTGTTGTTGGGACATTGATGGATTTGTTGTTGTTCGTTTGTTTTTGGGAGTGATTGTGTTTGTTTTTTGTTGTTGCGAATTACTTGCCAGAGGTTTCCAGGTTGGAGGAAGAGGTTTTTCCACTGAGAGCAGTGACACATGACAAGAGTATGGATCAAGAATAGATCGACATGTGGTGCATCACATACAGTGTATCACATTGATGGATTGGTGCTTCTTCATGTTTTTCTACTTTAATTTATTAGATCAACGAATGCAATGAAGCGAGATTTGGTCTTCACTGGGAATTGTTGGAAGCAATTGTCTGTGATCAGATCGACTTCCAAGTCAACACCAGAGGAATCTCGTTCTGATAACTTGATTGTCGTCACGATGTGCTTATTCGATGGAGTTGCATTGTCCTGTTGATTTCCAGTGCTCCTTGTGAAGATGACATCAACAAAGCGTTGGGCTGCCAGCATCAAGCTATTCCTGGTACTCCTAGATGGAACAAATTCTCTCACAATCTTTTGTCTCTGATAAGCACCTTCAGATCCACTACTCACTATTGATCTAATATCGAAAAAGATCTCAATCAGGTCATCACCATACTTTTCCATAAAATCGATTGTCCGTTTGGTTGTTGCTTGACAGGTTGACTTAACAACTGGTTCATTGTCAGCATCATCCGTCTTTTTCTTCAACTTTCTTCGCTTGGAGCGAGTTGTAGATGATTCAGAAAGGGCAGACGTACCGGCTTTCGAGCTCGGTTCTTCATCACCAACCGTTTCACCCTCAATAGACATTGAGGAGAAGCTACCAGGTGGAAAAGAGGACAAGTCAGCCAAAGGATTATTCTTTCTCCAGCTCTTGAACTTTTGGCCTTGTGTGTAGCAAAATCGGCACACATCTCTATCGTCTGTTATAATCTTGGTCATTGGAAATAGCTCTCGATACGTTCCGGAGAGTGCCTTATAAGAATAAGGCTTCCCGTTATTTATCTCTCTGCCACAACAGCAGCATTCATACTCTCTGGACTTGTTTGCGGCAGAATATGATCCATTTGTTCTCTGTTCTTCGGCAGACTTGTTCATTCTTATTGCGTTTGTTTGCTGTTGAGCTGATGGTGAGCTTGCAACTGGGCCATTGGTCGAAGAGGTGGTTTTAGCGGATTTGCGAGAAGATCTCTTCTTGTTTGTTGAATTGGATGACTTTGTGCCATAATCTTCATCTGAATCGTCATCATCGACAGCGTCTTCAGTCTTTCTCTTCTTTCTGCTTCTTGATTTTGTTTCACCAGAGTAATTGTCATCAGTTGGTGATTTTCTTTTTCTTGGACTTGTGGTGTCTTGTAAATTGTGGGAATCATTGGCCGATGTTGAACTAGCATTACTACTATTGGAATTGCCAGATGGCTTCTTCTTCTTTCTAAACTGATAGCATTGATAATAGCTAAAATATATGACAAAGAAATTAATACTCATTTACAAAAACAGGTTGACAAAGAACAATTGAAAAAAATCAACAACAATAATACAAACCATGTGTAGCAAACAGGACCACAAGTCATGTCAAAACTTGGGAACACAGCTTTATAATCAGACAAAAAGTTGTCTGATCGATAGCTTCCACTCTTGTTTGTCCTGATTTGATTCTTGCACACTGTGCATGACTCAAACTTTTTTGAGTCATCCTGTGCTTGTTGTTTCACAGTATTCTTGCTTGAGATCTCAGCACTATTCGTTGTTGCCGCGGCTGGAGACGTGTGAGACGACACTCTGCCTTCATTCACAGGTGATGACACTTGATAGGGTGAAGATGGAAAACGTTCAGGTATCGCAATTGCGATTGCTGATAACGATGAAGAAGCAATGTGTGGTGGTGAAGAAGGTGATAATGATAAAGATGACGACGATGATGATGATGATGATGGACTGCGATGATGATGGTGATGATGATGATTCACCACATGTTGAGATCCATTATGATGACGATGAGGGTGGTGAGCAGACTGTAATGATGATGGTGGAGACAAGTGATGATGGTTGTGGTGATGATGATGATGAGAGTGATGACTCTTGTGATCAGCACAACCTTCTTCTCCTTGTTGCTCTGGTTCATCTTCAATCTCTAGCTCTTCCTCATCGTCATCAATATCTTCCTCATCGTCATCTTCGTGATCATCAATTCCTTCTTCCTCTGCTGCTGCAGCTACAACTATAGCTGGAACTAGTGCTTCATCATTCTCTTCTTCTTCTTCTTCATCGTCATCTCCATCATCCTCTGGATATGAACGTTCATTCTTGATGTGTGGACCTGTTGTAGTTGTGATTGGTAGTTGTTGTTGTTGTTGAAAATTGGTTGGTGTATTCACGCGCGCAGATGGATCGTAGTTCTTCGGACTATTATTTTTGGCGCCAGAAATTTGAGGCGCATAATTGGAAGAGTCCACATTCTGGTGTGGCAAGTGAGCTTGTGGATAGCTCTGACCACTAGTAGTAGCTCCAACCACCATACCAGCAGCACCAGCACTGTGCTGTTGTTGTGGATAATGATAGCTACCATTGTTAAAGAGTGCACCATTGTGGTGTTGACCAAAAGGCTGCATCACAGGCTGGTGAACAACATTTGTATTCGTTTGACTTGGATTATTCATCTGATGATTGTTAGTGTTATTGTGAGCAACAAAGGGAAATCCAAAATGGTGATGAGCTGGTGGTGGAGGCACTTGTGAGCTTGGTGGTGTCAATGAAATCGGAGGCAATTGAGTTGTTGTTGTCGTTGTTGTTGTGTTATTGGAATAAAACGTATTATTGTTGTTATTGTTGTTCAGAATGGGTTGTTGTTGTTGTTGTTGTGGTTGTGTATTCTGATCCTGTATGGTCATTTTGCTCTGGGTCTAGTGTTGTTTGTGCTGGGTGAGAGCTTTGGCCTAATATATTTGAATATTCAAAAGGTGTGTTTGTGTATTAGAAACCCTTCTACTTAGTTCATTGAAATTTAAAGAGGGAAAAAAATAAAGTGTGTCTGAGCCAAAGCTTTTGTGGTGGACGTGGCCTGATGGGTCGCTCATGTGAGTTTGTGATTCTCACTCACTGTGAGTCATGCATTTTCGCTTTCCAAGACGCCTTGCAATTCCATCAAAAATTTCACAGGCACGCACCACCAGTCACTAAAGATAAGACACGATGACGCTTCATAGTGTGTGAAAAGTGAGTAGTGTGGGACTCAATCATGCATTCAAGATCTTTTCGAAAATGCATGATTTTTGATACCCATCTGTCTCATCGTGAGAGAGATTGAAGCAAGATTGTGAATGTAGTCTGTTGTGATGTGGGGTGTGAGTACCTGATGTTATGCATACCTTTTTGTTCGTGTGTTGTTGTTGTTGTTGATGATGGTTGCACAGATTGGATGTCCGTGTGTGTGGGTGTTTGTTGTTGGTGTGTGGTGTCGTGTGTTTTGTGTGAAATGGACAGCAGCCACCAATTGTGGATGATCTGATGATTCTGGCCCAGAAGGCTTCACCACGTGGTCAGTTGAAAGGGGTAAACTCTTTCAATTCGTTTTAGCTCCAATTTCGTTCAATTGATCCAATGGATGTCAATAGAACAGCAGAGAGATAGAATGATTCTGAGAGGAAACTGGTACCAAACCCAACGAGAAAGAGAGAACTGGTGTGTGAAGTCGTGTGGATGGACAAGTATTATTTATTGGAGAGCCTTCAGAAACAAAAGGGGAGCCTGCGTGTTTAGATGCCAGGAAGTGTGTGTGAAAATTTTTATTTTTGAGTCTGTAGCAAAAATTTCCTGCCAGGTCGCAGCGTCAGGTCGCATAACGGACATGGAAAGGGTTTGTGTGAACGAGAAACGCGTTGCAACCATGAGATTGGAAGTTTCAAGAATTCAACAACTCTTGACTCCCATTGTTTCCTTTGCTCAAAAGTTTGATTCCAGAGAAAATTCGCGCCAAACACCGGAATGTCTCATTTGTCCGCGTTACTCCTCGTTCTTATCTTGGGGGAGCTCATCTTTCACATTTTGCCAAGGCGTCAAGGAAAAATAAATTATTTTCCGGATCCATTGAAGAAAACTCTTCTGCGCAGTCGACAAATAACAACACATCAAATAGCATAATAGTATATACATCTAGACTACTCATGAGCAACCATATTAAACGAACAGCTCTAGTGATTGGTGCCACAGGTCTCGTCGGATCTCACCTCACTCATCAATTACTCCGACATAACACAGTTTACAAAACTGTCAGAGTGTTTGTCAGAAGAGATCTGAGTGCAAGATTTTTGGATCAGGCAACTGCTACGACCGCACTCACAGGTGTTCAATTAGAACAGGTAAAGTTGAACTTTGATGATATGCACAGTGTTGATTCGCACTATTTTGCTGGTGATGATGTGTATTGTTGCTTGGGCACAACGATCAAGAAGGCAGGATCACAAGAAGCGTTTTACAAGGTTGATTACACCTATGCCAACACGTTTGCTCAATTGTGTCATCAGAATGGTGCACGCCAGTTCGTTTTGGTGACAGCTGTCGGTGCAAATGAGAACTCGTACTTTTTCTACAATCAGGTCAAGGGAAAGATTGAGAATGCGGTCAAGGAGATTGGATATGACCATGTAAGGATCATTAGACCTAGTCTGTTGTTGGGTGAACGTGGTGTAGAACATCGATGCATGGAAGATATGGCCAAGAAAGTGATGGGCGCACTCTCGTTCATGACACCTGCTCGTTACAAGGGAATTGAAGGAGAACAAGTCGCAAAGGCAATGATTGAGATTGCAACTGGTGGATTCTTTGATAACCAAGCAGTTACCATTCATGAAAATGATGAATTGTTGCGTTATTAAATGACTGTAACTGTACGATAAACCAAGGAATTGTAAAAAAACCAATGACCAACGATTCGAAGTCGTCACCAAACAGCAGAATTCCATTTTCGACCAAAGTTCCCTCAGAACTCCTCCCCAACCAACTTCCAAATCTCATTTCACCAATCTAAAACCAGAGCAAAATCACAACAACATCACAAAAACGACAAAGAAGAATAACAAAGTTTATTTATCATCATGGTACTACCACCAATTCCAGAGCATCTCCGAAAAACAAGTCCTACGACGACACCGACCACTCCAACAACAAGTTTACCACCAACACCTTCTCATTTGTCTACTCCGACCACTCCAACAGCAAATGTGAAGCGTGCACCACCTAGTCTTCCACCACGAACTTCTGCTTCTTTTTCTTCACCACCTCTACAGTCACAACCTGCTGTTTCTTCGACCACTCCTATCACTCCAACGATTCCCTCTCGTTTGCCGCCACCATCACAAATCTCCGCAAAAACGAGTGAGATCAAACCGACAACTACGACTCCGATGACTCCGAGCGCGCTTTGGAGCAAATTGCCGCCAAGACCCAAAAATGAGGAAGAGCTCGTCGGAAATGTTGTCCACAATGAGCAAGTGCAAGAAAAGGCTGGTCAAATGGTGGGCCAAATGGCTCAGAACAAGGCTGTTCAAGAAAAAGCTGGTCAAACAGTTGGAAACGCTGCTCAGAACAGAGAGCTACAGAGCAAAATGGGTCAATCGATTGCTGATCGCACAGACAATGTCTTTTTGAAACAATTGGCAACAAATGAGAGTATACAGAGAACAATGGGCGACAAGGTTTCTGCTGCGGCAAACAACAAGGAAATGCAGCAAAAGGCAGGTCAAGCTGTGACGAACCTTGCACAAAACAAGGAGCTACAGAAGAAGGCTGCAAACGGATTCATGGGTGCACTGAGAGGTGCAAAGAAGGGAGGTGTTGCACTCTATGCTGCACACAAGGCAAGCAATTCACCACAGGATCAAGATGGCGAAGAAGAGATTACAAATGAATAAATATTGAGAATGAAAATTGAGCTTGAATTCGAGCAGGTAAAGGAACAGAAATGTCGGAAGAAAAACACGAGTTCATCTTGGATCCAACTACAGTAACTGCGCACCGTCGGGGAAAGCAATCTCCTATGTTGATTGTGTGTTGGTCTTCTCACGAGTCAGAAGTGCAACATCGAGCAATTCAAGACTCAAAGAGCTAAACCAGGTTCAAACGGGAGGCATGATGATTCAAGATGAGCGCAACGACAACTATTCGGATCACTTGTTCAAGACCACTTCTCTGTCTCACCATCCCACCATGAGCTCTCAATTCTATCAACCTCCTCCAAACAAGAGCCAAGAAATGAACAAATTGAAGAACAGTATGCATTTGATTCCTTATGAGAAGGAGCCAGTCTACAGTAGTCATGTAGACATGAGTCCAACGCACCTATCTCAAAGAAAACAAGAAATGCCTCCCCCATACAAAAACCACATGTTTAGTACAACGACAGGAGTGACTCATGGTGCATTCAGTGCTCAGAAGAAACCCGAATACCAACAATTAGATGTGAGGAAAGCTCCATCTCATTCAAACTTGACCTACATAGCCAGTCATCAGAGTATCGAAGGACAAAAGTATCACTCTGGAGTGTACAACACTGATGAGCCTACGTCCTCCTCCATTTATTTGAATCCTGCTAGAAAGTATATCTCAGAGACAAAGCATCAATTTCAGGAACAAAAGCCATCCCCAAATGTTGCCCATACGTGGAACAACAACGTAGATCGAATGAGAGACAGATATATTCAGCTAGACAAAGCTCAGAAAAAGTCATTAATTACACCAAAATCGGATTTGAAATCCACGAGTCATGCACTCCACGGATTAGACAATACATACTTCAGAACTGACTTACAAGAAAGTGTAAGGAATCAAGATTCCCACCAATATTGCTATCGTGATTCTCAGTATAGAGGAAAGGTTGGAGGTCCTAAGACATTTATTCAACCCAAGGTTCTCAAAGAAAAAACAATGGAGCCCTTGAGAGATGATGTGAAAGTTCAACAGTTCCAACCATTGTTCCACAAAGGCATGAGTACTCACTATTCTGAAACTCACAAAACTTTGATGGATACCAACCCAATGGTTGGTAAGAGTCTTCCAGTATATGCTTCTGATACTTCCAGAATGAGACCAGAACCCGTTTACGGCAACCAAACAACGACAACGAAACAATCTTATCGACCATATTCTGCAGATGATATAACCAATGCGAGCTTGAAAGATTACACGAGACCTGAACTCCGTAGACCACAAATACTAACAAAAACGAGGTTGGATCCAGGTGTTTCTCGAATGAAAACTCAATATGACAATCCAGGTATAGGAAATCAACCAATGGTCGATAGTCGAAACTTGTTCATGTTATCTACACAAAGGGTTGCTGCTGAACACAGAGAAGCTCTTCCTGCCAGGAGACTCAAAGATGACCGAAGAGAGGAATTCAATGAGCTCTTGCAATCCAATTGTTCACACAATCGATGGAAACAGTGACAAAATGGTAGTTCATTATAAAGGACTGTATTTACAAAAACTTTACATATTTACAAAAAACAGATGACAGTCCAGATGGTGTGATTCTTTGACTACTGAATAACCACTCCATTTCTATCATAGGTCACTCCGTTCAACTTGAAACACCCATCTGACAGCACAGTTATTTCTCGATCTTCTTCCGTTGACCTCTTTTGTTCAAACGAACTATAGAGCTGATCAGCTTTATGTCTCAGACCTAGTTCTCCGTGGGGCGATTTCGCTCTCGCTCTGTCATCCATTACAATCAATGATTCACCGAGGATTGAATCACTTGATAAACAAAGTGCTAAGTCATCCGAGATTGTGTGCTCATGATGATACTTTGAAGACAACCTCTTGGAGTTTTGGTTCGAACAGGCTTCTTCCTGAGTTTGTGACAATCCGTCCATCCATCTATCGACCCGGTCCTGTGTCTTGAGGTACCAGTGAGTCAATATGTTGTGCTTCCTCTTATGATAATCTTCCCACATGTTGCCGTTCGTACAGTTGTTACTGGTGGTTTGGTTCTTGGTTTTCTCATGAGAACGTTTTCAAAGATAATGGATTATTTCAACCAAGCTCGGTCTCGCACTTGCGGAAGATACAACCAAGTACCGAAGCGCAATTCAGTTGTAAACTCAGGACGTTTAACTAACCGGGTGACCGAAAGAAGAAAGTGTTCCCAGTTTGGTGAGTATTTGAAGAAAACCAATTTTTCCGCATTTATTCAGAACCAAAAACGAATACAAGAAGAAACAAACGTCAATCTACAGAAAGTGTTTGCCGATGATCGACACTACAATTTTATAGGATTGCGAGCTACGTGTGTCAACAGGAAAGCATGAATGAGAGCCTCATCTTTTAGCGACTCGTATCTTCCTGATTTACCTCCGTGTCCCTCTTCCAAATTCATCTTCAGATAAAGAGTGTGTGAATCTGGATTGTGCTTGTGCATATTTTGGAAGTACCACCTTAATTTAGCAGTGTACTTGACTCCTTCAAAGTATGGAACTCTTGGATCGTTTAGTGCTGTGGTGACAAGCATTGCAGGATAGGTACTCTCGATATTCTCCTTTGAAAGAATGTTCTCATAGGGAGAATAACTCTGCATGTACCTAAAGAGTTCGATACTTGATGTAGGATCTCCAAACTCTTCAAACTCACCAGTTGTTAAAGGCAGGGATGTGTCCAACATGGAGTTGACGACATCCACAAATCCAACTTCATTGATCGCAACCGAAAACAAGTGTGGATGACTATTGACCACGTTTCCTACGAGTAGACCACCAGCAGACGCTCCTCGTATTGCCAATCTCTCTGGAGATGTGTACTTGTTGTTAATTAGATATTTGGCACAGTCAACAAAGTCAGAAAAGGTGTTCTTCTTGTTCATAAGCTTCCCTTGGTCGTGCCACTTCTTACCATACTCTCCACCACCTCGAATGTGCGCGATTGCTACGATGAAGCCGCGGTCCAACAAACTGATCATTGTTGAATCAAATTCTGCATCATAAGATGTGCAATAGGAGCCATATCCATACAGTAAGCAGGGAGAGCTACCATCCAGTACCTTGTCCGTCTTTTTGTACACGATTGTGAGTGGAATCTTAATGTTTGAATCAACGGTCGAGTCAACAAGGAGCCGATCTGTGAAATACTGTGATGGATCATAGTTCAAGACATCATATTGTCTCACCATTTTCAACTCATTCGACTTAACATGATAATCGAAAATGGTGGCAGGAGTAACCAGGGAAGTATAGTACAATCGAATGAAATCTGTATCGAATTCATCATTATCACTTTCACCCAACGAATAGGATGCATCAGGGAATGCAATGTACTGTTGTTCAAATGTCTCAGGGTTCAGAATGAGCAACTTTGATAGGCCAGATTCCCTGACATTGAGCAATAGAAATGACTTGAAGCACGTCACAGACTCCAACACTCTATTCTCATCATGTGCCAATATTTCTTCAACATTGGTCAGTGATGGATTTTTTTCGGGTGTTCTAACCAATCTAAAGTTACTTCTTCCTTCCATATTCTCCAAGACATAGAAATGTTCACCATGATGATCCACATCATACTCGATCATGTGCTGTCTAGGGAACAGTACTTTGAACGTATCACTCGGATCATTCATTCTCATGTACAGTACCTCGGATGTCGTGTGCGATGAAGTATGTATCATGATAAAACGCTCATTGCATGTTCTTCCGAGAGCCAAACTAAACTTTTCATCCGATTCCGTGTAGACACACTCGTCACTTCCTCGATCAACCTCTTCCTCTTCTTCCTCTTCTTCTCCATCCTCTTCATTTTCTTCTTCTTCTTCCTCCTCGTCCTCTTCATTGACTCTGTTCTTTGAGTCATCCTGTTCCGTCTCTTCTTGAAGTTCCAAGTTGAGAACATGCTTGTATACCTTGTACGGCCGCATTGCAGAGTCCATTGTACCATAAAAGATGGTTCGATTGTCACTCATCCACTCTAAATCATCAGTCACCTCCTCAATCACATCATTAAACAATCTCCCTGTCTTCAAACACTTAAAATACATGGTATACACTTCATCACCCTCCGTATCAATCGAATAACCCAGAATGGAATGATCAGGCGACACATGAAACGTTCCCAAACTCAAAAATCCACTCTTTTCACGCTTTGCCAATTCATTCAAATCCAACAAGACTTGTTCTTCACCCAACACACAATCATCATCACTCTCCATTTTCACTTCTTCTTCAGTTCCTTGCTTGATACTTGTTGACACTGACACCGAGTTGTTGACAATGATGGGCTTTCGACAATAAATGGCATATTCAGAGTCCTTGACTGTTCGATGATAGTACATGAATGGACCATTTTTGAACGGAACAGACACATCAGTCTCCTTTATTCTTGATTTAAACTCTTCAAACAGAGTGTTCTGAAGAGAACGAGTACGATCAATCAAATACTTTTCTGTATAGTGATTTTCAGAGTGGATATAGCGCATGACATCATTGTCATTGTCCTTGTTTCTGATCCATGAATAGTGATCAATGGTTTCTATGTCATGAACAAGTGTCTTGTGTTCAATTCTCTTTGCAAGCTTTTTTTGTTGTTGTTTTTGTTGTTGTTTTTGTTGCTGTTTTTGTGGAGTCATGAAAGCTTTTGCTTGAGTTGTTGTTGTTCGTTTTTTTGTTGTTGTGGTGGTGGAAAATTGGGTGGATAGCTTTGATGAAAACAAAAAGCTTGATGGCGTGTTTCTCACAAAAAAGAGTTTTGTGGCTGACGACAACGATGATGAAGTTCGTGTTGAAGCTGAAAACATGCTGTTTTTCTGTGAAGCTTGGTAATTTCTCCGTTCTTTTTTGTATTCTCTGTTGAAATCTCAAATCGAAGTTTCAATGGACATCATTGTATACTCCGACATCAAATTGGCGCCTTCCGACTGTGCCTGTTTTCTCACCGCAATAGAATCCAATCGGTGATCGTTGGGGAATAAACTGGACATCATTTTGCTCAGCAAACATCTCTAACCTAACAAGCAAAAATTCAAAATCAAACCCAATCAACCCCATCACACACGCACACACACGCACTCATACTAACAAACCATGAAAGCTTTAATTCTTGTTGGAGGATACGGAACACGTCTCAGACCACTCACTCTCTCTGTGCCTAAACCACTGGTTCACTTTGCGAATAAGCCAATGATTGTTCATCAAATTGAAGCTCTCAAGAATGTAAGTCAAGTCACACACACAACATACATGTTTTATTACAAAATGATCATCACCATCACATAATCATCATAAAACAAACTCAAAAAGCTAAAAAGCTAACACCAAAAATCACACACAATTAAAAAAATGAAATCAAACATCGTAGGCAGGAGTCACAGAAGTTGTTTTGGCAGTCAATTATAAACCAAGTGCCATGATTAAAGAAATGGAGAGATATGAACAAATTTACAACATTAAAATTACGTATTCTCATGAGACTACACCATTGGGCACGGCTGGACCATTGGCACTCGCTCGAGAAACACTTGTACAAGACAATGAAGATGGCATGTTCTTTGTTTTGAACAGTGATATCACATGTGAGTATCCATTGCATGATTTGATCTCGTTTCACAAGAAACATGGAAAGGAAGGAACGATTATGGTGACTAGAGTCGAAGAACCAAGCAAGTACGGTGTAGTGGTCACTGAAGGAAACACGGAAGGCAAAATTGAGAGATTTGTAGAGAAGCCAAAAGTGTTTGTCGGCAACAGAATCAACGCCGGGCTCTACCTGTTCAACAAGAGTATTCTGGATAGGATTGAGTTGCGTCCAACGAGCATTGAAAAGGAAATTTTCCCTGCCATGGCATCCACTGGTGAGTTGTTTGCCATGGATTTGGCCGGATTCTGGATGGACATTGGACAACCAAAGGATTACTTGATTGGTATGTGCATGTACTTGGCCAGCGATAGGTCAAAAGTGGCCAACAAGGATCAATTGGCACACAGCGCACAAGACGGTTCCTACACGATTATTGGTGACTCTGTGATTTGTGCTCCATCTGCAAAGATTGGTCACGGGTGTGTCATTGGACCCAATGTTGTCATTGGTGAGAATGTAGTGATTGGAGATGGTGTGCGATTGCAGAGATCAACAATTATGAATGATGTAACGATAGGATCACACTCTTGGATCCAGAGTACCATTGTCGGATGGAACAGTTCTGTTGGCAAATGGGCCAGATTGGAAAATGTGACTGTTTTGGGTGAGGATGTCCACGTGAGTGATGAAGTGTATTTGAACGGAAGCAAAGTACTGCCGCACAAGTCTGTTTCAGAAAACATTTTGCAACCAGGAGAGATTGTCATGTAATTTCAATTTCAAAACTGATCAGATTATTAAGGATGTAGTTCGGTGAAATAAAACCCATAATAAAAAAATTATGATTTCCCGAGAAGACACCTTAACGCTCCTACATAATCGGGACTTACATAGCAGCTTGATGGAGTGAGCCTTGGAGGTGTTCCACCATTTTGATTAATTCTTTTGCGACCTTTTTCTTCCTCTTGAAGGCATCGGGACGTGACTGTCCATCCATTTCTGTTCTCAGTAGATGGAGCATGTTCTTGGCCGCATTGATGTCTCTGTTGTGAGTCACTAAACATTTAGTGGTTGCACACTGTTTAACTCCTCGGACGACAGAGACATTCAACGTTCCATTCTTGTCTATTCTCTTATGCTTGACTGGCTTCATGTGAGAATGGCAATGATGACATTTCTGACTTGTCATGAACTCGTCGATCATTTTCACTTTGAAGTGCTCATTCAACTTTTTCAATAGCTTTCCTTTTGGTGTTGGAGCATGTCCTTTGTAACAATGACCAAAACCAGCATTGCCCATCCCAATTAACATGCTTCTTCCATTTGCTCTCTTTCGAAAGTCATTCATAACATTGGCAATCGTCTTATCTCTCATTATATAGCTATCCCAATTCAGTCTCTTCACCTTTGGGGTGCAATAAAAATTCAACAAATCATCCTCGACTTTCAATACAGAATTGATGTGTTCAAGGAACAGACCACTTGTTGGTACACCGGCCTGTTTGATTGAGTTTTGGAGTTCATCCAAGTTCTTCTCATTCATTTCGTTCCATTCTGCTTTGTATTTCAACAATCGCTTGGAGTTTTTCGAATGGTGGGACAGATGTCTATATGTTTTGTTAGACAACTCCCACTTCTTGCCATCTGAATCAACACAACTCACCAACGTAACAATACCCGGGTCAATCCCAACCAAATATTCAGCACCTTCGTTCATACTTGTTTCCTTCTTTCTCTTCTTTGCTTCTTTCTGGTCCTTGGATTCCTTTGCCTTATTGTTCTTGTGATTGTCAACGAGTTGATGTCTGAGAACAACAGAGGCCTGAATACCGTCAGTTCTGATTGAGTCGATTTGAATCTTCTTTGTTCCAACATTCAAACACTTGAGATTACACTTCAATTCAGTTGACTCCTCGCCCTTCTTTTGTCTTCCTTGTTTCTTCTGTTTAAGCATATCAACTAATTCCTTTGTGCCAATCTCCATACACCTGCACTTGAAATGAGACAAAGGAAGTAGTGCAAACGATTTCATATCATTGTTGATCAGAAATTGTTGAACATGCCAGTAAAACTTCAGCATGTTATTGGTGTTGTTCTTCACAAATGATTCATCAATTACTTCATCAGTTTTAGCATCAACAAGTGTTCGAACCTCTCGGATCAACACAGGAATCGTCTCTATCAACTCTTTTGGAGGCAATTTGATAAAATCGTGGACAGGAGTGCTAAATGTCAACCTTCTGATAATGTATTCAACAACCCTTCTTTGTTCTGACTTTGGAATAGATGAGTCACTGTGTAGTTGATTCATTCTGACCCTCAGATACTTCCTCAGTCTTGGTTCCAATGTGAACTTGAGCATGTTGGAGATGTTGACATTGAGAGACCTGGCAACATAATTGATGGACGTGGCAAAACTCTGATAAATCTTTCTGAGTTTGACTACTACATCGTCCATGTTGACAGACTCGTTGATGAGACTTAAGTTATTGTCTCTTGGTTTTGAATTGCGTCCAAACAACACAGAACCTAATCTTTGAAGAAACACTTGATCTAATAAAGGGATTTGATAGTCAGACTCCAAGTGCCTCAAAACGAATATGTTTATAAATCTTGTGAGTCGAAGAGCAATCCTTGTAATCTCCAGAGCTTGAGTCTGTATGATTGGTAACAGAGTTGGATGATGCAACAACAGAGACTTCAGACCGACCTTGACCACGTAATGTGATGAGTATTCATTTTTTTTGACAGTCTCTCTCTTTCTCTTTCTCTTGCCGTCCTTCGGCACGCCTCGTGGCATAATGTTATTGTATTTGTTGTGTGGTGTATTTGTTGTGTGTTATATTTGTTGTGTGAGTTGAATCAAACAGCGAAAAAGACAGCGCTTTTTAAACCGAGGAAGATGGCCGTTGCCGTTGTAAAGACAGTCTCAACGGAAATTTTTACAACTGCGCCAATTCCGCAGCTTAGAGGAAACTGATACAACATTTATTGTATTTTTTTAAAATATATCCACCTATCTATCCAATCTTGAACCAACGAAAAACTTTCTCTCTGACACGACAACAACAACAACGAAAAACACAAGTCGCACAACGAACATCAACAACAACAACAACAACAACCAAATCAATCAAAAAAGATGGAGAGTCGACAAGAGGTGTCTATTTGCAGTGTGCATTGTAGATTCTCTGAGCAAGTTTCAAGTAGGAGAATACAAGCGGTACCAATGTGTATTGAATTCTCTTGACACCACCCTGACCAAAGTGCTTTCTGGCTGCGGCCAAAACTTTAAACAATTGATCAGTATCGCTATTATCAAACAAATGAACCAATCTGGCAATCAAGTTCTGTTCTTCTTCGAAATCTTCGAGCAATGTTGCAGCTATTGGTGAGTCGTCAGAAGGTGAGAATGTTGTTTGGTCTTCCTCATCCTTCAACAGTGGACGAATCAAATCAAACAGTTTGTTCACTTGTTCAAATGTTGAAATCTTGTGTCCATTGTCAAGTGCGCATCTCACAATGCTCAGTGCAATAAACTTTCTCTGTTCATATCCAAGAGAATGAATAATATCACCATACTTCTCCAACTTCAAAACTGTTAGCACATTGTTGTATGACTCGAGTGGCACCAACAACAATCGCTTCAACATCTCTACAATTTCATCTGAAGCAAGTGCAGTGCTATTCAATTGACTAGCAATGTTATTAATAATCTTGTTGACATAGTCAGTGTTATCAGGATATGTTTGAAGAGCAAGTGTCATCAATGAGATCTGAATACTCAAGTTATCGGACAATTCAACACCTCTCTAATGGTATCAATAGGACAGAATTTGACAAACGTCAGAAAACTCATACTCATCATCAGGTCACTCGCACTCACGATGTCCTTCAGAGTGTTTGTTTTCTGTTTTTTGCAAGTTTTTTTTGATGAAAAAAATCAATGAACAAATGGGAAAACAAGGAAAAGGCGCCAAAAGAAGACATAACCAACACCAACAATTGGTAAAGTTTGGAGTCAAAAGAAAAGTAAGAGGAACCACAGCCGGAACAGAACCATTGATGAGATGTGGCAACCATGATCGTAAGCTTGTGTTTGTGATTGGGTGTCGTGCACCTGTTTTTTTGGGCAGTCTGGAAAATTTATAGGTAGAGTTCTATTTATACGTTGAGGTCGGTCCAACGAACTACATCCTTAAAAAGAAGAAACAATATTATCATTTTAACGATTCGTGTGATTGTTTATTGTGGAGCTGCTTCTGCGTCTTGTTGTTGTGGATTTCCATCTCCTTCCTCTTCGTTCTGCGATTCTCCCAGGCCTTCAGTGACATCGTCCGTCGGTTTTCCATCTAATCGCTTCAAATTTGGCAATCGTTTCATCACTTCGACTCTCCAGTTCTCTCCCTTCTCCCGAGTGTTTCTCTCCAGAGGATTTCCCACAAATAACAAGTCTTCTAGCTCTGGCAACTCCTTCAATCTCTCAAACTCATTCCACTTTTCAATCTTGTTGTTGGACATGTACAACACTTGCAATTTCTTCAATTTTTCAATTCCTCCCAGTTTGTCAATCTGATTGTAACTGACCCAGAGATGACGGAGCGTGTCTGCCACACCGTCCATGTTCTCTATTCTCTTGATTTGGTTCCTACCGAGAGACAGTACCTCAAGGGATGTCATGCCAGTCAAGTTGGGAATCTTTTCAATATTGTTAGTGGACAGTGAGAGATATCTGCACTTTTTCATCTGAGATAAGAAACCTGGATCAATTTTCTCCAGTGGAGGCAAGATACCATAGAGCTTGATCGTTTCAGCTTCCGTAATCTTTTGACCTTCTCTTTCTTCCCACTCCTTGATAACGTCCTTTATTTTACTCTGTGGAGGTCAAGTCGAACAAAAAGAAAATAGAATGAACAATGGGTTTGAGCTGATCGATGTGAATGTGTGGAAACATACCATTGGATCGATCAATAATCGTGTTTGAGTTGTTTTCTCGAAGGTTTGTTCTTGATCATTTTGGGAATGATCTGTAAATAACTTGCTCTGATCGTTCGCGCCAAAAACTTGGACGGGAATGTATTGTATTTGCTGAAAAGGAGCAGCTTGAAATGCACACCCCTGCAGACAAGAGAGCTAATCATGAGAAGACACGTGCAGAAGATCAGCCAATAGAGTTGTGATTTTTGAAGATTGATTTTATAAAAAAGTTGACGAATTCGGTCAGAAGAAGAAGATTTAGAAGCACTTTCTGTGGACGATACCTGGACCAGAGTCTTCGTATTCTTCCTTGGAGATCCACATTTGTTGGAAAGTGGACAATGAAGCCAAGATGGAACCACCAATCCAGACAGAGTACTTTCTCTCTGGTGGAGCAACAACCTTAATCTTCATGGAAGCAGGAGCCATATTGGTCAATTCCTTGGTCAATCTCTCAGCAATACCTTCGAACATGGTTGTACCACCGGACAAGACAACGTTTCCGTACAAGTCCTTTCTGATATCAATATCAGTCTTACCAATGGAGTTGAAGGTGGTCTCATGGACACCAGCAGCTTCCATACCAATAAAGTTTGGTTGGAACAAGACTTCAGGGCATCTGAATCTTTCGTTACCAACAGTAATGACATTACCGTCAGGCAATTCATAGGACTTTTCAACGACAGAGGACTCTGCAGCCTTCTTCATTTCTTCGTCAAAGTCAAGAGCAATGTAGCAAAGCTTTTCCTTGATATCTCTGACAATTTCTCTTTCGGCCGTAGTTCCGAATGAGTAACCTCTCTCCATCAAAATCTTCATCATGTAGTCAGTCAAGTCACGACCAGCCAAATCAATTCTCAAGATGGCATGAGGCAAAGCATAACCTTCATAGATAGGGACAGTGTGAGAGACACCATCACCAGAATCCAAGACGATACCAGTGGTTCTTCCGGAAGCGTACAAGGACAAGACAGCTTGGATAGCAACGTACATGGCAGGAACGGAGAAGGTCTCAAACATGATTTGAGTCATCTTTTCTCTGTTGGCCTTTGGGTTCAATGGAGCTTCAGTCAACAAGACTGGGTGCTCTTCTGGAGCCACTCTCAACTCATTGTAGAAGGTGTGATGCCAAATCTTTTCCATGTCGTCCCAGTTGGTCACAATACCGTGTTCAATTGGGTACTTCAAGGTCAAGATACCTCTCTTGGATTGAGCTTCATCACCGACATAGGCATCCTTGTTACCCATACCGACCATGATGGACTTTTGCTTTGGTCTACCAATGATGGAAGGGAAGACAGCTCTTGGTGCATCGTCACCGGCAAAGCCAGCCTTACACATACCAGATCCGTTATCAACAACTAGGGCTTGAACGTCGTCACACATATTTCTTATTATTATTATATTAGTACAAAGGGTTTTTGTTTTACAAAGGGTTGTTTTGTTTTGTTTTGTTTTGTTGTGGATCAAAGTGAAAGTGAATGATGTCGAGCTTTTAAATACCATGGATTCATGGGAATGTGAAAAATGATCGCTCACGTCAAGCATGTCATCAACGAATCACTAATTCGTCATTTTTGATTACAACTTGAACATACAGTGGGTTGCCCGCCATTTTTTTTCATGTGCCAGTTCTCAATGTACGGGAGGTTCAGAAAGAGTTCGTGACTGCTATTGATGGAACTTGAACTTTGACGGTCTCTTATTTGAAGTAGGTTCAACATGGCTTCAAAACAGGTTGACTTTGCGGAGAGAATAAGAATATCATTGTTTTACATTCATTTGAACTTGTACCGAACGCAGGGTACATCAACATCCTCATCCGTGTCAGCATTGGTACAACAGAGTTCAATGCTCACATGCTTTTGCTTTGGAGTGAAGTTGATCTTTGAACATGTTCTGATGAGTTCTGACACCTTTCGTGACATTCTCTGGCCAATCCTGGATGGAGGATAGAAAGAGGCATAAATGAGACCTGATCCGGCACTCATAAATGTAACCTCAAGCCTGTGTTTTTGTTTGAAAAGCTCCAAGAACTCCTTCAATGTGATATCTCTACCCTCATCTACCTCGAATCTGTCCCACAATGACCATTCATTCTCGCCGTACTTGAGCTTTTCTGGCTCTCCAGGTTCGTTCAATGTGACAGATGGAAGTGCCATGTTGATAAAAGCGTTCTTGTGTGCAGACAATCGATTGACCTCTTGCACAAACTAGTTAACAAAACAGCAGTGTGAGAGGAAGATGCACATTGGAGCATAAAAAAGGAGGTACAACGGGCACGCACTAATCTCAAAACTCGAGCGAATCAACCTCCATATCTTAAGAACAGTTCATAAATGATGGTAACATACCTTGTACAATTCGAACGACGCAATACCAGTAACAGCTGCTGTGGTCGTCACCATAGCTGGAATAATCTTTCCTGCGATCCCCTTTGTCTTATGTCTGTCAGCTGGATGAATCTTGAAGTTGTCACCTCTCAAGTTACTAGCGGCAGTGATGAAGTCAATGTGAAAGTTTGTGTCATCATCCTTCTCAAACTCAACAACATTCAATCTGAAACCAGCTAAATCAGAGGGCTTTGGCAGCTTGCTTATCAATTGAGCCACAATGTCATCTTCATCTAAATTGGAGTGTTGTACTGCTTGCCTATCCTTGACCTCAACAGACTTTGGAGAGGATTTTAGAGCATCAGCTCTGGACAATACTCCTTGGAAATCAAAATCACCTGCTCTGTGACCTGTCAAGCCATAGACATAGGCGCGCAAGTTAGCTGCAGCAACGATAAAGTCCAGATGAGCATCATTACGGGCATCAAATTTCAATGGTCTTGGTGGTCTCTTTGGACCACTCCAAAATCGAGTGCCGCTGCTAGTGACTTGATCAAGAGGGAAGGCGTGCAACAATTGGTGAATGGAGTTGTTGAACAATTGTTCAAACTTCTTTCTAGCCCAAACAATACAATCCTCAAAGTTCTGAGGCTTGGATAATACCAAACTCTCATAGATGGACTCCACTATTCCTCTGTTAGACACTCCTGTCTCATCAATAAATGTTGGCTTGCTCAAGTAGTCATTGGCATCGAATGGTGCCTTGTTGAACATACTTTCAAGCAAGTTTTTGGACCATTGGATACAGTGTTCAATGAAAAAAGGGAAAGTAGAATTCTTACTTGTAAAGGAAAGAGTAGTATTTCCTGGGTCTCTTGTGGACACATAGGACTCTGTCAAGTGAGGGATGACGACTTGAACATTGGCCTTGGTGCCCGACGTGCCAGCCTCCAACAATGGCTTTCTATAGTACACGCAACGAGAGTCTACATAGAGACGCGCTTGAACGTTGTCCAATGCATTGGTAACGGTAGTGAAGCTTTCCCAGAATGCATCATCAAACACTTCTTCCGTCTCCAGTACCACTTTGTGTTGCATAGCAATCACATTAAAGCTCTTGTTCATCTCCCTGGCAGCTTCAGCCGCCACAATAGACTTTTGCTTACCAATATGATGTCTTCTGAACAGGAATTGTCTGTTCAAGTTAGACATTTCAATGTTACTCATATCGGTGATCGTAACTTGGCCGCCACCACAAGCAATTCCCATCATGGCAAAGTTCTTTAGGTACTCGCAACCGAGAGCACCTGATCCAACAACAAAGTTGTTGAACTTGAATAGTTTGTCTTGGAATGTTCGGCCAAAGACAGCCACTTGGCCATCATAACGATTGCTCTGAGGTTGAGTATCAGCCTCGGTTGGAATGGCATAATCAGGCACACATTCCAGTGTTTCAAAGTACAACCATTGATTCAGAGGTGTAAATTTGCCGGATGTTGCCTTTTGCACTTCTTGAGCAGCGATACCACCGAGTAGAGCAGCCATTGGACTCAAGTTTCCTCTACTGCCATTTGCCAACAATTTGATCATCTTCTCGTCCAGTGAACTTGCATTGTCTGGACAAAGCTTGGCAAAGTGTTTCTGAGCCAAATGATACAGTTGCTGCGCGTCAACTTCATTGTACGACCTTGGTAGTTCATTGTTTTGAGTGTAGAAATCGGAGAGAGCGAGTGAGAAGGCATGAAGTTGTAATGGTCTACCAACTTTTGACAAGTCATAGTCAATGATCGTTGGTTGCTCTAACTGTGTGGCCAAAGATTGATAATTGACAGTCTTGTGCGGTTTCACTTGCTTGACATATCCACCCCCAACATACGGTGGTAAATGAGTAGTGTCACCAATCGTGAACGTGTGCTTTCCAGTGGATTTGATCTGAACGGGCATTCCCCAGTTCAATTCGTCCATGCCCTTTACTTCTTCAAACACGACAAAGTCATCATCGCGCAAACCATGAACAGGCTCCTCATCGTGAACACTGACGACACCAGGATTGCTGTTCGTAATGTTTGTCACAATATTGACCACCGGATTCTCTCCATCTTCATCATTGATCACAAATCCATCACCAAAATCACAAAACACGGATCCGAATAGGCCTCTGCTCTCTGAGGCAATAAACTTGATATTGTTCGCTCTGCAAAACTCATTCTTGTCCACCAGTTGAGCTATAGGTTGATTCACAAAGACAACCACATTGAAGCTCGAGAGCAATTGGTTGCTGAGTTCGCCATGATAGACGGACACTGCGACATAGTGATTCAGTTCTTTGAGATGAGGGAGCGAAGCATCAGATCGAGTCAATTTTTGGTGAATACTGTCTTCAGAGCAATAGAATTGAGAGCTGAGATCAGACCATTGAACCAATTGATCATCGTACAAGGTCACTGATTTGACACCCATCAAGATGACATTTTTAGCTATGATTATCATATTATGATAATCATGTTAGTACGAGTGAGAAAACATGCAATAAATACAACGAAAACACAGAATTCTTGAGAGGGACTTGAGAAAAGTGACGAGCTCACATACCAATTTCAACACCTAGACCAGTGAGACCAACAATCAACACGTTGCTATGTTGCATTCTTTTCGTGGCATCATAGCCAAGAACATACAGTTGACGACTGTACAGATTTTCATCTAGTTCGTGATGCTCACTCGCCATACTTTCTTTGTTGTTTGGGTAGTGGGTCTCTTCTTGGTTTGCTTTGTTGAGTTCCACTTCCACAATGAAGTGAAGTCTTTACGAAAAGTCTGAGTTTTTTTAGACTCACGATTCACAACCTTTGACACTGGGAGAGAAATTGCTCAAGAGTCATGATCATCAACTTCTGCATTTTGATTCATCGATTGGAGCTGGGGTAATTAATCACAGCTCGTGTTGATCCTCAACCAAACTCTGGTTCCAAAAAAATTGAATTCAACCAATGCTTCGCTTGCACAAAACTGCAATTTCCTCTTGCCACCAACTTGGCTTCATACCACGGCTCCACAACCACCACTCGTCCTGTAACGCTCTTAGGTTGTTCTCCTCTTGCACCGCTCCACAATTCCACTCAACACCATCATCACTCCTCCTCACCAACAAAAGCTTTTCAAACGTTCAAAAAAACCTTGCAAAGCAAAAGCTTTACTCTTCCACCATGCAAGCTCAACAGGACCAACAACAAAAAAGCACAAGTTTTCACCGAAAAAAACTGCGACAAAAAATGACAGAGACACAAAAGACGCAACACTTGAACCATGAAGTGCTCGATCGATCCCAATTTGACAAGACAGTGTCTCTCATTGCTCTTCTCATCCCTGCCTCCAACAGTTCACTCTTTATGAAACAACTCAAGGGTCACTTGTTGGCCATGAAAAAATTGAGAGCTGTTCACACGGTGCCTACTGAGCTCTCTCACCTCTTTCTCACCTCTTCCTCTTCAACATCAACTGTTGATGCCTATCGTATGGTACTTCTTGATCCAAAGTATCAATCATGGAGTGATTTACCTAGTTCTGTTACACAGTTTTTGGAAGGTCATGGTCTCACAGAGTCCAATCCACTTGTGACTCGTTTTTCAATTGTGATTGGTTATGCTCAAATGACTACGGAAGAAGTGTTGAAGGCATTGATGTTGCCTGCCTTGTCATCTTCATCATCTTCAGCATCAGGAACATCAGGAACAACTACACTAGAGATTCCATCTGCTTTTGAACAAGTGGGGCACGTGGCTCACTTGAATTTGAGAGAAGAATTTTTGCCTTACAAGCACTTGATTGGACAAGTGATTCTGGACAAGTCACCCATGATTGAAACAGTGGTCAACAAGGTAGGAATGATTGATTCAGTGTTTAGAGAGGCAAAATTGGAATTGTTGGCAGGAAAGGACGATTTGAATGTGGAGCTCAAGGAGCACGGAATGAGGTTTCGATTGAATTTTGCAGAAGTGTACTGGAATTCGAGATTGGCGCACGAACATCGACGAGTATTGAAGCATGTGAAGAAGGAACATGTCGTGTGTGATATGATGGCTGGAATTGGTCCATTTGCAATTCCTGCAGCCAAGAATATCGGATGTCGTGTTCATGCCAATGATTTGAATCCAAAGTCGTACGAGTACATGTGTATCAATGCCAAATTGAACAAGGTGAATCATTTGGTGTCATGTTACAACATGGACGGAAGAGATTTTGTTCGTATGCTCGTAGACAAGGGCGTACAATTTGATCACGTGCTGATGAATTTACCAGGTTCGGCTGTGGAGTTCCTGGACGTGTTTGTCAACTTGTTCCCTGCGTCATACGTCGGTCGATTACCAATGATCCATGTGTACACGTTTATTAAGGGTGACACGAGGACAGAATCACAAAAGATGGTTGAAGATGCAAAGAGAGTTGTCGAGAAATACTTGAGCATAACAGACCCAAGCACGATTGACTACACGGAGGTGGTTGATGTCAGAGATGTCGCTCCAAAGAAGAACATGTACTGTGTCAGTTTCAAGCTACCAGAATCCGTCGGTCTCAAGAAGGACTCTACTTCCATCGAGGATAACGACACTCAGAGTTCAACCACTGCCAAGCGTAAACTGGAGCTTGAGGCAACCAACTCTGATGACAACGACTGTCACAAAAAGATAAAAATTTAAATTTTCCGATCTGAGACCTTGGCAGGTAAAGCTCGAAAACCCAACAACAATTCGCAGATCTCTGATGCATATCGATACTCTTCTGTATCACCCAAAGTGGCACGAAGGTTTGCCGTTTTCGCATGTGAGAAGAGTCGTGAGGAGTGCCGCAAGTTAAAACAGGAGAATGAACAGATGAGAATCGAGATCAATACAAAAGATTGATACTGAAACGGTTTTGGCAGGATATGCATATCCTGGCACTCAGTTTCGCTTTTCGCCTCCTCGGGAATTCTCAATTCCTTGGAACGTTTCGTCATGATCCAAAAAAACAAACCAAGCAAATAAACTCTCTCAAACAACGACAAACAAAAAACACAAATTTTTAACATCATGACTCAAGAGATCACTTCAACACTTGGATGGGTTGGTGTGGCTAGTGCCATCGTCTTTTTTGGTATCATGAATGTTCCCATCAAGATTCCTCCTGTGCAAAGAACAAAGGTTGATCCCATGGTTCTCCAACTCTACTATTCCTTTACCATCTTTGCAAGTAGTTGGCTGTTGTTGCTATTCTCCGATAAGCCCTTCCATTTTTCCTACTGGGGCATCATTGGCGCCAGTTTGTGGGTTCCCGCCAGTTTATTTTCCATTTTCGCGCTACGGTTTTTGGGATTGAGTGTAGCTCAAGGTTTGTGGAGTGGTCTCACGATTCTTGTTTCATTCTTGTGGGGAGCTGTAGTGTTTAGGGATCCTGTGAAGAATGGATGGCTCACTGCATTGGGAATGATATTGTTGTTGCTAGGTATCTTTGGTGTCGCCATGTGCAAGTCCGATGATGCTGTTGCTGTTGCTGAAAACGACAAACAAGAGCATTCTGAGAGTGCACACCTGAATCATGATGATGTCGAGTCAAGGTTACAGCATTCCAAGTCTACGAATCCCAGTGTTCGGTCAACTGCTGTCGTGTCTTCTGTCACTGCCTCTGATGATCGACACGAGATTGAAACTCAGTTGACAGAACAGATGGATGTGCCAATGACAAAAAAGGAGAAGGCAATTGCTCTATTGAAGAAATCAAAGGATTTTATTCTGGGAGTGCTGTGTTGCGTGGGACTAGGTCTTTTCAATGGTTCGATGATGGTTCCTGCTCGTTTCAATCCTGATAAGTCCATTATTTATTGTCTTAGTTTTGGAATTGGAGTTCTTATTGTGACACCAGTTCTGTTTGTGATATACTTTTTGGTGAAGAGAGAGATTCCAAAGTTTCATCCAAAGGAGACTCTGTTTCCAGGCTTGTTGGTTGGTTTTATTTGGAATTTGGGCAATGTAGGTAGCACTGTGGCTGCACTTTCTCCATTGGGACTCACTGTTGGATTTCCGTTGACTCAGTGTGCACTTGTTGTGGGTGGTATTATTGGAATTGTCTTTTTCAGAGAACTCAGAGGTTGGAAAGCTATTCTACAGTTCACTGTATTTACTCTACTGTTTTTGCTGCCAGGATGCATGTTGTTGGCATTATTCGGTAAGAAGTAACGATATAAAGGAAAATAAAATATATGTACTGAAAAGTTTCAGTTCTGTTATCTATGATCGAAACTTCGACCAACTAATCACACCATATTTGCCATTGACTCTCCATTCTGGATCGCTTTCATAGAGACTCTTTGCTTTCTGTTTTTGCTCTTCGCTGGAGAGACCCACCAAGCAATCAGACTTTAGTGTCCTCAAGGAAAGAAGATCAGTTGGGAAATTGTCGACCAATTCTTCGAAGGGTTCACTAATATCATAATTTCTATCGTTGAACAATCGTCGATAATTGGCATCACCCTTCAGAATGGTCAATTGGCCAGATTGAGCAATCTTGTCATACAAATCGTTGTCCATTTGATAAAATGGAGTAGGACTCGTGAAGAACTTGTGAGATTGAATGATCCATCGACCACTGTCAATGCTCTCTCTGAACAATCTTCCAAACTTTTCAATGATGGTATCCTTGGACTGCTCCATGCGCTCGATTGTATAATATACATCTTTGATCATTGCATCAGAGACAAAAACAGGTTGTGTCTTGACATAAAACGTCACATGTTTCGCATGAAACACTTGATTGAGGCAATAACCAAAGAATAAATCACAGACGAGCTCTAAACCACAGTTATCAACAATAAAGTTGTAGCTCTGTGGTTCGTCCTTTTCGATCGTATTTATCGTTAGTTCCGAGTCATCATCCACAATGTACTGCGATCTCAGTTCTTTAGAAATCGTAGAGTGATCATGCGTTTCTTCATCGTTGTTCTCAACAACACCACCACTAAAGGACAAATCAGCCTTATTGCCCCACAGATCAGCACCAATCAAATACGCCAAAAACTCTCTTCGATCTTCGTGCTGATCATCATCAGACGACGAAGAAGCACTCAGTTTGTCCAAGTAGTGCTGCACTGTGCGCGCAATCACAGAAACTGACCCCGATTCGAAAGCCTGATCCAACGACTCAATCTTTTGTTGCTCAAATGGATCCGTGATGACTGTTTCACCATCATCATCATGTTCCTTCTTCACAACACAGATATCAAGTACCAACTTGTACATCCAATTCTCAACAAAAAACCATGGCAACTGCAACCAGCTCTTCTCCGTTACTTTATACATTTTCTGATATTGAATCCAATCTTTTCTCTCCTCATCATCAATATCATTCATTTCTTTCAAATGAAGGGCACTGTTTGTGGGATTTCCACCATCAGACAATGCAATATCACTCTTTAATGCATTCAATCTTTGAATTTGATCAGCAGTCAACCCAGAATTCGTCCGATTGTGATGAACAACAGAGTCAATAATATCAGGTAATCTCTTGACAATGGAAGTATAAGTAAATCCACCAGCATTCGCACCAGACAGAGGCTCTTGATCACAATAGGGAGGCAATGTTTGAATGGATGATTTTTGTGGCATCGTTTTTATTGGTTTTTTTGTTGCGGGCTGAGTTTGTTGTTTTGATGCAATTTATTGATCTCATGTGACGAACCTCTTAAGTGCACCACACAGAGAGCAATCATCTTGTTCCTTTCTTTCTTGCTTGACGTTGGGCATGTTCTCTTCTCATTTGTTCGCCTTCTTGCTCGGCCAAATGTTGGTGTCGTGTGAATTCATGCAGGTCTCTAACAACATGGCAAATTTACGTACAAACTTTTTTGATTCCATCGAATGGTGTGACCAAAACACTTTGATCCTTCGAAAGTGAAAATTTGGTCAGCTTGACCCGATGCAGTCACTGTTGGGTGATGAGACGAGAGTTGCGTAATTGGTTTATGGCAAAGCACTTGTGACAGTTATTGTTTTCGACGCGGCTGAGGATGGAGTTCCAACAAGGGAAGAAAAATAAGAGATTAGGAGGCCATACAAAGTGTTTAATGACTCGAGAAATCATCCTTGAGCTCGTTGGATGCATCTTTTGCTAACATATAGTTCTTATAGGCTTCAGTAGCTCCTAATCGAGTCATTGTATCTGCAATGTTCATCATACAAACGCCATACAGTTTAGCTAATGCTCCTTCAGCATCTGCAGCAGAAGGCTCTTCCAACTTTGCCACCTTCAAGAAGGCTTGCTTTCCTTGGTTCGAGATGTTGAGCTGCCTGACACTATTATTCTCAATGTACAGTTCCTGAATGTCGTGCAACATTTTCTTTCTGTCCTCTGTGCTCATCAGTAGGTTATCAGAGCGCAAAGATTCCAACTCTTTCCATAGCAATACATTTTCCAGTGAGAATTCTTTGCGGCAATAATCATGCACTAGATTATATCCCACCTGATGCCTCAACAGGTCCAAAACTTTCTGGTCGTGCACAGTTTCTTTGGAGGAAAGTTCTGACGCGGAAGATAGTAGCTTATAATGAGAGGATCTTCTCTTCTGTATCATATTTTTCAAGCTCACAATGAAAATGAAACCTCCAAATGCGAATATTCTTACAAACATGAATATCAGTTCAATAACAGTACGAACGATCATGATCGGGGTCTTAAGTCTTGGATCCTGAATAATGGTTGCAATACCTATCGAGTAAAGAACAAGGATGATTAGCACAGCGATAATAATAATACCTGCTTCAGTTCGAAAGAGCAATGGGTCGCCAATGAAGTATTTCTTGAGTAAACCTAAACCCTTGGTTTTCTTCACATATATTTGTTGTTGATCTCTGTCGTGATCGTCAAAGGTGGATGTAGCCGCTGATTCTTGTTTCATAGAGTACATGATATCAATGAGCAGTGTGATGACAATGCCAATAGATAGAATGAGAAGCATGGCAGCAAATGATACTGCCTGAACCGTTACAATCGAGTCTCTTTTGTCCACTGATCCAATATCATTATAATGGGCAGCTAGACCGACCAGAATAACAAAGTAAGCCATTGTTGATACCCCAACCAAAATGGAAATGGAGAGAAAAACGAACTTCGAAGCCAGAACACGGTTGAGATGGATGAACTTTTGCTGGTATGACTTGTTTGCGGATGGCATCATCTTGTAAATGTTTTGCAACATTAGGAATCTCATCTGTTGCCATAAGAATGCAAATAACGAAGTCACAAACAATGGATTCGCAGTCAGTATGATAATATAGGAAAAGGCATCAGAGACGGCATGTTTCTTGGCAAGAGACAACGCATTTCGAATCCAACCTTGTAACACACTATCAACAATAATGGCAGCAATACCTAGGAATGGTGCTATAAATCTTGATCTGATGGGTTGTTGATACATGACTAAGAACAGTCCAACCAACAGGGGAGCACAAATAAATATGTAGATCGAGTTAAACACAATTCCAGTGATCTTAATGCCTGCATAGGCAACGCAAGTATCTCCTTTTTCGAGAACAAAAGCTGAGAAGCTGGTAGTGTGATTACAAGCACATGAAATAAAATCATCAGTTTCATGTTCGATCCAATAACAACCATCCGTTTTCCATTGTTTTTCATGCTCATTCCAGTATTGACACTGAAATTTGGCATCTGAACAAGCTCCCTGTGATCTTGCCTTACTCCTATTAAATAATATCATTAAAGGTTCTGTCAGATTGGCCACAGGTATAACAGAACCATCGGTATTTTTGAATTTGATATCGATGACGGAGCTGGATGCAGTGTCAGACTCTCCCAGGGATTTGATTTGATAAGGATTTGTTTGAAACACGAGAATAGATGATGTAATGGTATCTGCACTGATATCACTCGCGAATTTGTATGGAATCTGGAGTGAATCAACATCATTCTCGCTATTGGTGCCAACTGTTGAATTTGCAAGATCTGACAACTGACCAATTACTACTGTCAATCTGAAGTTGTCAGAGATAAAGGTAGTGGGAGGATCACGAGCCAATAGCCCTGAGGTTATAAGCTTTGCCAAATCTTCAGCTGTTTGAACAGTTAAATTGCCAACATGTCGATCTGTGAATCCATTTGCGGCAACGTTAGAAATGATATTAACAACATTCTGGAAGCCACCTTTGGTCACCAAAGTTGTAGAACTATTCTTCTGATCAACATTAATCACATTACCAACGATGCCAAGCGCTGTCTCCTTGTCTCTATCTGATAAGATAATACTATTCTGTGTAACCATATTTACAACAAGGAATTGCTGTTCGATAGATACTGGGCTGAGATCGACAAGTAATGCTGTATAATTCAAAATTCGACTAACCAACACCTTTAACTCATCATAATTTTCCAAGACTTGAGTTTGAGATGCTTCTATGATTTGCGAAGCTATCGTGAGTGTTGTCGTGTAGTTTCCTGATTCGATGGCTTCTTCGAACTTTTGAGTGAGCAATCCACCTACAAATGAAGGTTTAACATGAATGATACGCTCGGCTAACCCAAAATCACCATTATCTGGATTAATGACTCTAACTCGGACATGTAGCTCGAAATGGGTTTGATTACCTGATGGTAAAACAGTGACAATGGAGGGTTTTGTAGATTCTCCGAGTCTAATGTATTCTCTACTAAACAAGTCTAGATAGGAGAATGAATAGATCAAATTTGATCCGATCCAATTTGTAGCCTGAATGTTGAAATCATCTCTCAGACTATATCCCTCCTCTGGAGTGATTGAGAGGGGAGTATTACCGACAGGAGTAATATCTCGAGATGCATTTGTGCTTATCCTGACAATTATTGTCATCCATTCCATGTATGGCACTTTGAAACGTAGGGTTACGCCAATCAGTACGTTGGGATTCATCCCTAATGTTGCATCGAGTGGGAAGATAGAAAGAGACCGAAGGGAAGATGTTGATGCCACATTATTGTTTTTTGCCGTAATGTTGGTCAACCATTCTAACTGTAAACCAGTAATTTGTGCGTTTGAGGTTGTCATGTCCTGATCAAATGCATCAATTGTGAATTTCTTCATGCGACTTATTGGTATTAGCGAGCCATTCACAATACCGTTGCCGAGGAAAACGTTGTATCTACACTCAGTATTCGACGGATTCGAACAAACAGAGCAACTAGCCATTCCAGAGTATTGAGAATCCGTTGTAATGTAAACATTTTTCTTACCCAAAACAACTGATTGAAGTTTGGCAACGATTAAATAACTGCCATGATGGAGATATTCAATAGATGGAGCAAAGGGAGAAGAAATCGCTGACGTGAATTGTTGTTGGACTGTTTTGTTGTCTTGTACCACTGACCATGTGACATTATGCAAGGAGACTGATGTAGACAACGAGAAATCCAGTACAAAACTGGGAACCATACACGATCCAACAGTTCCTGGATTTTCAGGGAGAATCGTCACGGATGGTGCACTTTGGCTACAATCATCCCCATACGCTCCCTCATTACACACACAGACATCTGGAGAGAGGCAGCGACCGTTTGCTGAACAAACGATATCGTAGTGTCTGGACACAGAATAACAAGAAAAGTCAGAGCAGTTTTGTCCATAATATCCAGTGTTACAAGCACAAGTCTCATCAGCAACACAAAGTCCGACATTCGAGCAATTACCAGTACAAAGTGGAATCACATCAAGTTTACCTAGTAAAGCTCCTCGACCTGAGAGTGACTCTGTATCGGAATAGATACCAGATACAATGAGAGAAGGAGAGTCCACGAGTGAATGAATACTTCTAAATATCTGACCTGATCGTCCAGGGAGCGTAAGAAGCCAGAGAAAGTTGCCTTCACTATCGAGCATTCCGATTAGGGTCGATAGAGCGTAACCTGCCGAGCGAGGGAAACTCCCAAGCGAAATTTGGTCACTTGACCAAAGAGATATATTTGAGGCGGACGATGTCACAGCGAAGTAGAGACTTGTATCTGGTCGTGCAGAAACTAACATATGCGCCAGATTCCCGGCAAGTACTATATTGTCTGATATAACTCGGAACCATACTAAGTTACCGTTTACCGGGTTAAGCTTGGAGATAAACGCACAAGAATATGGCCATGAAAGTGAATTCAGATTGAAAGGATCAGAAACACCAAATAATCCAACCACATAAAGTCCGTCATTACTGCTGTCGAGTGCTGTGATTATACCGCTGTCCATTTTCCCGTATGATTGACGCCACATGAGCGTCTTATTTGAGGCAGAGAGCCTTTCAAAGAGTAGAATAGAATCCTTGGTTGCACCCAGATCGACTGGCGTTGATCCATCTATTGCTAAAAATTGCGTAGAATACCCTGTGATACCTACAAATACGTCATTCGTATTACTGTCAAGGGAGAGCCCTCCTGGTTTGCAAAAGCCATTGAGTGTCGTAGCAACATAGTTTCTTACCCACAAAAGAGACCCACTCTTGAGCGCTATCAATATGGTTTGGGCTCCATTGTTCGAACAGACATACGTCTGTCCCATAAGGTCGACTGAGGCACCGTTGCACGTGTATTGAGCCAGTAAGAAAAGTGTGTTTTCTTTAACTGAGTAAACGAGACCCCAGCTATACAACTGTGATTGTTGGATCGGCACACTTGAGAACCTGACGACCAATAGAGAAGAATCGAACTCAATCACAACAACGGATCCCATCATATTGTCCACTGTGAACAATGAAGCTCCTCCCACAAAAAATGGGCAACCTCCCAAGGTAGTGCAGTACACTGAGAATGATGCAAATATTCTAGAGCTTGAAACATGCAAGTTTGTATAGTAGTAATTGGTGTTGTTCGCAAGACCTACTTGGACACGGTTAATTGTGTTCCCATCGTTCCGGTTCACTCTCGAGATGAACGCTGGTGAGGATGCAGTATCGTAAGGAATTCCATCAATCTCATTTCGATCCAACGAGTTCAAGAATCCAACGATTATCAGTTCATTGTTTCCATAGGGTGCTGTCTTCAGTATGCCTTCCTTGATGGACTGAGCAGGTAAGGTCAAGTCCGTTATGTTGGTAAAAGCTTTCAAGTAATTCCACTTTTTTATTGTTCCAGACACCAGCAAGTTACCATTCTGATTGTTCATCGTTCCACGTAGAAATACAATTGAGAGTTGATGAGGAACAGACGACAGGAGCATCATACTCACAAACAGAATGAATAGTACCAATGAATGGAGAGACCAGCAGGTACTGCGAACAGAGTGCATCTTTGTTACTGATGTGTTGATTACCCTCGCGTTGGACAAAAGAAGTTGTTGGTTTTTCTAGACAGATACCCTCCATGATCCGCCATGCGATAGCCCGAGGGAGAATGATAAAAGTCAACTGTCAGACAACATCCACCAGGCATTCAGAAAAGAACATGCCAAAACAGCGCAAGGGGAAGAGACATCTGAATTTTCTGTGATCGATAACTTCCATGATCCTGTTTTTTGTTTTTTGGCGGAATATCCTTGTCCATCTATGAAAAACTTTACAGTAACAAAACCACCTTCTCTTGAGACGGCTCATCACCTTCAAGATCCTTGCAATTAGAAACTGTACACAACTGCTTCTAATTGCAGGGCACAGTTTTTGGTTGGTTGAAGTTTCGTCGTTGTAAACCTTGAGAACATGCACTGTTCAAACTTGAACCCAGGCCCAGATGTCCTCACGCAGCAATCAACAACAATATGGTACTCAAGATTCATGGCTTTGCATCCTCAACACCCACCCAACGAGTGCTCATCACACTGAAAGAGAAACAAGTGCCTTATGAATTGATTCACGTTGATTTCTACAATAAAGAACAGAAGAGCGAGAAATTCCTGGAGAAACAACCATTTGGCTTAATGCCAGTATTGGAAGATGAAGATGGATTTTTAGTGTACGAATCGCGTGCCATTTGTCGATACATTGAAGCAAAATACAAGGATAGTGGAACGCAATTGATCCCCACTGATTTGAAAGAGTTGGGGCTGTTTGAACAGGGAGCATCGATCGAAATGTCATACTGGGATCCACATACATCCATTATTACTTTTGAAAAGGTGTTCAAAGCATTGAATGGCCTCGGTGGTGCAGATGAAGCACTGGTGCAGGACAAAATAGAAAAGCTCACTGGATACTTGGATGTGTATGAGAAGATTTTGAGCAAGCAAGAGTACATCGGAGGAAATAGTTTCACATTGGCTGATCTTTTCCATTTGACATATGCAAACTTTTTGTTCCATGAGCAGATTGGATTGTCTTCATTGATTAATGATCGCCCACATGTCAAGTTATGGTGGGAGAAGATTTCTGCTCGTCAATCATGGAAAGATGTTTTATCTGGAAACATTTAATGTTTAATACAAGTGTAGTAGCACCAGTCTATCCGGTGCCAAACTTTGTTCCTTGTAACACAATGTTGTTCTAACTAACTTCATCTCTTATTTACAAACGATGTGAACAGAGGATTCCTCGTTGCGACATTCCGTGTCATCCTCGGAAGTATCATATTCTTAGCTAAACAGATCCTGGATCATACCTCCGGAGGTGGATCGCTTACAGGATCTACAGCAAATGAATCCCCCATACTCTGGAATTGAAACTAACACATAGTTTGGTAGTCTGTTCCTCCTTATGCATATTCCCTGTTCTGCTGTGATTCAGTGAGGGCTGTGTATTGGTTCTCAGTGTGATCATTGTAGGAATGTGATCACTGTGTACAACATTCCTTGTAAACATGTAGCCTCAACTCCTGCTCTGTTGCACCACACGTGGTCAATTCTTGATGAGCTGCCACTTCTGTAGAATGTGTGAAACCTTTCCACACCTTTAAGCTCATTGAGGTCTTGTAGGTTGTTCTCCATCCTTCTAAAAGAAATTTGCCTTCAATTGAGAACCTGCTTATCGTCTCGTAAACCACATCATCGAACCATATCTTTAGCTTGACTGGTCTCATAAACTCCAGCTTGTCCAATTTGGCTTTAAATTCCTCCACCAGTTCTTTCCTTACCCTTTTGGCTTCATCACATTCCACCAGTAAGTGGCTGATCGTCTCCGGCGCACTCGCACAGTGAGCTTACTCAAACGGGATAACCATTATCCCATCCTCATCGAAGAGTTGGGAGTTTTTGGAAATTCCACTTTGAATGAGTAGTTTTGCGTCTCCCGTAGGGAGATGCCACCCAATACTGCATTTCTCACATTCATGATCTCCTTTGGGACCCACTTTAACCTTCGAGCCATGTAGAAGTTTGGCGCACCAAGACAGGTAAGAGTGTTTGGTCTCACGAAGACGATTGTTGGATTGAAATATGCTCGACCGAACGAGCGTTTGCGATTGCTTGACATCATCAAGCGTATCCAACAGAAGTGTCCGTGCTTCCGTGTCTCTCTTACCTTGCAGCATCCCCACGACAAAGGCAGAGATCTCAAAAAACTCTCTTTGAATTCATTGAGTCCAATACCTCCTTTGTCCCTCTCCACTGACAGCAGCAAAGAGGGAAACCTTTTCATGGCACTCGATCCATGTTTCACTGCCTTGCGTCCAATACCCTCGATTTCGTTTAGCCATTTCTTTGGCCAATGGGTAAACTCTGAAGCAAACAAGAATACAGGATGGATACATGTGTTCACTATCCTCGCTGCCTGACTTGGTCCCAGCTTCAGCATCCTCAACCGATTCAGGATTCTCAATACCTTCTGCTTTGCTTGCTTCTTCTGGGCCTCTGTGTCCCCATTGAGGTTTGTAAACAGCCCAAGTGCTCTAAAGCCTGTGTGTTTGTCCTTTGCAGTAATCACCTTATCAGCCACTCTGATCGTCACAGGAGCTTCACCCACTTTTCAAAGAACTCCAGCTTGTCTGGGTGCATACTCAGACCAACCCACTTGAGCGCCCTGTACATATCATTAGCCGTCGACTGGATGTCCTGGAGATCATCACTGAAAAGGTCATCTACGTAAGCTACATTCCAGATTCTCTGGCTCATGGCTTGGTAGCCACTTGCTCTTAGCTTTGCATACAGCAACACTAGCTGATGGACTATCACATAAGTCGTGGGAGACAATGAGTCCCCTTGCCTCTGTTGATATCAATCGACCGGGATGTGTGTTGTGTACCGACTGTTGCCACATTCGATTCCAACATGTTCCTGACGAGCGTGATGATACCCTCTGGGAAGTTGAAAAACCGGTAGGCAGCAGTGACGGCATTGTGTGGTACACTGTCGAATGCCTTCGAGATGTCGGTAAGCAGAAGATACAACTGCTTATCATTTCTATTTGCGTGATCGATCACTCCTCTAATGATGGACAGCTTTTCTCTGATGTCACGCATTTTACGATCCCCACCTTGTGTGTTGTTGAATACACACATTTTCTCAGCAGCAGCTGACACTCTTTGGTTAAGAAACCGAGTGAAAACCTTTGATAGACCGCTGAGCAGGCATATAGGGCGAAAGTTCCCTATCATCATAGGGCAGCCCTTCTTGTACGCCGGAACTATAACACACCTCTTCCATTCACACGGGAATTGCCCGGTCTCTAATATTCTATTGAAGAAAGTCATCAGCGCCTCTGTGAACTCAACTCTATAGTCTCTTTCCTTGGTGTGTCTCAATTTGAGCATTTCATTGAATATCTTGTCGACCCCCGATGCTTTACCGTTTCGCAGCCACTTTAAGGATTGCAGCACCTCCTCCAACTTGAACGGGGGAAAAATATCCTCCATACTCTCAGTCCTGCATCTCATCTCGTCTAGGAACGTCATGTCTGCATATTCTTGTTCAAACACCTCCTCAAAGTAATCAGCAGCATGCTCAGCTACCTTTTCCGGGGCAGTGATCACCTTTTCTCCACTCTTGTAACTCTTGAATCTTAGCCTCAGTGCCTTCTTGCCTGTGGCAGCATTGAAGAAGAATCGGGGGTCCACGAATTCTGTAGTTCTGGCTTTGTACAACCACTTGGAAAACCACGTGTTAGCCCTACGGGCTCTTTCAACTTGTACAAGCCCATCGACAATCTTCAGTGATGCCAAAATACCTCTCAGAGTACAGTCCTCATTGTACGCCTTGCAAACCCTCATGAGTTTCGGTGAACCGGTGTCATGGGAAGACAGCCGCTCCACTAAAACCATTCTATCCTTCAGCCAACGTTTTACTCTGCGGTTGTCAATTCCTCTCGCAATTGGTTTACACTTAGGAAACCTCTTTGCACTTTCCTTTAAGATCATAGTGATCCGGTCACATTGTTCATCAACATCCATTTCCGCCATGTTGATTTTATCTAGCTCCTCAACCACCTCTTTAGAGTACTCTATCCACATCTTGCTGTCACTCTTTGGGAACTTGGGCTTTTCTTCTGTGGGCCCTTGTGCCTCCACCTTTGTCCACCATACCTTTACCATCGTAGGTATGTGATCACTCCTTACCCCATTGTCTGTGTACTTTTCCACATCTCTAACAATGTCAGTGGCTGGTGAATTGCACCAGACTGAGTCGATGCGAGAAGAGAACTCGCCTCTAAAGAACGTGTGAAAATGGGGTGTGTCTGTAACCGTATTAACATCGCTCAATTGTAACCCTTCCACCATTGCCTTAAAATGTGCACTATTGTCATCTAACTGAGAGGTCCGCTCAGTACTGTTTATCACTGTATTGTGATCCCCACCAAACAATAGTTTTCCCCTGCATGAGAGCACTCTCAATGCCTCATTGACCATCACATATGTGATGTCCGCCTTCAGCTCTTTTGTGAGGTCCGTAATGATTGACCAGGGTGACTCGCAGATCTCCGCTTGCCACCTCTACAGCCAACAATCTTTGGTTCGTCAACAGTGTTCTGTACTCTTGAATACTCTCTCTTCTTAATATCGTCATTATTCTGTCATCTGTGTTGGTGTGTATCAACATACACCCGGCATACTCCAGCTGCTTTTCAAAAGTCGCCTTGAACTTTTCACTCTTGCAACTCGCCTCTTGCAGCATCAGAACATCAATCCTTGGGAGGATCGTCTCCATCATGGCAACAACATCGTTTCGTTTCCCTCCTAACCCTCTGATGTTGTACCAAACGACATTGAGTGTCGTACTCATAGCTCGCTATGTCCGAGCTCTTGTGGTGGAACCACACTCTCTTGAGTACTGTTCACTCGAATCGTTCCATAGGGGAATTAGTCATAATTATCTTCCTTTGTACCTCTTCATCGTCGACTTCCCTAGCATCTCGCTTCTTTCCTCTGTTGCTTACAAAATCATCCATTCTCCTCTGACCTTCATCAATCATTAGTTTCCCTCTGTTTTTTATCTGGGCCACTGGTGTGCTCACCGGATCATCGTCCATCGTTTGCACTGCATTTTGTGGTTCCTCCAGTATGTCCCTAGGTTTAGTTACTTTCTCTTGTATGGTGCTTTTGTTCGCTCCATCCAGCTTACTCACCCGAAGTCTCATCTTCATCATTTCCGACTTAAGAAATCGAATTTCTTCCACACTCCTCCTGTAATCATCTAGCATCTTGTTCATGTCTCTTTGAAGCTGAGCTACACTTCTCTTCAATAAATCCATTGGTTCGAGTGTTTTGTGAACAAATTTCCTAGTCTTGTTGCACGTTATCCCGACCAGCCCAAGTTTCAATATCTTCCTTGCTGATCTTCCCAGCTCCGGAAATTACTACGTCATGTGTCGCTCTCATTCTTCCATTGACACTTGCAGTGGAATCCTTCAACACTTTTGTGCAACTGCAACCACTGAATGAATTCCCAAACTTTGTCATCTCTGACAATTATCCACGCCTTGTAGCTTTCACCTCTCCTAACTACTTGTACCCTCTCTACCCACTCCGAGCAGCCCGCAACTAGTTTGTTTGCTATTGCTTCTGGAGTTACATTGCTGCACCTCCCATAGTGATGACTACTTCATCTCTCTTCGTAGCTGCTTCTTTGCTCATCTTTGTCCATACAACATATTGACTTCTGCGGATCATTACCGCCTGTACTGACGGTCCTTGTGACATGTGTTCGCGTTTTTAAATGTTTTTTTTTTTTTTTAATACAACCATTTCGGTTGCTCCGATTTTATTTTCTGACTATTTACACTGGATAACGCTCGAAGAGCGTTATCTCCTCCGTTACTTTTCATTTCTCACAATGACGCTCGTAGAGCGTCATTGTTATGTGTCTTCCTTGTGGGAGATGAATAGGCGATGAAGGGTGTCGACGCACCTCCTCTTCACCCTGTTCACGAACGATTTCGCTTTCTTTTCCGCCATGACCTTCTTCACACCGTTCATTTTCAAACCTTTTGTTACTTGTTCCACTGCTTCATTTTCAACCCCCATCATACCAGATAGGAACTCCTTGCTTGTCTTACGATTTTCTCTCACAGAGACTTTACCATCCTTCCACACAACATTATCAAACCATATATTGATTTGCTGCTTATGATGAATACCCAGCTTGTCAAGGTCTTTACCTACTGACAATGCCAGTCATCTTCGGCGCACGATGGCCCTTGGACAACGTATGAGACAGTGTTGTATCGTCTCTGGCTCTTTGAGACATCGCTCACATCTTTCCATCACTTCATCCTTGCCATATAGACAGCGCTTTGTCTCTTTTGTGTGAAGAACCACTCCACTTGCCTATTGATCTTGTGTGGGTACTTCAGAAAGCTGAAGTCAGCTCCGCTTCGTATTGCATCAGCTTGCAGCCAGTAGAGCCCCATTCCCGAGATTCTTTCGGTCCTTTGTTGATCCATCATTGACTGTAGCTGCTCTCTGCTCTCGATACGGGAGTCCCCCATCATGAGGGATTCTGCGTTACTGCTGGAGGGATCCTCCCTTTGTGATTGACACTCACAACCGTTCATTTGTGACACCACGATTTTCAGCATCTCATGAGATCTTGTCCCGATCTTGCACCCCGGGAAATCAATTCTGATGTCCTTCAGACTTTTGAGCTTGTTGTCCAGGACCAATTGGTCCCTGTTTGTAATACCACCAAGGTAGAGCCTTTTGAGGATAACTGATGGCACATATCGTGCGATATTGCAGTCATCACAGTTGTTGTAGACCCGTTCCTTCCCTAGTTTGATATTGTATCTGTGCATTCTTAGCGCACACCACTTCATGTAAGAGTGCTTAGCGTGTTCCAGCCTGTTGCTTGACTGAAATACATTCTCTGATTGGAATGTTTGTTTTTGCTTGATCTCCTCAAGCGTGTCAAGCAACAGCTGTTTCGCTTCGGTATCTCTCTTACCAGACACCATGGTACTGACAAACCAGGCGGTTTGCGTCGTGATAGTTTCTTCTATATCGTTCAGACCGATCGATCCACGATCACTGCTGACCGGGAGCAGTTCGGAGGGGAAGCGTTTCATTGCTACCGATCCGTGCTTGACCAGCATCCTACCCAGTCTGTTCACCTTGAGTATCCATCCATCAGTCCAATCAGTGAACTCAGATGCATACTTGAAAATAGGGTGAATACATGTGTTCACTACTCTTGCCACCTGTCTGGGAGTAAGCTTCATCATTTTCAACCTAGTCACCACTCTTTGGGACTTGTTCCATGCCTGCTCAATTTGTTGTTTTGTATTCCCCTTTAGGTTGGTGAAAAGACCCAGTGCTCGAAAGACTCGAGAACTGTCTCTCGCGGGAACAACTGTTCCATCCACCTCTATGTCATACCCTGTGTCCTTCTCCATTTGTCGCACATACAGTTCAAGCTTGTCAGGGTGCATCGACATCCGTAGTGATAGAACCTCCGACATCGCCTGTGCAGCACGCTCAATATCTGCCCTGGATTCGGCGAACAAATTGCAATCGTCGATGTAGGCCGCGTTCCACAATCCTTGAGACATAGCTCGGTAACCTAGTACCTTCCTGTCAACATACATCAACACCGTTTGGTGCACTAGAATGTATGTGGTAGGTGATAAAGAGTCACCTTGCCTTGTTCCCTTTCCGATAGGGAACCTTCTTGAGACAGCTCTCGTCAGAACACCAGCAAAATTGTTCTCCACCATTCCACTCACCAATCTGACAACATTGTCAGGGAATTCAAAGAACTCATAAATTGCCTTGATTGCGTTGTGTGGTACCGAATCAAACGCTTTAGATATGTCTGTCAAAAGCAGGAACAGTTGCTTGTTTTCCCTGTTGGCATGGTCAATGATTCCTCTTACTATGGACAGCTTCTCCCGAATGTCCCGGAACTTTCTGCCGCCACCTTGAACATTAGAGAAAATCCCTCCTGTCTCAGCAGCAACAGAGATTCTTCTATTAATCAACTTGGTGTACAATTTCGACACAGTACTCAGGAGGCATATTGGTCTGTAGTTAGCCGGGTTAGTAGCGTCACCCTTCTTGTAAGCTGAGATAATCGTAGCTTCCTTCCACATGGCAGGAAACTTCCCCTGCTTAGTGATGTTGTTGAAAAAGCCAGCTAAAATGTCGGAGAGTTCCCATCTGTAGTCCCTCTTCTTTGTGCATGGAACTTTCAACATTTCGTTGTGTATACCGTCTGGCCCAGGGCACTTACGATTTCTGAGCCAACCTACTGCTTTGCTGACCTCTTCTGTGGTGATGGGGGTGAAGGCCTGTTGGATCAAATCTCTGTTTCCACTGCTTCTCAGACCATCTAAGTAAGTCATGTCTGCAACTGCAGGAGCAAACGCACCCTCAAAGTACTCGGCCGCCACTTCACCAACAGTGGCATCATCCATATGTTCAATTCCACCGACTTTTACTCTTGACAGCCGAACCCTAGAGCTCTTCTTCGCCGTAGAGGCCGAGAAGAACGATGATGGATCAGAGAATTCTGACGTTCGAGCCTTCCACTCCCACTTTCTGAACTTTTGATTCGCTTTGTGGGCTCTTACTTTGTGGAGAGATTCGCTAACCTTTTTCAACGAATACCATACCCTTGACTCCCGAGAGTCGATAGTGTCCCATCCACACATTGATTCAACTTCGCCAGTCCACTCGCGGTTTGCCAAGAACTTAACAAGCACTTCTCTTCTTTTCAACAAACGTTTGACGGCTCTACTATTGCGCCATATTTTCACCTCACCGGCATGTTCAAACACTTTGGCCTGGTTAAAAATGGAGGAAGTGATGATCCTACATTGTTCATCCACATCCTCAATCGTGTTTAGCAGGTTGTTCTCGAGAACGCTGATGAGCTCCGCCCCGTACCGAAGCCACTTTGGGTCCTCCTTATTCTTTGGGAATCTATAGACCGTTCTGTTGTGATTCAGGGAGCGCTGAGTATCGGTTCTCAGTGTTATCATTGTAAGAAAGTGATCACTGTGTACACCGTTCCTTGTAAACATTTCTATGGTGTTGATAGCCTCACCTCCTGCTCTGTTGCACCACACATGGTCAATCCTTGACGAGCTGCCACTTCTGTAGAATGTGTGAAACCTTTCTACACCTTTCAGCTCATTAACGTCTTGTAGGTTGTTCTCCATCAGTGCCTGCAGAAGTAATGCAGAGTTTTCATCAAGTCGCTTCTGTGACCTGTCCGACGCGACTGTTACAGCATTATGATCACCCCCTAAAAGAAATTTACCCTCATTTGCGAACTTGCTTACTGTCTCCCCAAACAGCTTGTAGTGTTCTCGATCCTTTTTGTGCGGGCCGTAGTGGTTTGCAACAACAAATGACTCGTTCACCGTAGTGATCTTGAGGACCTGTAGTCTGTCCCCACTGTGCATCACTCCGTACGATGGCACTGTAGTGGTTCTGATAATTGCAGCCAGATGTTTGTTGGGGACCTCACATACCAGTATGCACTGGATCCTCATCAATTTCTTGCTGATTGTTTTCAGCCAATATTCATCTATATTTGTGGCCTCCTGCAGCAGCAGTACGTCTATTTGCTCCGACTCCAGGAAGTCTACGACATCATTGGCCTTCCCTTTGATGCCATTGATGTTGTACCACATCACTTTTAACATGGTGGGGTATGGTCTAACTGGGGGTGATTCACTACATCCTTGTGAGTCGCGTGTACATTAACTATTGTTGATGCAACCTCTTTGCTGGCTTGTACCAAATCTTTCATCTGAGCCATCCTTTCGGGAGTTTTGAGGAGTGCTCTCTTCCTCGAGTTCTCCGAGAGTATTGTGTTGGTTCCACGCTTGCCATTCTTTTTTCTTGGTGTGTCCTCCCTTATTACGGCGTAGTTGTAAATGAGTGCTTGGCTGTCCGAGAGAGCACGCTCTCTCCTCTTAGCTCGTCTAGCACTAATTAAGAGCTTCTTTCGTTCTTCCATATTTTGTTCATCGGGCGGTTCACTGACATTTGGTGGCTGTGTTTGATTTTCCACGCTATTGGTAGGAGTCACGACTGTATCTTGACGTGGAACTACCTCACCGTTCTCTACTAGCATGGTCACATCGCTATTCTCTCCGTTTGCTGTCATGTCCCTGTCAAGGTTATGCGGAGAACCAAAGGCACTATGGTGATAACTTCAGCTTCCATTGTTGCATCTTCCTCTCCTTTTTCTTCAGATTCAAGGACAGTGAGTATAGTAGGTTGGATTGGGCGACTAGTTCTTTTCACTGCTTTGGCAGCCTTTTTCCCACTTTTCTTTTCCTCTATCAGACTTATTTCCATCTCCAGTTGTCTGACTCTCTTCATTAGTTCTTCCATTTGTTGTTTCAAAGTGTCAGTAGTTCTCTGAAACTTTCTCGTAAGTAGCTTCACAGGATCTTGGCTTCTTTGTATGTATGGGCTTATCTCTGCTGAAATTTGCTTATCGCCTATGACAGCTTGAGCATAAGACTGAGAAGTCATGGTTACAAACGCAGTGTTGCCCTTGACCTCAACATGTCTGACCTTTTCTTCTCCGACCAGTTTGGCTATGTAGTCCCTTGACTTTCCCAATACCTTGTGGATGACCAACTTTTTCTCCGCGTCAACTTCTCTCTTGATGGAGGCATAGGCATTCATGTTTTGAATCATTGAAAGTTTCAACAAACTCATACAGTTTGTCGTCCTTCACATTGACCCAAGCAATGAACTGACCTTTTTCCCACCTTCTCACATGGGCTCTGGTGACCCAACCCTTGTATCTCGTACCAATCATTCTTGCAATTGTTGGTGCCGTGTTATGACATTGTGAACCTTTGATCACCACCTCATTTTTGTTGATGCTACTCCCAACATTCTGTACTGTCCATACCGCGTACCCTTCCCGGGAGTACTCCCTAGCCTCAGCTGAGGATGGAATGTTTGCGTTTGTTTCCATGTGTTTTTAAATGCACTTTTTTGATTAATTCGAGGTTCTTGTCCATATCAAGCCGTCGTAGCTCAGCTGGAAGAGCACTGGACTTCTAATCCAGTGGTCGCGGGTTCGAGTCCCGTCGTCGGTACTTTTGTCACAAATCCCTGTTGCTTCAGGCGCTGTGGAAGAACATGCTATTTTCTTGATAATGTTGGATTAGAGACAGGATGTCAGACGAAGAAGAATTAATACTCTTATTCTTTAATGCATGCTGAACTGATGGATTGTTGGTGGTGCTGAATATGAATGGAACTTCTGTAGAATTCAATGCAAACAACGACGGAAAAGGAAGATTATTGTGACAAATTTATTGGGAAGTCTTAGAACTTATGTCCTCAATAAAAAGAACATTATCCTATTGCAAATAGATGTACATTTGACTTGGAGCTGTTTGGTGATGAGAGAATGCAAGAACTTCACTGTCATCATCGTCTTCCAGCAGTCCCAGATACCGTAAGTTTGAGGATTGATGGTCAAGTCTCACTCTGTTCATGTATGCTTGGCTGACATCTACACTCAGCTTTGTTCCGCGAAGGTTTATGTATTCCAAAGACTGATTCTTGTTCAATACATAATCAAGTGTATCATACGAAGAAATACCTTCAATGTTGGCCAGTTCCAGATGTTTTAAGACTGTATTCTTTTGTAAATGTCGAAATGTAGATATTGCCGAATCATCCACATCAGCATTGTTGGACAAGTCCAAGCACTCCAGTGTTTTGCTCTGAAACAACTCTCTCGCACCAATCCATGTAATCTGGTTACTTGCAAGGTTTAAAGATCTGATTGACGGATGTTGTACAAGTACAATTGCGCCCTCATCAGTAATCTGATTATAACTTGCATCCAACTCGGTTATTTTAGAGTGCTTAATGCATAAGAGCGCCGAATACGTAAGGTCATTGCCAGAAATGTGCATGGCCGTCAGACTGGCCATACAACTCAACTGCTGAACAGTGGCATCAGAAACATACTCCGGACAACGATTGATTGAAAGTGAGTCAATCGTTCGATTAAACATCAGATTACTGAAACCTACATCAGTAATAGAGCTATTCCCAGATAAGTCAAGCTCCTTTAATGTTGCGTTTCTTTCAAGCAATAGTCGATCCAGAGCAGAGTCATCAAGTTCATTGACAGCGATACTTAGTTTCTCGATGGATCTACTCCACGTTAGAATAGCAATCATTGACCGAGAAGTTAATCCACAGGCATCCACGTTCACGATTTTCAAATTTGGTGCATGTGCTAAAATCTCTACCGCTTCATCACCTAGGTAGCCATTATCCTGTAAGTCTATGCGCGTCAGAACATGATTATTGATTAAGAGCTGATTTAAAGCAGAGATGATCTGCGGGGAAGTCATGCATGGATAGTAATCGTCATCGTCAACACTAGGGTATTCTGGTTCGATATCAGCACCAACAATTGCCAAGCGTTGACAGTTATGAATGTTGGTCATAACAGAACATACACCCCTTATGCCCAATGGGTAATAAGAGAGCTCTAATGTGGTAAGGAATTGACCTCCTTTGGACATAAATTGAGCCAAATTTTCAAGGTCCTCACTGGTGTTTTCGAGACATCTGAGTCGTAAAACCCTGATACCCTCGGCACCATCCAGGATGCTTGTTTCCATCGGACCCGTTATGTCAATATTTACTGTTTGACCTATCTGTGCCCGACGCAACCACTCTTTCAAACGACGAGCATCTTCATTCGTTAAATTCGATGAGAAACTGATTGTCAAGGATGAAAGACTATCCCTCAAGAGGTCAACCAACTTCAATCCGTTCTTGTCGATCCATATCTCGTTCAATTGTAGTGATGTCACACCAACTGTTGGTATAATTCCACTCTGAAAGCAAACAAATAGATCAACATCGCTATCTATGATAGACATGTCCAATGTTCGATAGAGCAAGGATATTCTTCGAGATTGATCGTATCTCGATGATCGTTTGAAACCATAAAGATTCTTAATGACTAATGACTCATAGTCATCGTACTCACTGACAGATCCGTGTATCCAAATGTCTTTAAGTCTTCTGAGACATTGACCAAATGGGAACGAAGTAAATTGTAGAATATGTACAATTGTATTCATATCCAGCTCATCAAACCGATACACTTTCTCACCTGTGAAATAAGACATGAGACTACTCATTGGTGACTCAATATTGCTCTCTTTGTTTAGTATAATATTATCAATCATGCATCCGTGTGGTGATGTGCTATGCACATACTCTCCAATTCTTACAGCAGACAAATGATTCTCACGCATATAATTGTCAAATATATGCATTGATTTGACATGTTGATTCATTGCTAAAAAGCCGTATGTTAAATTATCACTAATGTTAGATCGTTGTACAATAATCCGAGAACCACTCACAGCTTCACAATTAATACCAATATTGTTGCTAGTAATTGTTGAACTAACAACTTCGCAACTTACATCTCCAGTGAGATGAATACCAACTTCATTATCAGATACATCACAACTATCAACTATTGCCAGACCTCCATCCACATGAATCGCACAATTGTTTGTACACTTGCTTAAGGAACATGAAACAATTGTTAATTGGGCATTTTCATCCACTACAACAGCTGAATTGTTGAGAGAAGCTAAAATGAAGAAGTAAGAAAATCTGACCGTTCTATGGCAATATGAGTTGAGTATCAAAATACATACACATCTGGCAAGAATAAATGATCGTGTTTCCTCCCGTTAGATGGAAGCAAGGAGCATCTGTGGCATTTGTTACAATATTCTGAATGATTAAACACCTAGCACTCAGTTGAAACATTGGTTTTGATCCTATGGCCAAAAACACAGGTTTGTTGTTTGGATCTGAAGCCCGGATGATTAAACTTTTTGATACCTTTAGATTGAATATATTGTAGTCACCTGGTTCGACTGTGATTATATCTGCTTCATTTGCCATCCGAACTGCAATGAACAATTGTTCAGTATTATGTACAGAGTGAACCTTTCCGTTCATGAGCAGAGAACTCTGGAAAAGAACACGATACCATTGGAATGCTTCCTCCTTGGAACTTGCAACAAATTTCCAATTGCGCTTCGGTCTATAATTTGTTCATCGATACATGCATGCAAAATATTTGACATCAATATCAAAATAAGAATTGTTATCATCAATGTTACTCATGCCTAAAATATCATCATACATACGTATCAACACATATCACATTCGTCTTCTGAATGGTCGAACTAGAAACTCTATCCGACAGCAATCGAACCGAACAACCACTCACACAAAACTCGCCTAATGGAGCGATTGCCCCCTCATTCTTAAAATAAGAGACACTTGTTCGATCCAAAATAAAGAATCTTCTCTTCCAATTATGTACTCGCTCTCCCAGCTTTGTTAACCAACCTGCCATATGAATCGAAGTATGTTTGTTGCTTCCACTAGACAATAACCGATCCCAATGAATCATATTTCGACTCGATGCATGCTTTAGAACTGAGATCCACTGCTTTTTCAATTGTTGAGCACTCTTATGTTCCTCTAACACTGAAAAGTAAAATGTTGTTTGACTGCGATGAATAGCACCGGAAGAATCAGGTACCTGCACCTTAAATACGTGCGATTTCTCATTAAAAATATTTCTCTCCTCATTGGACTCACCCACTTCTGTGATTATCGTCCGGAACATGGGTATGGACCGAACAGACTTCAACACTCCCTTGTTCCTCAAATCAGTCTCAAAACAGTGCAAATAATTCTCCTTGAGAACAACAAAAAGATTGACCCAGGTGAACTGCGTGCTTTGACTCTCTGATTGCCGCCTCCGTCGTCCGACAATTGATTGATAATGATGAAGAGATGTAATAGTACTCGTAGTAGTGGACTCCATCAGATTTGTGCTGCTACTGCTACTACTGCTACTGCTACTACCAAACGAGGGCCACGATGTACTCAGAAGAGAATCACGAGAGTGAGAACGGCGATGAGCGAAAAAGGATGGCGAAGGAGCACTGCTGCACTCTACTCTCATTGCTAGCCAACTGTTCATCTCATTCTCATAATTCGCCACAATATTCACCTCACCATTCGTAAACGTCACTTGTAAAAACACCAACACAGGTGCCAAACCAGACAAATTTCGATCATTGAGCACCAGTGTTAAAAACTCTTGACACGAACTCTTCTTCTCAATCACTGTGCGCAACGAAGAACCATTGAAGGATCGCTTCTTGGGAGAGGACGGAGCAATCATTGGTGTAGAACTACCGGCAATAAACCCTATTGAAGAACTTTTTCCATGGAGATGACCACCTGCTTCATTGGGTGGCATTCTAATGAGTGGAACACTAATCTGTTCATCCAAAAACATGGCATGCAACTGTTTTTCAAGTCGTTCAAACTCGTCCAATGTTCTTCTCACTGTCCACTTGTTTAATTTTTTTCCGGTACTTGTGTTTACAATCGTCGCCACATGTATAACATAAAACTATGGATTCATTGATCATCGCCATCCAATTTCATTCATTCATTCACAAAACAAACAAACAAACAAACTAAATGTTAAATCAACTGATAACAAGATAATATGTGAAGTGTATGTATGTAGTACTTACGATTCCACTAGAATCCTGTTCGATAGTCTTTATAGTTGCTCGGATTGAATTGTTCGATTTTTTGGTTGATGACAAGGATGACGAAGATGACGATGATGAGGAAGATGATGAGAGAGTCGGTTGATGATGGTGATGGTGAAGTATACTATTGGGGGAGATGGCGTGATCCATCGTCAACCTACTAGTGCTCTATAATCACGTGTGAATGGTAATTGGTTATTCGTGTTTTTTTGAGCTTGTTCCTACTGTTCCCATGGTTTGACATCCATTTTAAACGACTCTATGACGTTTGAGGGCCAGACGGAGTTGAACCAAAAAATCCGCTCCGCCGAAAAATTGGCATTTTGGGAACTTATGTCTCATGTTAAATTAATTTTATTCTTCCATCCTGGACATATCTCTTAATCATGTCATAGGACAGAATATAAGTGTCACCCTTGGACAAGCTCACTGCTCCTCCCTCGTCATCGTCATCATCGAACTGAACTCTTCCAATGTCTGACAACACTTGACAAAATACAAATTGTTCCATGTTGGGCCGATTGACTGCCGGCTGGTCTCCCTCCATCAATGACTGATCCAAATTCTTGAGAAAATTGCCCCGTTCCAGAGCCTCACGCTCCAATTTGGCAAAACGAGTACAAAAATGACGCTCTCCGGCACTTAATCGACTCAATAATGATTCACCACCATCACTATCATCACTATTATCACCTGATTCAACTACATGTCGTGCATATCTCTCAATCTTGATCAATCTGGCTCTCATGTAGGAACAGAGTGCAAATCGAATCCGATCAAACTCAATCTGGAGCAAATTCTTAACAAAATGATCACTTTCAAACTCAATCACTTGTTCTTCTTGAGTGAGAAGTGCTTGGTTCAATCGTTGTACAGCTACTGTCTCATATGGCAGAATCTCTGGTGACATGGTTTCGTTCATGAATTGTTGAACGATTATGTTGTAGTCTTGTTTGCCATGGGTGGTATGTGTAAAGTTGTGTTGACTGCGTTGGGAGTGAGTGTTGCTATTGTCCAACTCTGCGAGTAATCGTTCTCTTTCGTCCATTTGCTCTGTGTGCTTTGTTTATTCTTCTTCAAGCAACAAAAGGAAGCGAAAAAGAGAGGGAAAAAATGGCGGGAGAAAAATCGGGATAATGTATTTTACTGAGGTCAGGTTGCTGGTTTGAGCTCAAAACCAGAGCTCAACTTTGACAACATTGGGTGCTCACTCACCACACTTGTTATCATCTTGTTTTTAAACACATGACTACCATCCTCTGTCTTATTATTATTACACCACACTGCGTCGATTGTGTGGTGTTCTTCCTTCAATTTTTTTTGGAATCTAAAGAGCAAATTTCTTTGTGTTGCAAATTGCTTTCTTTGTGGTCGCAAATGGAATTTACTTCTTGTTCTTTCCTTTGCCCTTGGTGACGACATTTGGTTTGGAATCACATGCCAAAATCTTTACTCCCTGCGTGCAAGTCACTTGATCATTCTCAATTGTAAACGTGGCATTTTTCAACTCAAACATATAGACATTGTCAACAAAACGAAACGTATCACAATTTCCCTTGAAAGAAGCCTTTGTTTTCACTCTATTTCTCAACACATCAGATATCGATTTATCAAATTGTGCCATGACTGATGATTTCAACTCTTCGGTCATCATATTTTTTTGAATCAAATCATCCATTGCATCATTGAGTGATGTACCAATGGTTGCATTTCTGTAGTGAGTGTAAGTAGGTGGAAGAGAGTCTAGTGACGCAGATGATGATGATTCCCTCTTTTGCTTTGGCATTGTTGTGTTGTTGTTGTCGATGAGTGATGATGAAAATGATGAGACCAAAAGCTTTGTTGTTGAAGGTTCGTTGTTTTTTTTTGCGACTCTTATTCTGCGATCGACCAAATTGTTGTGCGGATTTTGCGGCAAGAGGGAAAATATCTGGATGGAAAAATTAACTCGTTTTCGTGTGAACAACAAACATAACAAACAAAAACAAACAACAACATGCAATCTCGTGTCATGAAGGCTCGCCAGTTCACTGGCTCCATGATGAATCGATCTTCTCACTTGCCCTCTTTCTCTCCTATTCTTCTCAACAATTCTCCGTCATTCTCCATTCACGCGCCAAAATTTTCATCTACGGTTTTTGCTCGTGTCTGCCGCGATCAAAAATTTTATGCGACAAAGCAAGAACCGTTCCAACAGGAGCTACAAAGATCTCACTACTGTGCAGAGATTGCATCTGACTCTCTCGTCAACACAACTGTTCAATTGAACGCATGGGTTGAAAATGTGAGATTTATGAGTCATAATTTGATCTTTCTGGTGTTGCGTGATCGTTCTGGTACCATTCAAGTTGTTTATAACAAGAAGGACAATGAATCATCGTCTTTGATCTTTGATCAGTTGAGTTCATTGAGTGTTGAGAGTGTAGTGTTTGTCAAGGGAACTGTCATCAAGAGGCCAGGAGACAATTTGAACTCTCAAATGAAAACGGGTCAATATGAAATTGAATTGAGTGAGATGAGAGTGTTGAACGAAGCCAAACAATTGCCACTTCAGCTTGTCAATGCACAGGATGAAGAGCTCTTGCTAAAGTATCGTTACTTGGAGATGAGAAGATTTCAATTGTTGGACAATTTGAAGGTGAGATCAAAGGCTTTGGGAATCGTGCGTGATTACTTTGCCAATGAGAATGGATTTTTGGAGATTGAGACTCCTACGTTGTTCAAGTCCACACCAGAAGGAGCCAGAGAGTACTTGGTGCCTACGAGACACAGAGGAAAGTTTTATGCGTTGACTCAGAGTCCTCAGCAATACAAGCAATTGTTGATGGTTGGAGGTGTAGATCGATACTTTCAAATTGCTAGATGCTACAGAGATGAGACTGGTAGAGGTGATAGACAACCAGAGTTTACTCAGATTGATTTGGAAATGTCGTTTATTACAACGAGAGACATCTATCGTCTGATTGAAGGTATTTTGAAAAAGTTGTGGAAGAATATTTTGAATGTAGATATTCCAACACCGTTCCCTCACATGAAATACAAGGACGCATTGGAGAGATTTGGTTCTGATAAACCAGATACAAGATTTGGTATGGAGTTCTCCAACTTGACTGACACATTCAAGAAGGAAGATTGTGGCATTGCACCAATTAACAATGCAATGAAAGAAAAGGATGGCTTGTTGTATGCCTTCAAGGCATCTAATGCTGCAAAAGCATTCTCAAAGGATGCTATCTCTACGCTACAATCAGATGCTATGCAAAAGAGCAAGGGTACTATTTATGCCAATAAGTATCCATTCCCAAAGTCATTTGCTGACAAATTAACAGAGACTCAAAAGAAGCAATTGGAAGAAGAATTGAAGCTTGAAGACGGAGATTTAGTTGTGATTGGATTTGGTTCCAATTGGTCTCAAACTCTCAATGCCTTGGGTAGAGCTAGACTGATCGCTAAAAAGCACTTGGAAGAGAAAGGTCTGTTGCACGTCGATCCTCATCAATATAACTTTATGTGGGTTGTTGATTTTCCATTGTTTGAAACCGAAGAAGGAGGTCAAGCCGGTTTGGATACAGCCCAGGGACTTTCCAGTATGCATCATCCGTTCACTTCGCCTCATCCCGATGACATGAAGTATATTATTGATCCAGAAACTGGAAAACATACACTCAACTATGAAGACATTATTAAGATTCGTGGATTGCATTATGATGTTGTTCTGAACGGTGTTGAACTCGGCGGTGGCTCCATTAGAATTTACAACTCTGATCTTCAAAAACACGTTCTGCAAAATGTTTTGCAGTTGGGTGAACAACGAACACAGGAACGATTCCAACATTTGCTCGACGCATTGTCTTATGGTGCTCCTCCACATGGTGGTATTGCCCTTGGATTCGATCGATTGATTGCCATGCTCTGTCACTCTGATAATATTCGCAGGGTATTGGCATTCCCAAAGACAGCCACTGGTAATGAGCCATTGTCCCAAGCTCCGAGCGAAGTTGACGATCAACAATTGAAGGATTTACACTTGAAGATTGTATAAACGAATTTTATGTACAAAAAGTGATAATTTAATCTCTGGCATTCTCATTAAGGTGATGTCAACATGGAATCACCACGATTGAAATCTGATGGATGTACTTCCTCAGTACCATCCTCGTAATTAAAATCTAGGCTCCTAAACATTGTGGGAGCGTAATTAAACCGTTGGCTATCATTCTCGTTGGGTTCATTGAATGAATAGAAGTCGAGTATCCGCTTAACAGAAGGATGATCGCCCATCACATACTCGCTCGATGTTCGAAGTGTTCTATCAGACAGTATCTTACTAATTGGATTCTCTGCTCCAGTTCGATCGTGAGGGGTAATGTCCATCTTTCCGGAATCGTAGTATGGTTGAGTGGCTCCATTCTCTTCATTAAAAATTGGTTTTGTAGGCCGAATCGAGCTAGATAAAACTCGAACAGGTGTCATTCTTACAGGTGATTGAGTTGTAATTCGATAAATAAGGTTGGTCAACTCTGGATCGTCCTCCATATCGTAAAGTGAGGAAGAGGATGTTGCTTGAGTTGCATTAGAATTGTACACGGGATTGACTGAGGCCCGATTTGTTGACGCGGCTTGTTCAGCAGCAACACTCCTACTCAGCAACTTCTTGGTGGATGGTGTTAGAAAATGAGAAAAGTTCTCAATATGATCCGACTTTCGACGACTGCTGTGAGGCGTCATGATTCTCTTGTCCATTGCACCACCCATTGAAAATCGCAAATGATTAGTCATTGATTCATCAACAACAGTGTCACTGACTATCATTGATGTATTAACATTGGCATTGCTTGTTGTTGAAGAACCAAACCCTCCATCAGCAAACAAATCCCGAGCATGAGAGAAATCAGTTGCATTGATGTTTCTCTTCTTGATGGCAGACTCCTTGGATGCCGACTTGATAATATCTTGATATTGTTTCTTCATTTCAGTGCTCATTCCAAATTGATCCGAGCTCAAAAGAGAGTTTGTGCCCACACGACTCAGTGTCGGCTTGACCGTCTTCTTTACTCGCTGTGGAAGGCCAAGAGAAGGTCTAGAGCAAGATCCAAGTGTATTCCTAAGAGACAATCTGCTATTGTCAGCAGAAAAGCTCTGATTGACATCTGTTGATTTTTGAGAAGAGTTTAAAAAGTGTCCATTTGTTGTCGCTCTTCGTGCATCGTGATTCACTTCTTCGACTCGATTCGTCTGTTCATCGTAGTGCGAGTTCAAAATGGATTGCAAAGCAGAGGGATCAGCTTCAAACTCCAAGTGTGGTTGAGCAGGGTGGTTCATCGATTTGGATGAACCAAGGGATTGGCGCGAAAGTGAAACTCTACTGTCATTCATGGAACGATTTGAAGCTGTAGAGCTATTGTTGACGCGCTGTGACGAACTCAAGTTGAACTCTGATGGTTTTGTGCTCTTTCTTCGACCTTGTTGAAATTTGGTCAATCTCTGCTGTTCCTTCTCGTGCAAAACTTGGAATCGTCTCTGAAAATCAGGAACATCGCGTTTGGGCGTCTTTGGTTGATTCTTACTTTGGTTCTGAGATGATTTGACCGCAAGAGCTCTGCCTTGTGAAGCCAACGTTGGAGCAAGAAGACGATTGGCATTTGTGGATCGAGAAGTATTGAGAGCACTGGCAGAGAGTGATTGACGTGATTTGTTCAAGGCACTTCTCGTCGATGGTTGTATTATGCAGGAAGTATCGTTGCCTTTCGACAATTTTTTGCTTGTCGAGTGTTCCTTTTTTGGAGTCGTTGCCTTCAAGATATTTTGCAAGTTGTGAATTTCTGTGAGTTGTCTTTCGTGACGATGAGGTTCGACATTGTTGGGGCTGAGTGGTCAAACAAATGTTGTTAATTTCAGTAAATGTATTGGGTAAAGTGGCAAGAGAAAAGCAGTCAGTAATTACTTACTTGAATTGAGCACGAATTCTGGCCCTGTATTCGTCCAGGTTACCAGTTGTCCATTGAAAAATTTGGTGCGTATTTTCCTTGTTGGAAGCTTGTGTCAGAGTTTCCATGAGTACAGTTTCGTTCTGTTTTGTCGTTTGTTTGTTGCTGAAGAATTCAACCTTCTAGTGACTAGTGGCTTGCTGCTCGAGTGTTGAGTGTGTTTCTCTGGTCATCAGACCCAATATTCTTGTCGGGGATAACGTTTAGTTTCAGGAGTAACGGTAAAAATTTTGAATCCTCCGACAAATAAACACCGACCTTTTCTCGCGAATTTCTGGAGGGTTCATTGTGGTTCGAAGATAATAACAATAGGTGTTCACTTGTTAGACGCAAAGAATTGACATGAAAACGGCTGTCTGCAGGATTGATATCCAACTTTGAGCTCTGTCAAGCGTTACATCCCGTAGAATCGGGTTTTGTTGTGCGATTTCTTCCGTTTTCTCAGAATGTGCGGGCACCCGACAATTTATCCTTAGGGTATTCACAAGAACTTGATTTTAGTTCTTGGAACATGCAAAGAAGAAATTTTTGGTCAACTGAGATTTGGTTGACTTTCATCTCCTGCCGAACGCTGTTCGTTTCCTCAGAACATTTGTTAGACTACGATCATCGCCACAAAACGTTTTGTGAGGGAGTTCTTCAGTCTGGAGTAAATGACGTTGTCTCATGTTCGTCAGGACTTCCTGCCTGAATCAGAAGTCACAGCCTTGACCGAACTTTATTTTTTTTCAGCGCGCGACTGAATCCAAGAAAACGGCCAAACTTCCCTCAGAGCAAGACAGCGTGGAGACTCTCCCAAAACCAACACATCTCTCCTGTTTTTCATCACGCACTGCGTCTCTTCCCTTCTCACCTCGATCTCTTCACACCTTTTGTTTCTCTCTGAAGGTCTGATCAATTTTCCATCTGGTTGAGTTAGTTTCCAATTAAAAAAAAACGAGCAGAGACCGACCACAGTGTTTTGAAGCTCCTTGTGTCCCAACTAATCACAACACCACAAACACACGAATTCCTCCCCTCTTTTTTTAACCCAAAGCTAGTCCAGAATCTGGTGACCCTACTTTTGTTTGCTTGTCATTTCCCAATTGTCTACGCAACATAGCAACAAACAAACCAACCACATAGAGAGACAGACATTTTGCTCCCCAACTCTCTCTTTCGACCCAAAAAAAACAGTTGCTGAGAGACAAAAAATATCCGGCGTGAACTAGAAACTTGTTCTTGGAATCTAACCACCACACCATTACCAACAACAGACAAAAGCTTGGTCCACCAAACAACAAACATCAGCAAGCAACAACAGCGACTGACACTTTTATTCTCTCCCACAAAAAAAAAGGAACCTCTCAACGCGTGAAAAAAAATCCCCCCCCAAGTTTCAAACGAAGAGTTCCTTTCTGTTGGATCACACACCCATCCGAACGTACGAATAGAAAAAAAAACCAGGCGCACATTCCATTTTTGAGAGATCTCCTCCTCCTGAATATTTTGCTCATTATTCCAACAACGATAACAACGATAACAAACACAATATGTATTCATTCTCAAGCAAAAGTGAACTATCATCAACAAGCGAGCACATTTTAGATTCCATGGATACCCCTCATCATCATCAACAACAACAACATCATAGTAACAATAACAACAATAATAATAATAATAGCAAGAGCATAAATTTTATTGATAATTACATGGATAATCAAACTACTACTACTACTACTACAACACACATGCACAATCATAATTTTACACTACCGAGTCCACTTGTCATTTCTCATAAGAAACAACCACATCAGTCACATCAAATAGTACCAGCAGCATCATCATCATCATTTTCATCATCGTCTGCATCATCCATATCCCCATCATCGTCATCTGCATCATCAGCATCATCAGCATCATCGTCGTTACTATCAATCAATCATTCATTTCATCATAGTCATCATCATAGTCATCCTCAAATGAACAATCATAACAATAGTAGTAGTGGTAATGGAGGTGGTTTTTCTCCAGTGACAACCATTACTTCATCACTCTCTGTTCACACACCCATTTCTTCCTGTTCAATTGATATTCAATTTGGTTCATCATCATCATCATCATCTTCATTATTATTATCACCATCCAATGTCAATAATCATCATCAGAGTAATCATCAGAGTAGTCCAAATAGTTGTCAAGGTGTGAGTAGTACGCCGACACCTACGACAGTCAAGAAGAAGATTTCATACAAGAGAGCACTCAAGGTTGAAATGATGAAGACATTTGGTCGATTTCTGGGACAAGAAAAACATAGTAAGCTCGTTGATTCTGCCATTGTTTCTCCACCACCACCACTACCACCATCGACTACTACTACTTCACTTGCTTCTACTGCTGCGAATGGGAGTCAATATGCAAGTTGCAAGTCTCAACAACAAAATACGTTTGTGTTCAAGAGACAACCAACCATGACATCATCGACGTTTAACTCTTCTGGAGGATCGTGCATGACGACGACACCGTGCTTACCATTGGTTCATTTTCAGTGTGATGAGTTGAATGATCAAAAAATGATGAGTCCAGTGTTTCACTTGTCACAGCATGTTTCACAATTGAAACAGGCGTTTCAACCACAGACATTGTCGTCATCCACATCGTCAACATCTTTGGATAACAATGGTAACAATAGTAGTAGTAGTAGTAATAGTAGTAATAGCACGAGGATAAAGAATGGAAGTCTCATTTTTTCGTTTGCATCGTCCAGTTCCGATGTGTTTGATGTCAAAGAGGATTTGGCACAATTTAAGCAACATCGGATGCAGGCCAACGCACGAAGAGAGAGCTTTTCAAATTCTCCTTCCATGTCGTCATCTGATTCGACGGCGGCAAAGCCCGATGGATATGAACTAGAGTTTAGTCAATTGTCAAAGTTGGATGAACAGATGAAGCGGTGCGGTGGTGTGTACTTGAGTGGATATTCAAATTCGGCCAAGAACCGGTACAAGAATGTGCTGCCCAGTAAGTCATTTTTTTTGAACTTGTTTTTTTGTAGCAAGTTTATTGTTGTTGGTACCAGTTGGAGAGACAACCATATCATCTTTTATTTTTTTGTGATTGTAATTAATGATGGACAGGATTTAAAAACTAATCATATTTTTTTTCAATGTGTGTATGTGCAGATGAGAGTACAAGAGTTAAGCTCAATGTGAAAACAACGACGACGAAATCTGGTTCATTCTTCTGTTCTCAGCCAACTGTCCCCACAGACTACATCAATGCCAACTATATTGCAATTGAGTCATCGCAACAGCACTTTCAACAAGTGCCAAAGCCTCAACCACCAGTGTACATTGCCACACAAGCACCGTTGCCAAAGACGATTGGAGACTTTTGGAGAATGGTGTACGAACAAGATACTCGCATCATTGTCATGCTGACAAATGAACTTGTTGATGATGAGAGTGATATGATGCAACAAGTGCCATCTTCATCATCCTGCAGTCCATTTGACATGGCTTTCAACAAGAATCGAGTGCACAAGTACTGGCCTTCGATTGGCGATTGTATGCCTGTGGACAATGGATCCTATTTATTGGAAACTGTGTGTGAGAGTGGTTTTAGTGATCTGATTTTCAGAGAAATGTACATAACACCCATCGTTCCCAACGACTCAAAAACACCCACAACAGCCTCCACGCGCTACTCAAGCATGGTCGATGATCACCATGGTGAGTGTGTGCCTGATCATGTCGATGATTTTGGAGCTGCAGACTCGAATGGCTACACGACTCTCATGACACAACAACGCAAGATTTACTTTTTCCAGTACACGGGATGGCCTGACATGGGTGTTCCAGCTCACACAGATACCATACTAAGAATGATTAACAAGATTGAGGATATCAAGGAGAGAGATGCCTCACTTGCAAACAAACCTATTGTGACACATTGTAGTGCTGGTATAGGGCGGACAGGAACGTTTTGCTGTATACACATTATACTTTCACAGTATCGTCAATACCTCAAGTGGATCAAGGATCATGGTGTGTCGATCACCAACTCTGGTGACAAGTTCGATTTCAATGTGTACAATATAGTGAAACAGCTGAAGATGCAACGGATAGGAATGGTTCAAAACAAGGAGCAATACATTTTTTGTCACACGGCAATCCTAGAGGCTATACAAAAGGTCCACCAGCAACAACAAATAAACTGACAATTAAACATCTATTTCTTTCTTATGTTACAATTCAATCTCATCTGTTGTTTTCTTAAGGAGTTTGGATTATTATTGGATTCTAACTCCGATAGAAGGATTTCGGACAAATTGCCATCAATACAATGACGAAGGAAGAACATCGTTGTTTAAAATGAATTGGGAAAGTCAAGAAAAAATCAAACACAAAGGAAACACTCTGGAAACAATGAACACTCTTCCGATTCTGTTCATTGCTATTGTTCTTAGTTTCATTGGGTATGCAACCTGCTCTGCCCAAGTTCTGTACTGTGGAAAGCAGAAATGCCTAACAAATGATCTTTGTTGTAAGATCTATGTGATGGGAAATCGCCAACTTTGTTACAACCCTTTCACTCACTCATGTTTGCCAGATAAGTACAATCCCAAACAGAACTGTGTCTGTGAAAAGAATGAGAGATGTTGCAATGGTGTGTGCTACAACACTGAGAGATTCTTCTGTGACTGGACCACAGGCACCATCTACAAAATACTTCGCTACAAAAAGGTTGCACAAAAAACAACCTATTCAATGCCGAGGAAAGAGAAACACAAAACAAATCTAAGGTGTCAGAACTTGAAAAGAACAAGAAGTAATTGATATTAAATAATTTCTTGTTTAAACTTTCCAGATTCTCACAAACAAAAAGCCTACATTACTGAGGGTTCTCGAGTAGTCTCCTATCTCAATACTAACTCAGCCAGATGGTGCTTAACTTCTCTATTCGAAATGGGAAGAGGTGGTTCCACCATTGTATGAACGTAGACACTCTAAAACTGGAATTGAACTATTTCCACATTTTTTGGGGTGCCTAACAATGGCCAACGAGAATCCTAACATTCGAGAAGGAGTAGTGGTATCATTTTCAAAGCAGAGGACAGAGATTATTGGATTAAATGGAGGATGGTGGCTTGATTCGGCGTTTGGTGGAGTGGAACTATTTCTTGAAATGTCCTTTTGGACTGGACAGGAAGGAACTGTGGTTCTACCACCAAGTCAGGAGTGGTACCTTGCATACGAAAGAGGTCATGCAGAAGTTGTACAATGTCCTAGGCGATGTTTCATGTTCTCTTTGTGGCAAAAGTCCGAGACCATCATTCATCTGCTGGTTGAGTGTGATCATGCCAAAGCAGCAAGAAGTAAAGTGGCAGAGGAACTAAAAGACAAGTTGTAAGGATGAAACCACCAGACACTGCCAAGTTGGCTCTATGGTTCGAATGATGCAATTTTTGGGGGAGGGGAGATCCAACCACGAAACATCAAAAGATCTGCAGAGGGGCTTCTTGAACGATTGATGGGTAAAGAGGAAGACATAGGGAGGAACTAAATCTGGAGGAACTAAATCTTAAAGGACGCAAGAAGAGGGAGGCAGAGAAAAGGATTAAGGGAGTCGTCGACTCAACCAAACGTGCCTGCATCAAGGCACTACACAAGGTATTTATCAATTCTGTTGTGAAGAGAGATGAAACACTGGTCGTCACCTAACGGTGCTGAGCGGAATCATGTCTCACTGTAGTGTATAGAATAAAGTGGCAACAAGTGTTGTATGGAAAAAACAATTTTTGGTGTGTATGATACCTCATTCAATGTCTGATCAGGTGCCAGTGTGCAATCGATACTGGTCGAAAACTTTTGTTGGAAGTTTAAAACAAACTGCTCAGACTTCCATTGCATCGAGGATCGACTGTAAATTTGTGATTTGACAAGGTGGTGTTCAGAAACGGGTTGCTTTCCCGAGATCTCGGAAGTCCTGTCGGGAGTACCTCACGGGAATGATGGGCATTGAGAGTGAAGCTCTTGACGAAGTTACTGATGCACTGGCGAAGAACGGAATGAAGCTAGAGAATTAACCAATCACAAGGCACATTTTTTGGTCACCAAAAAGTGTTTGGTTCGTAGTTGTCGATCTATTCTAGAGGTTGTCTAGCACTGACAGTGAGCAAGGAACCGTTCAGCATGGGAGTGTCTACTAACAGTTCAAAGCAACAGTAGTGGAAAAGAACGCAAGAACTAACGTGAAAGGAGTGAAACCGATATGTCTTCCGCCAGCACAATAATAATGTGGAAATTTTTTTTTGTTCCATACAACCAAGTGTGCGCAAGCACACGATTGCTCATTTATTGACTTGTTTTGTGAGTGACGACCCGTAGGGCGTCGCTCACTCTTCTTCTCTTGTTGTCCCCGACGGTGCACCTACAGGTTGGAAGAATCACTCAAGTGAGTGTTTTGATTGATGCCCTTCATCAAAGAGCGTAACCTTGTAGTAGGACCGCCGATGGACACAGAGCCATCTGTTGTTGTTTTCTTGTTTTGGGCCTTGTTGCTCCTCAGATCACCCAGTGTGATCCTAGCACTCCTCTTCTTGTTGTCATTGAGTTGTGGACTTTGAATCTCCTTTTCGGAGTCGTCGTCCACATCCACAATGACTGGTTCGTCCTCAGTCAAACCATACCTTTTGCGTGCACTGGCCAGTGCCAATGCAGCAATTTCCTTCTTCGCTCTAGCAAACACTGGAGAAGTAACATTCACTTGCTCCAGGATTTGCTGATTTTCAGCGCTGAGCTGTGCAACAGGCACTGTTGGCAGTGGTGTTGCACTCCTTTGTTCTTCTGTCTCCATCAGACCAGGAGCAGTTCTTTGTGCAACTTCTTGTTCCGGTATCGGAACCGGTTTGTTGCCCTCTTGGCCCATAATAATAATGTGGAAATAGCTCAATTCCAGTTTTAGAGTGTCTACGTTCATACAATGGTGGAACCACCTCTTCCCATTTCGAATAGAGAAGTTAAGCACCATCTGGCTGAGTTAGTATTGAGATAGGAGACTACTCGAGAACCCTCAGTAATGTAGGCTTTTGTTCTTGTTTTTTTTGTTTTGCGGAAACAATTATCGAGATACACATGTGCACACTTGGCGGAAGCCAACACCTTCAAAGAGAGTTGAACGTCTACGGTGCTGGACTCTCAAATTTCCATCAAACTGGGTTCAACCGTTCCTTCTATGCCCAACAGGGCACTATTGGCGACTATCTGACCCGCAAAAGACCTGATGCCGAGACATCCGAGCTCGTACAAGCGTTTGCTTCAGTTGTGCAGTATGGCTCTATTGGAGAGGAGTTTGCATCTGAGAGAGAACTGTTTGCGCGGGGTGAATACGTGGTCAATGTTTCCTGTGGGGAAGCTCACAGTGTGTTTGTGACCAATCATAGACGCGTGTTTTGTTGTGGTAGTAATGCATATGGTAGTTGTGCTTTGCCAGAGTCGATTTTCGTTGTGGAACAAGTGACATTGATACCAGAGTTGACCAATTGTAATATCGTGGAGACAAAGAGTGGAAAACATCATACATTTTTCATTAGTGCAGGGTATGAGCACGTGTATGTCACAGGCCGCAACAGTTATGGAGAGTGTGGAGTACTCACTGCATCACAGATTTATGGCGTGGAACAGTGGAAGAGCATAGAGGACAAAAAGTTGAAACTTGTTGCACCTGGTGCGTATCACACAGTGTTTGTAACAGATGATAATTGTGTTTATACTTCTGGATATTGTTCATTTGGATCTCTGGGTCAGGGACACAAGATTAGACCAAGTTCCGTTCCTATTGGAGTGAATCATCCTGATCTCTGTGGAGTGATGGCGATCAAGGCTGTAAGCTGTGGCCGATATCATTCCATAGTCATCACAGAACATGGGTCCGCTTACTCTTGGGGTTATAACTATCATGGCCAATGTGGCTTGGAGTCACGGGAGTCTAGATCTCGGCATGATGTATTAAGCCCTGTTTTGATCACGAATCTTCCTCAAAGTGAAAGATTGGCAGATGCGAGATGTGGTCAGGATTTCACAGTGTTTCGAACAGAGTCCAACAAATTTTATGGTTGTGGAGAGAATTACAAGGGTAATTTCCAATCCATAATCACGGAGATTCCTTTGTCGATAGGGACAGTACTTGATTACAATTGTGGAGAAAACTATGTTGTGCTTGTATCAATGGAGGGACGTGTTTATGTATATGGCGAGAAAATGTACTGTGGCTTCAGTCCCAATGAAGATTCATCGCAAGATGATGATGAATTGATGGAAATTAGTTTACCAAGGACTTGTCAAGGTTCTATTGACAGTGAGCTCCGTGTAGCCTGTGGTCAAACTGGAAGCCAACACACATTCCTTTATCGTGTCCCGATCCCACATTCTATTATACCAAGCAAGCTACTTGTTGCTCAGCAAATGGGACTACTTTGTGATATCACTCTTCTTACTACGAATTAAACATGTTTAAATTATTATGGCAACAATCGCTCGCCCAAAAGATATTCTTTTCAACTGCATTTCCAGGTATCAAACTGTCCCACTACGAAGAACATCTTCAATGGGGGACTCCCCTCACTGTCTCAATCTTCAAGGTGCTTGAATCAACCATGTTTCGTAAGGAGTATACCGATGCCAGGAAGGACTTCAGTGATCCCAGCACTAGCACCACCTTCTACATTATCGCCATAAAGTACGTAGAGTACAGACAACCAACTACGAAATAAACTGTGCAATCATTGGTTGTATTAAAACAAAAAAATTTCAGTGGGTGAATCGTGTGGTTGGTCCCTTCGATAAATGCCAGCCAACCTTTTTCTCGGGAACACAAAATCGAAATTCTTGTCGGGACATATTTCTTCTTGCGTCACACCGCCAAAAACAAGATCTCATCATCACCGTTCGTCCACCACCAACACACAACCTCTCCCCTCTCTCTCTTGGTAACCACACAGACACACACAAAAACAAATCATACAATTACACAGACAACAGACATGAGCAGGCAACAAAGCTATCAAACAACAACAACAGGCAATGTTGTTGAATCTGCTTCACTCTTGTCATCTACTACTACTACCACCACCAACATTCAAGATCAAAACAAAACTCTGCCCAACCAAAAATTCAATCTCTTTCTGTTGAGTGTCAGTGCCGTATTTGTTCTCTCTTCCTTCCAATTTGGTTATGCAATCGGAGTAATTAATACTCCGCAGACGGCGATTCAGTGCCAACCACCAGGGTCTCCGTTGCCTCACCCGAGCAGCAACAAATTCTTCAAGGAGTGCATTCCCATGAGCACAAACGAATGGTCTGTTGCAGTCTCCATTTTTGCTATTGGAGGTCTCGTAGGAGGCCTATTTGGAGGCACACTTGCCAATTTTGTGGGCAGAAGATTGGCTGTTTTGCTCAATAACCTTACATTTGTGCTTGCGATTGCTCTCATGAGTCTGTTTAGCAATTTTTATGTGTTTAGTACGGGGCGTTTCTTGATTGGTTTGGGCAGTGGTGTGACCACTGTTGTCGTGCCCATGTACTTGACTGAGATTTCACCTACGGCACTCAGAGGCACCATTGGAGTGTTGCCGCAGCTCATGACTACGATCGGTATTTTTGTTAGTCAGATATTGAGTATTTTCTTGTCGACGAGACCAGTGGGCTGGAGAGTGTTGCTTGGTTGGGTTGCTGTACTCCCAGTGGTTCAATCCATGCTTTTGCCATTTTGTCCAGAGTCACCTACATGGCTCGCATCCAGAGATAAGACAAAGGCTGCTGGTCTTGCGTTGTCCATGTTGAGACAGAGTCCTGATGTCTCTCAGGAAGAAGCTATACTATTCCAACAGAGTGGTGGATCGCAGAACAAGAGCAGTATTGGTGCTCTTTTCCATCGAAGGTTGATTCGTCCGTTGATTGTCGCCGTTGTGTTACAATTGGCGCAGCAATTGTGTGGAGTGAATGCAGTATTCTTCTACAGTACTTCTATTTTCCAGTCGGCTGGTGTGAAGAATGCAGATGCTGCGACTGCCATTGTCGGTGTGATTAATGTGGCGTCTACGGTTGTGGCCTTCTTTATCATGGATATTGCTGGTAGAAGATTGTTGCTCATTGTGGGTCAAGCAGGTCAATTTGTCTCGTTTTTGGTTCTCACTCTGTCGTTTGTGCTCAAGAATTATTCACCTGTTGTGTTTGGTTACATCTCTGTGGTGTCTGTGGTTGGATTTGTCATTTCATTTGCTATTGCATTGGGACCTATTCCATGGTTGATTATGGGTGAGTTGTTCCCATCGTCATGCCGTCCATATGCCATGTCGCTCGCTGTTGCCATCAATTGGTTGTCTAACTTTGCTGTTGCATTGACTTTCTTACCATTGACCAAGGCATTGAAGCAGTACACATTCTTCCCATTCACTGGAATCATTCTGCTCACTTTGATCTTCACAATTCTCATGGTTCCAGAAACAAAGGGAAAGACCATCGAACAGATTACAGGTATTTCTGAAGAGAAGCCACAAGAGCAACACGAAGAGGAAGAGGAGATTCACTATTGAATCAAGTTTATAATAACAAAAAATTGTCACTTTATTAAATACATCCAACCTTTTGAATTCAATCAATGGGAGTTTCATTTCACTCTTTGGTCTTCCTTCTATGCCAGTAGAATCGGAGAGTCTCCCTACAAATTGTTGAACGAAGAAGCATAGAGTTCAGACCGACCTTGATCTTGTAGTGTTGAATACGTGGTACTCTACGAGGCATAGTAGTTGATTATCTTACAGCATTTTCAGGAATTTATCATATGGGGCTTGGTCATCACGGGTCATAAGGATCACCCTCTTCAAATCTTCCTTCACTTTACATCTTTTGTAAACTCGAAGGTTGGGACACCTTAAAATCAATGCGGTGAACATCTTTAGTCGTTGTTCATGACTCACATTATTGAATGTGTGATTTCGAAGATAAACGAGACAATAGAGTTGGATCGGTAGCTCATTGTCCTCTTTGATTAGTAACATTGGACCGAGAGAACTGTAAAATGAGTTCAGTGATGCCGCTAGCAAATCAGGGTTCGATTGTATCAAGTAGTGTACTATTGTTGGAGGTTGAGTGTTCTTATCGTCTGAACTCATTCCACATCCTTCATTCAACAGGAATTGAACAACGATTGCACCATTCTTCCATCCGTTGTGCCAGCATTGCATGACTTGTGCTAGACTAGCAAGTGAGTTTCTGGTTCGAAGTTTTACTCCACATGCAAGAAGAAACTGTAGTCTTGTTAATGTATCCTCAGCTGTTTCCTTCTTGTAGTTATTCTCTACTAAGGCTCCAAAGGTGTATGTGTTTTCATAGCAAGAACTAAAGTGACTAGGGTATTGCTTTCTGTGATCCAGTACTATGGGTTTCATAACATTCAAGAAATGTACGGATGCATAATGAGCAATAACTAATTCTATTCCTTCATCATGGTCCAAAATGAAGTTGGTTCCATATTGTTTCATCAATCTTACGACGTTGTCAAGAATTTGATTCATATGAGGTGAATTGGTCAGGAAGATGGCTTCCAACAATTTCCAATGATTGAAACTGCTTAATCTATTATGTTTTAGCAGCAATTCAATCAAATCGATCGTACCGACTCTCTGCGTTACATGTTTCTTAATCTCAATCGTGCACATGTATAGCCAATCAGTGTACGCTTCAGATGATAACAATTTCTCACAGAGTGCATGATTATCACTGCTCAGCGCTTCGACAAAACATTTTGCACATGTTCTTCGATACTCATCAATGCACCTCTGCTTAAAGAATAGAGCCAGAGTTTCGGCATCACTGTCCCCGTTTTGGTGACAACTGATCACATTGGTTGACCTTGTTAACATGCATAAACAACTCTTCCACAGACGACTCATTCTCTGGTGCGTTGCTAATTCATACCATTGCTTCGATGTCATGGACAATGCCAACATACTTCTCACATTCTCCATCAGTTCTTCATCTGTGAAATGTTGAAGATTACTGCTGCGAAGAAAGTATGTCGATTGTTTTGTGATGGAAGGTGTGTAAAAGAAGACAAAGTTGTTGAGAATGGACAACTGGATCTCTCTGGGCAATTCATGCAACATTGTTGGTTTGCTGTAGGTTTTTGTCTTTTCCCGCTTGAGTTCTGCGGAACATGAATTCCCAAACTTGGTCCTAAAGCTTTTGTTGAGCGGACAAGAGTCTTTTGGCCAAAAGCTTCTGCACACCATAAGAAAAAGTTGTTGAGAATGGATATGTAATCAACCACAACTGTAAATCACAGACAGTGGTTTTCTTCTTGATCCATCTTGGATTCAAACTCCTTTCGTCGGAGTTGTAACCAGACATTCTACGAACAAAATCGAACGTCCCTCCAATTCAAAAGTGTCACTGATTTAGGGCACGACCTCAACAACAAAACAACCAACAAATCCAGTGACATCTTTAACATGAGCATCTACAAGATAACATACAACTCTGATACCATGAGTTGGGACCACCAATTCCCTTTTATCCTCCAAAGTCAACCGTATGGCATCTTCCCACAAACTTATGCTGCCACACTGCACAAGTGCGATCAAATCATGCACGATCGCTTAAAGTCCATTGTAAAGAGAAGAGCACTAATGGTGGCACTGTCAGGCTTCTTGCCAACTCTTGTTTTTGCCCCTGCTCTCATACTCAGTATTCTTGGGTTGTCACTGTGGGTCAGGTTGCCTCAACTGATTCTTCCCGTGATCATTCTACTCATTGTCCTGTTGCTGTTGGCTCTAGTGGTGCCATCGTTCATGATCAGGAACAAGAATCGAAAGACACATCGAGAAATTAGAGACGAGCTCTTGAGCTTCTTGTCCGGTCAGAACGCTTCCATTTACGCACCATCTCATTTACAGTTGATGCTCAAGGATTATGATACGGAGAGAGGCTTTGGAAAGTTTTTCACGTACACCAGCGACAGGCATGGACCTATCATTTTGCAAAATGGACCTACTATTGAAATTGTTGATACGCGAGGTGTAGCTTCCCATCAGCCACAACTGCCTCAACAAGTGTATCAACCACAACAACAACTAGTTCAACAACAACAAGCTTTCGTTCATTATCAACCTCAACAACCAGTTGTGTACTATCAGCCACAACAGCAACTGTATCAAGAATACTCTTACCCATTGTCGTCGAATCAACAACCATATCAAACACAACCGACCCCAAGACAAGAAACTGGTGAAAATTCAAAGCCAACAAACAACAATTAACAACTTACCTTGTATATAATAAATCGGATTATTTTACTATTGATTGAGCGTGATTGTTATCAGATATCTGACCAACTTGCCGTCCAAAGAAACTGTTGGTGAAAAGTTAGTTTGGGCTGAGTGAAACAGAATCACCAGACATATGGAGCACTACCACTGGATGGACATCTATGTCAATAATATTAATCGTGACGACTTCAGTTTCTTTGCAGAAAGACAAACTTTGAGTAGTCTTGTCATAGCATACTTGTATGATATCATTCGTTGTGTACTTTAAGCCTGTTTGGTGATAGTTTTCCGCAGGATTAGTGTGTGACCATGAGCATCCATTGCTCGATAATAAATATGCTCCATGTCCGATCTTTCGATTCATCCATTTTTGTCTACTTCGAACATGTTCTTTGTTAGCAACACCAATTCCAATCCAGCAATCCAATTTTTCAATCTTGATCTTCCATTCAATCTTATTCCCAGGCAGCATGCTCAAATTGGCATCCATGAATACAAACTTGTGACCACCATTATTACCAACACAGCGGATAGATGTAGGTGATACGATTTCAACACCTTTTGGACAGGAAACATCATAAAATGTCAATTTGTGGCCAAGTGCTGCCGTTTGTTTTACAGCTTTCATCAGCGAAAAAGAAAATTGAGCCCTATTCTCTTCGTCTTTCTCAATCCATGCATGAACTGCGTCATAAGCATTCAAAGAATTGGTCCTGTTTCCAAGTAAATCCAAAGCACTCATGAATTTCTCAACACTCAGATTTAGGTAAGACCTTTGTGTCAAAATGTCATCAGAAACACTATGAGTCAGAACTTGCATTCTTGCCTTCACTCGGCTATACTTGGAGTCATCCAGATCCAAGTCCAATCCTTGCATAACATTGCTAGAGTCCATACTTTCGACATAATGATCACAAAGCAGTGGAACCAGAGATGCAATCTGATACTTGTCAGCCAGTAAAATCAAAGGGACAATATCATTGTTGCTTGGAATACTCAGGGTACCACAGTACAAACTTTGGATCAGTATCGAAACCAATCTTTCATCATCATCAATCTCAATTTCATTGTCAGTGGATTCATTCATTCCACTTGGAAAGCACAACTTGAAGAACTCACTGTGGGCCATCAAAATGAACTTGTGACCCCTTAGAGTTGATTTTGTGGAAGGAAACCAGATCTTGCAATCAGACAACTCCTGTTTGTTAAAGTATTGAGACAATGTATTTGTAAATGCTTGGGTGAAGACAATGCTTGACATGTTGGACGTTTTCTTTGAATTTTTTTGACGTTCCTATTCTTCTGCCAAATTAATAAGGGGAATTTCTTCACGAGTTTACAATGACCAGAAATTTTTCTCGTCATAAAATGGTTGGAACTTTCGAACAACAAAAACCAAAAAGGAAAAAAATAAAAAGCTTTTTACAATTTATGATGCGACAGTGTCATATCATCATCCACCACCAAATCACTCAATCGAATTCCAGCAATCATCCTAATTTGCTGCAATGCCGTATTCTGTTCTTCCAATACATCATCATTCTGCAACCTACTTCTAAACGCACTCAAAATGGCATCTTTTCTCTTTTGAGCTCTGACACAAACAATGAATGGAAAACCAAATTTTTCACTATAGGCATCATTCAATTGATGAAATTCATCAATTTCTTGTTGTGATACATCATTGACCAGTCCAGTCATTGTTTGTTCATTGATTGAATTTTTGGTCAATGATGACTCCGCATTTTTTTGCTGTAGTTGTTGTTGCGCCGACGATAATTTCGCGACACCCAATTTTGGATGAGAGCGGATGAGCGCAAGTGCATGAGTCGGAGAATCTTCCATGAGCCAATGATCCAGTGTTTCATTAAACAAGTCTAATAGTTCACTGGCTGTTGTAATGACATGACTTGATGGTTGTGGAGCGAGTTTTGTGTTGTGAAACGCATCAAATAATTGTTCAGCAATGATGGAGTGATGTTCATAGAGGTCTTTGAATGTTTGAACGAATTGAGAACGAGAGAGTTGTCTGACTTTTGTGATGGTCAGTCTGTGATCATCGTTGTTATTGGTTGTTGTTGGTGATGACATCTTAGAATTTTGTGTGGTTCTGATTTTTTGGGCGGGAAGAAAAAATTTGAGCTAAAAATACCAGACTTCAAGTAAAAAACAACTCGGAGAAGAAAAATCAGATCTGAACTCAGTGTGTGAAGATGATTGCTCCTACTGTTATTCCCATATTGTTGTACATGATTGAGTGGACACTGTTGATGCTACATGTAGTTCCACTGTACCTCAAAACGACACGTCAAACAAAGCCGTACCAGACACATATCCGCGGTGGTACACGTGCACGACTCTTTTTCACCGAATTTTTGTCAGTGGGCAGTACTCTGGGATATGCTTATTGGCGTTCCAATGCATTGCGCAACATTGATCAAGTGTGTTCTCCATTGTGGTTACAATTGTTGGTCTTCCATTGCTTATTGCACCTGGGTTACACGATTACAACCATTGTAAACAAACAGGGTATTATTGAGCTTGCCTCCGATGTTTCAATCAAGTTTACCTCTGTTATGGCCTACTTGTTCCTCGTGTTCGACACGTCTTCTCATGTCATTTCTGTTCTCTTGTTGAGATCATTGATCGCCAAGGAGATGAAGAATGCGATGCCAGTGTTGAGTGGTGTTCCTGCTGTGTCATTCTTGATCTACACGATTCAATCAAGGAGATTTTATAGCAGTGCTGCTCCTGCTGGTCCGACTGTGTCAGAGACATCCAAAGCAAAGTGAAAACAAATTAAATTATTATTTTATATCGAACATATCAACACTGTCCAGCTACATCATGAGAGATAAAGCAATTGTCTTTATTATGAATGGGCCACAGTTGCACCCCTTAATATCTGTTTTTAATTGATATTAAGGTGGGACTGCCTTAATATCTTCCTTTTTGTTTTCCGCAACTAATATGTAAGAGTTATTGCATTGGACTCACAATACTCATTCACCTTTTTGATGAAGGCACTATCTCGTCCGCTCCCAGTCCAACTGAGCGTGTGAATACCCTTCAAGAACAATAGTGTTCCTCTGTGATCGAGTTTTGGTCACATCGATCCATCCTGAGCGTGTGTATGCCAGTCAAATGAGAAAAGGCATTGTCTGTGATATTCTTGCAACGGTACATAGAGAATTTGTGAATACCAGTCAAATGGGTGAATGCTTTGTCTGTAATTTGACAGCATTCCCCGATATTGAGTGTGAATCCCAGCTAAATTAGAAAATGAATTGTCTGTAATGTTCTTGCAGCCGCGCATATTGAGTGTGTGAATACCAGTCAAATGAGGAAAAGCGTTGTCTGTGATTTGATCGCAATGACTCATATCTAGTATGTGAATGCCTTCTAAAAATTGGAAATGATCATCCACCACATATGAATGCCATTTTGGGAGGTAGATATTGAACAGCGTTCCTTTTGCCAATCGAAACCCATGTTCAATCTCGCTTTCATCTAGGGTGTGTCTTAGCATTCTCTGCTTGTTGGACATGAGCAATCAATTAAATTTGAATCGATTGATTCCTTTGCAAGTATAACTCAATTGCAACCATTCTCGAGTGTTACAAAATTCAATAATTTTGTACCATGTATCCCTGCACAGTGCTGAAACAATTTCAATTGATTCAAAACATTCATCATCATACTTGTCTAAACTCCCCATTCGCTTGGATGTGGCATTGCGGTTGTGTTCGTCGTCATCCGTACGTTCCAGTAGATGTTTTTTGCTGCAAAGGATTGGTCAAATAAGGAGATGCTTTGGCTACGAATATGTAAGAGCACACAAAGCAAAGTCACTACCTTCACTTTTTTTAAAAATAATAATGATTCCGTTAGTGTTTCAATAGCTCGAGTGTTATGTTTGTCTGCTGTTTTGATCAACATCATCAATAAAGTTCTCGTTGTGTGTAACTGTTGTTATGGATTCATTGTCTTCCGTATTGGTACTATCCTCATCATTGTTATGATTGTCATTGTTGTGACTATCATTACAATTATTGTTCATGTACATTGAACGAATTGTGGAGCCATAGAGCCTAAAGTTCGGCTTTGGTGAGGAGCTAATGAGTGACTTGTTGATAAACACGTCGGGATTCACACTGAACCGGTTCAGTGTAGAGTTGTTGCTCTTGTTGTGAGAAGCAGGGACAATTGCAGTGCGATTCGGTGGAACAGCATATGGTTGCTTGTCTTCATTTGGATTTGAGTGCAAAAGTGACGTACGGTCATTGGGTGTTCGGAGTGTTTGTGACTTGATCTTCCGTTGTTTTGGAAGACAGTTCAATTGACATGAGAGCAGACGCCAGATCAAGCGAACGGAGAACACTATCCAGTCAATGGCACCACCTCTCGTGATCACCAAATAGGCCAAAAAGTTCAAGAAGCCATTGAGTGGTAGCAATGTCGAGTGCACATAACCGAGCCATTCAGGAGGTTTATACGTCATAAAGAGATTGATGATTCTAAATACGAGTCCGAATATCCATGTAGTCATGAATGCCAACAGAAACAGTCTCAGTTGCCAAGCAACAGAGAATGATATCGGATGAGCACTCTGCATGGCCAACAGAGACACTTCGGGATGCTCTGCACCCTCTTCCAATCCGGTTCCTCTAGTCATGCGACGCCACCGTTTCCACATGCGATACCACTGGACCATCAGAACCACCGCTTGAGCCAACAAATTGGTCAAAAATACGAGTAGCAGGGGAATATAAAAGAAGGAGAATCCAAGTCTCGGGTGAGAGATCCAACACCACACTGGTGCAGATGATCCATTAATGTTCATCAATTGAGCAGCAATCGCAGTCAATATCGCACAAGGCCACACAAACAAATGAAACATCCACTCGCATCGAACAATCGACTTTGACAAGGGTTGAAACACCTCTGATTCCACATAAATGAAACAACAATAAATGTTGGTCCACAGTACGATGGCCAAGCTACTGAATTGAACGAGAAACGCCTGTGTAAAACACAAGTATTTTGCCCATTTTAGTTTCAGTGCGCGAGCAGTACTGTCCATTGTTGTTTCTGCTGACACGGCAACACTCACATGGACCAATGTCATTAAAAAGGCAACACATCTCACTGTATCCACCACTGAAATGTAAAAAATGAGTCTTGTTTGCAAATTTCTCTTTGGAAACAAGAGATTTTTGATGCGTTGCACCCATGACTGACAACAAACACAACAAGCTGAATTTTCAGAATCCTCATCTTCCACATCATGATGATTTTTACTCTTGTGTTTCACCACAATATTGTTCGTTTCATGATGTTCATGTTCTTGATCATTATTATTGACACTCCTATTCGAAGACAAAGTAGACGAAGAACTACTCTTATCATCACACGTACTTGTCTCATTCTCATTTTCATCATCATCATCATCATTATACACGAGTGCGATAGGATGATTCGTTTTGTGTATCATCCATCCACAACAATTCACACCAAAATAATAGTGAATCATAATAAACAAGTTGGCAGTCATAGAGATGGATGACGTAACAATGAGAAGTATGTGTATCAATGATGAATCACTACTTGTTCGTTCCTTGACATTGTAATAGAGTAATTGTTCAATATTATTATTATTAGTATTAGTATTGATAGTGGTGGTGGTTGTTGTTGTTGTTGTTTTGTGATGATGTTTTGGCTCAAAAGTGTATAAAAGTGCGCTTGAAATGAGCCAAAAGAGAAGAAAGAGACAAGAGTAGATGATGAAGCGCAATCCAGTAATGTTCATATCATTTATGAGAATCAAACGTTTGAAAAAAAAATGTTGGATGACGGATTCGCTTTTTTGTGTTCTACCACCAAGAAGGATTGTTCAACGAAACACGAGAACAGAACAAAAATTAGTGTGAAAAAAATGGCGCGAAACAAGGACGAACCTACCTTTCTGGATAGTGATCATCGTGATGTATCATCAACACAAGAAGCGATTATTGAAGAAGAAGAAGACCCCTACATGGCTGAGCTTTCAAAAACAATGGATATGGTCATTGAAGAAGATGAACAGGAACAAGTCGAGTTGGAGCAAGAGGGAAACTTGGAGTTGACGACGACAAATACGCGATCTGCTACGGCAAGAGATCGGCTCAAAGATTTTTTCGTTACACTGAGAGCGCACTGGAAACAAGAGCTAAAAGACACATTTTTCCTTTGTTGGCCCATTTTGATCTCTTCAGTGTGTGGTGCGTTGTTGGGCACGACTGATATGGCTTTTATAGGTCGGTTAGGCAAGAATGAACTTGCGGCTGCTGCTTTGGCCAATGCCATCTTTTTTGCATTGAGCTTTATTCCTGTAGGTTTTCTGGGAGCGCAAGACACTCTGATTTCTCAGTCCACTGGCATGGGAAATGAAAGAATGAGACGGATGGTTGTGCTGAGATCCTTGTTGGTTGTTACACTGTCGGTTGTGCCTATATTGGTGCTGTTCATGTTCATTGAGCCCATTTTGCTCCTATTGGGTCAACACAAGGAAGTGGCAAAGCTCACGGGAAGTTTTCTGCGGTTAGTGGGAATTGGTTTGTGGCCCTATTGTGTGATGCGTTTAGTGAGTCGGTATTTGACTGCTCAAAAATTGGTGTACTTTCCCATGGTTGCCTCCCTCTTTTCAGTCTTGCTCAATGCAGGTCTCAATTATGTGATGATATTTGGAGTGTTTGGGATAAAGGGACTTGGATTCATAGGCGCACCTATTGCGACGACTTGCACGCGATTTTTCATCATGACTTCATTGGCTTCTTATGCCTTGTACATTGAGAGACGAAGATTGAAAGAGCAGGAGAGTTCAGAAGAGACCTCGGACAACAATCGCTCATCGATTGGAGTGTTTGTCCATACTGTCAAAATGGTACTGCAACCAAGAGGTTTATGGGAATACATGAAGCTTGGTGTGCCTGCGTCGCTAGGATTATGCCTGGAGGTGTGGGGATTCGAGGTGACCAGTGTTTTTGCTGGTTTGTTGGCCAATCAAGCTTATTTGGGAGCTCATGCGATTCTTTTGAATATCTGTGTGGTCACATTTATGCTTCCTCTTTCTGTGTCTGTGGCCTCCTCGATTCGTATTGGTATTTCACTTGGAGCTCAACAGGCCACTCGGGCTAAAGTTGCAAGCAGTGTAGGCTTTATGATTTGTCTAACAATTATGGCAGCCAATGCACTTGTACTACTCTCGACGAGAAGGGTGATTGGTCGCATGTTCACAGACAATGAGGAAGTACTTACCATTGTGGCATCAGTTATACCGATTGGTGCAATGTTTCAAATATTTGATGGAGCTCAAGTGGCATTGGGAGGTATTCTGAGAGGTACTGGAAAGCAAGGCGTGGGAGCCATAGCGAACTTTGTCTCCTATTACTTGCTAGCACTGCCACTTGGTATTTTTCTATGCTTCTATTTCAAATGGCAACTCGCAGGATTATGGTATGGTTTGTTCCTCGGTTTATTCTCAGTTTCTTGTCTCCTTGTACTCTATACGATTATGAAAGTGGATTTTGAGCAGGAAGTTGCCAACGCCCAGGAGAGAGTGAGAAGATCTGATGTGCAGAAAGAAGTTGAGACACCAAATTCGGACGATGACAATGACAAAAACGAGGAATTACAAGACTACAACGCAACAGAAGAAGAGAGTGACTCTTCGCACTTAGTTACAGGAGTATGAGTGATAGCGCCAAAAGAATCAGAATGTTTACAATGACACTTAAATCATCAGAATATTTTCGAACCATACACGATAGGATTAGGAAAGATTGTTTATTCTTTGATAGTTCCACTCAGGAATTAAAGCATCAACTATATTTACATTCATCATACAGGAGAGTTTAGGAGAGTTAATATTCCTTATCCTTCAATTTTTTGGCAATCTGCTGTCCCTTCTCTCCACATGCCATTCGATACTTGTATCCTACCTTCATATCTTCGCAGGATCTGTCCTTATCAATTTCGTCGAACAAGAGGGATTGAGCAATTGGACTGACAATGCCCTCTGTGCTACGGTGAGGGAAAGTAGCCAAATCCCTAATTGTCATGTGGAAATCTCTAATATTGATCAATCTCTTCGCATTCTCCTTCAAGCGATCAGTAGCATATCGTTTGGGAAGAATTAATGATGCATATGGACGCTGATGTTCCCAGTCACCTTGCTTTTCACTAGCCTTGAAAATTGGTCCGAAATTCAAACCGTGATCGCCCATCAAAAGCACTGCTGTGCGTTTGAGTTGACCAGAATCACGCATCCACTCCAAATATTTTTTCAATTCAGGATCGAGAATTAATACGTGGTTGGCTCTTGGATCGTGACCTTCATTATGTGCTGTCATCAAAAATTTTGGAAGATCATCATACTTCTCAAAGAATGATTGAGCATACTCAAAGGCAATTGTGCTCATAAATTTGTTTCCTGCACACGGGCATGTGAAAGGTCGATACAAGAACCATCTACCAACAGTTTCTGCAATGTAACTGTACACTTGAGGGTAAACAGGATCCACGTCGAACGTAACTGCATTGTGTCTAAAACCGATCATTCTCTTGATTGGAGATGACCAATTACCAGCTTCTTCTCCAATGGACGAAATGTATCCCATGGTTTTCAAGTGGTCCCAAAGCAGTGGAATTTCGATTGGTCCTCCTGCCAATCTCTTCTCTGTTTCATCAAAGAATGGTTGCTCCACTGTAAATTTCATCGAAATGTCCTTGGCAGTTGAGAATTGATACATGTTTGCGGCTGTGTTGTGTCCCACAATGTGATACTGCTCAAACTCTACTACACTGTGCTCTGATGATTCATCAAGTTGATTTAAGAATTGCTCCGTGTGAGGGAAGTGTCTATGGAAGTATTTTCTAGCGACGGAATCAATGATTATCACATGAATATTGAGTGGTTCACTTTCCTCATTATCATTAGTGGACTCACCGGATCCAGAGTTCCTCTTACTCTTTTCGTACGCTTCTCTTCGCTCCCTGACGAGTGCTTCATCTCTGATCAATTGAACAAAGAAGTTATGATAACTGGTTCTAGTTTCCAAGTTGACACATGCAGTATGGATGAGATTCATTCCCTCGACTGAGAATTCGCCATTCTTGTTGTTTAATCCCGGGAAAATCTTCCACAGTCTCTCATCTCTTGGCTCCTGGAACCGCTCTAATGTGTGGTAGAGGAAGGGGACATGAGATTCATGAGCACACTTCATTCGAATCGTTTGTTGGGTAGGGTTGAACCACGTATGAGTCTGAGTACAAGATCCTTCATAAGTGTCTGTCAGTTTCTTCTTGTACAAGATGTCGAATTTCTTGAAACGACAATCATTGTAAGTGTCATTCCTTAACATTTCCCAGATCTTCTCTTGAGGATAGGAAGAGAGATCAAACTTGATTGGGGTCACTGTGGAGGTGACAGCAACACCACTCTCCAATGTTCGATTCGACTTACGAAAAGTGATGAATTGAATGATGAGAAAAACATTCAGGACGATGACCGTCAGGAAGAATACTTTGATAACCAAGCTCGAGGTGATGGATAGGCGACTGGGATTTAGCTTAAGAGGCATGATGTTGTTAGTTTCTTGTGCTTGAAAACGTGAATAGTCTGGAAATCAGCTACCAAAGATAAGCATTTCTTTCACAAATGATGTGACATCTGTCCACCAAAAATAATTTGACTTGAGCTCCCAAAAAAAATTGGAGGAGCCGATGGATGTTCGAAAATATGGGAAAGAGGATCGCAACCTAATGTTAAATGCATCAATTACCTTTGTGGGTTTGGTATTAATGCCAATAGTTTTTTTCGTCCTTCCGAAACCGGAAGTGCGAGCTACTCTTAAGATACCATGCTTGAGAACGAAAGTATTTAGAAAGCCAAATCATTTCACCAACAAGTTCTGGGTTCCTCAAACAATGATGAAAGAAAGAATGAGATTTTCCAATGCAAAAATATGCATCCTGCTGTGCTGTGTCACCTACTTGTTTGGAATCTTCTATCTATTGAATTGGTGGTCTTTGCAAAGAACACCAATTGGAGACCTCGCTCTTGTCTCAGACAAGTCGACAACTGCATTCAAGGAACAAGATGTGGGATTGGATCGATGTAGCCTACTCGGTTGTAATTCTGACAGTTGGGCCACATGTAAGAGAGTCGATTATCACTATTCAGCGGCAGATCCATTGTACTATCACGTGTATTGGAGGGGAGACATCGTGTGGATGTTGCCATTGCTCATCAAGTCCTATCTGGCGACTCAACCAACAGAAATCTCCAAGCTCATTCTTTGGTCACCAACACCTCTTCACACTCAACTAAACTATGAGACGATCAAGGAGCTTCGTGATCGACACCCCAACAATATTGAATTTCGAGTGTTCGACATGAATGAGATGAAACAGGGAACATGCATGGACAATAATGCACTTTTCGATGAGTTTCTGTCCAAGATAAAACGACAGATGGAGAGTGATGTGGTGCGTGTATTGCTGCTGAATCGATTTGGTGGAATTTGGGTCGATGGAGATGTTCTCTTCATGAAGAATCTGATGCCTCTCATCTCTATTGCCCATGAGTTCTCTTCAACGTTCCAGGGTGAGCGCATGAACAATCACATTTTGCACATTCACAAGAATTCTGGAACAGGTCGCAAGTTGACCGAATCACTCTGTCACATGATACAGCCAGAACATATTGTGAAGCCAAAGATGAATTACTGGCTCCTCAACGATGCTCTATCACTCTATTGCAACAAGCATCTGAATTGTAATTTGACTGGTGTGCATCGTTGTCTCACAGATCCTCAATGGCTCTTCCGTATTCCATTCTGTAAGGAACCAAAGAATCCGGCTAATGCCCACAGCAAGATATCCAAGGCGTTCATACTGCATCACCGAATGGACAGTTGTGAAACCGTACCCCTATATATGCAGCGATATATTAACATTACCAAGAACAAGTATAATAGACTCCTTGGCTAACGATGTCCTTGTCCTAGGGCTTTCGAGTCCATCACTCGAGAGTAAACTCATTTTGTCTCAATGAATCGAATAATAATCATTCCTTTATCTGGTCCGTGTCGCCATAAGTTTTGTTCTTTGCATCATATCATCTACAAAAAAACGCTCGAAAAGTTCCGGAAAAAATATCAAACTCTTCCAGAATGGATATCCTAAATTAGTTCTGTCCAGTTCGATGAAAATACAAACAGGATCAACAACTCAAAATACTATGCAGAAGAACTTGTTAGAAAAAACGTAGAGTGCGTTTGGGTATCTGTGACTGCTGGCCAAGTTTTTCTCGTCCTTGGACAGAAGGAGATAGATGAAGCCATTCCCCAAAGATAACATGACTTAGAACAACAGCATATTGAAAGCCAAATCATTTTGCCACTTTCCCTTCTCTGGCACAAAATAATAATCAACGAAAGAATGAGGATATCCAACGCAAGAATACTCTTCTTGCTGTGCTGCTTCAGTTACTTGTTCGGAGTGCTTTATCTGATGAATTGGCTGCAAGCAACTCCAATTGCAGTCGTCTCAGACAAGTTGACAACTACATTCAATGAACAGGAAGGTTTGAGTCGATGCAGCCAACTTGACTGTGCAACAGATATTTGGAACACGTGCAAGAGAATCAACTACAACTATACAGCGGCAGATCCAGTGTACTATCACGTGTATTGGAGGAAAAAGATCTTGTGGATGTTGCCATTGCTCATCAAGTCCTATCTCGTGACTCAACCAACAGAAATCTCAAAGCTCATTATTTGGTCACCGACACCTCTCCACAAGCTGCAAAACTACGGAATGATAAAGGAGCTCCGTAATCGTCATCGAAACAATATTGAATTTCGAGTTTTCGACATGAATGAGATGAAAAAGGGAACATGCATGGACAATAATGCAATGTTCGATCGGTTTTTAAAGAAGATTCGAGTTCAAATGGAGAGCGATGTGGTGCGTGTGCTGTTGTTGAATCGATTCGGTGGCATATGGGTCGATGGAGACGTTCTCTTCATGAAGAATCTGATGCCTCTCATCTCCATTGCTCACGAATTCTCTACACTGATTCATGGCGAGCGAATGAACAATCACATTTTGCACATTCACAAGAATTCTGGAACAGGTCGCAAGTTGACCCAATCCCTCTGTCACATGATACGACCAGATCATTCTGTACAACCTACGATAAGGAGTTGGTTACTCAACGATGCTCTATCACTCTATTGCAACAGGAACTTGAAATGTAACTTGACAGGTGTGGATCGCTGCCTCACGGATCCCCAGTGGGGCTACCGCATACCCTTCTGTAAGGAGCCAAGAGATCTAGCCAAAGCTCACAGTAGGATATCCAAGGCATTCATTTTGCATCACAGGATAGACGATTGTGTGACAGTACCCCGATACATGCAACGATATATTAACGCTACCATGACCAACTATGATAGACTCCTGGAGAGCAACTAACATCAACCGGAGAAGAGGTGACATTCACCCGAGAAACAAACTTTTGCTTAAATGGAAGGAACGGCATAATAATCACCTTCATTTTGTACAATTTACTCTTCTCTTGTACTAAGTCCCATTATGCCTGATTTTTGGCCACTTGTCCTTTTATCTCTCCCAAAAAAGCTGAACTCGAGCAGTTTTGATCAAAAAACAAAACAAGTAAAACGCGAGTCAAACTAAAGAATGAAATCTCTACTGTTGATAGCGATATCACTTCCATTGTTTTGTTTGATCGGATACGAGTTGTTGACCTTTTTCAATCCGTCATTTCTTTCCTTTTTTGTTCAAAGAAATCGGACGTGTGAAGAAAATCATTTCAAGGAACATTTGTCAAGGAGAAACAAATGTGGTGCCAATACCAACCAATTCAGGGTCCATTCTGTTTCGGACAACAAATCCGATCAAAATAGGTTTCATTTTGTACAGTTGAGTGATCTCCATGTGTCTCACTTGAAGAAGATGGAGAGCATCACTACGGACTTGGAACGAACAGCCTGGGATATCATTCCCAACATTATCAAGCCTAGATTTGTGCTTGTAACAGGGGATTTGACACATGGATCACCACCATTAGAGCCAGAGCATCAAGGTCGGAACTGGTTCGAAAGAATATTAAATTTCTATCGAGGTCGACAGAGCAAGAGTGAATGGACAGCCTATCACAAGATTGCTAAAACGGCGAATGAGAAGTTATTGAAAGCTCTATCAGATTCAAATGAAACCTCTCATCAATTGAATCATGATAATAGCAAATTGTATATTAACTTGTTGAACAATAGCAGTAGGAAAGAGTTAGATTCTGTTGTGTGGATCGATTGCCCAGGGAACCATGATCGTTTCGATACACCCTTAATGTCTGATCAGTCCTCAAACATGTTTACACAGTACCAATGCTGCCTAGGTCAAGAATTGAGAGAAGAAGCCGGTGATCGTGTCATTTCTTTCACATTGGAAACTGAGTCAGGCTCAACACATGAATTCATCCAAATCGATGCCACGCCAAGAGTCGGATCCTTCAGTCCCATTAATTTCTTTGGTCAGATGAGCACTAGCATGATGGATCAATTGGAAGAAGCTCTCTCAAGAGCTCACAGGAACAATAGAAATTCAATTGTCATGTACGGACACTATCCTCAATCAGTGATATCCTATGCAAAGACGTCATCCGGTAAGAGTCTACAAGATTTGGAAGAGCAATATCCGTATGATGTTTATCTGAGTGGGCATTTGCACACGCTATACAATCTGCTGCGAACTATGAAACATAGGTCTCCGATTGGTCATGACGAATGGGAAATGGCCGATTTCAAGGAAAACCGTATACTTCGTATTGTGTCGATCGACCATGACAAAGTATCTCACCTGGACACTGCCTTGGATGTATGGCCAAAAGTCGTAGTGACTCATCCAATGGAAGCCAACTGTCATTGTGATCCAGTACTCGATGAAATCAGACTATTGATATTCTCTCCTGGAAAGTTAGTATCGATCAACATCACAATCGATAATATTGGTTTCAACGATGAGGATGAGCTCAGGTCTCAGATACAACAATTCAACAATCAAAAATCAAATATGATTCGACTTCGGTTCGATCCGCTAAAGTATCAAACAGGAGTTCATCAACTCAATATTATTGTCGAAGATACTTTGCATAATCGACAAACGATTCAACACACCTTCTCATTGGACGATTCAAACTGCGGAAAGTCAATCATTGGCATGTTCAAGATTATTGTCACAAAGATCATTTTGTTCACTCGATTTGATCGCTTGTTGCCCTTCCTTTTCCATGTTGGTATCGCTCTGGGCATCATAACTCTCGTTGTCATGCGACAACACACGACTGTAGCTCACAAACGGTTCTCTTTGCTTCACGGATTTGCTCGCGTATCCAATAGTTGTTACTTTTATGTGCTGATAAGTGTCTTGTTGTGGATGCCTGTTTTGCCTCTATTTGTTGGTGAAGCCGCCACGAACAGATATGCCCTGTTTTATCACTGGGGACTTCAGTACTTACAGAGTGAAAGTGTAACGGAAACTATTGTACTAACTCCTGATCTATATTTTGGGCTACTGCTACCACTCCTTGGACTCACCATTCTCCCATTTTATGTCACTCTTGGTGTCATTTACTCATTTCCAAAAAGCACCAGAACGAAACACAAGTACACCAAGCTCTTCATCCTTCTCCTGTCGTTTATTCTGGCGATAAAGAGGATGAGAGTGTTCTGGGATTTGTATGTCAGAAGATATGGTCAATACTCGGCTCTGCTTTCTCCCTGTGGGCTCTGGCTCCACATGTTCATTGTATCGTCGCTCGTTTTAGAGATTCGACAAGTATTCCGTAACAAACAAGAGTAAATAGCATTCAGTACATCTATATCGCTTGTGAACAATAATTCATTTTATCACATGAGTCGTTTGAGAAAGACCAAGTGCAGTGACCGACAATGTTCTTCTGCTTGATTTCACAGGGGATAGTAGTCTGATCACATGTGTGACACGTTTTCACAACCAGAATTTTCTTGATGCAAAGCCGCTAGCTCAGAAAATTGAAAACCTGGTCACCTTATGGAGCGCTCTGATCATCATCGCCATCCTCATCGGCACCTGTCGAGGAACCATCAGCCTTTTTCTTCTTTTTTCTCTTGCGCTTCTTCTTGGCTGCTTCAGTGTTCATTGCATTAGCACCGCCTGATGTAACATTGATTTGTTGAATGGCAGCAGACGTTGGCAATCCAGGAATCATGCGCTGAAGTTGTGCAACCTTTGCCTGCTGTTGTTGAACAGTTGGTTGAGCCTTCTTGTTGACATTCACTGGTCTGCTTGGTGCCTCAACACCCGATCTCTTGAAAATGTCATCGTCGACTGGTCCCAAACCTCTCAATGAAGGTGGAACGTAAGCCTTCTTGACAGTGGACACTTGAGTCTGCATCAAGAGCTTTCCTTCATTCAGAGCACGAGGACTAATTGGTCTATAGTCCTTGTCTTGCTCCTTTGACTGCTTGTTATTGGACTCTTCTGATTCCTCTTCTCCAGCAGTGGAAATGGCCAAAGCAGGCACAAAGTGATTCCAATGAGCACCGTACAATGTGTCAAAATGCTTCTCATTGAGCAACACACCATTGTACTTCCACAGTTGAATCTTGTTGCTGACTCTGAGAGTCGGAGTCACAGTAGCAGTCAAGAACAATCGACTGTCTCTGGACCATGCATACACACTGGCTTCTTTGGCCTCAGCCTGACCAATCATTCGCTTCTTGTCACGATCCCAAAACTCCATTCGACCAGTCAAACTACCGAATCCAGCCAATACGAGCATCTTGCCATTCGGTGACCAAGAACACTTGTTTCTCGTGCCCGTACCAAACTCATAAATGACTTGAGTGGACTCATTGTAGAGAGTGGCCTTTGCAGGGGTGTAGCCGTACACCAAACAGAATTCGTTGCCCTTGGGAGACCATGCCACATCGTGCACTGGTCCAGTCTGAGACAGTGTGACTTGACACGTAAAGTGACCATTGGATCTCAAAAAGTACACTTGAGACTTTCCATAATAATTCTGATTGTCCGTGTCTGTGGAGGAATGAGCGTGAACCAACAGAGCACTACCAATACGATTCCACTTCATGTCCACATCGACTTCGACGCCTCTTCTCTCGGATGCAAACGATATGAAACACGTTGGTTTCTTAAAGTTTGGATATCGATAGATTTGAACCAAGTGTTGCTGCGTTTGAGCATTAAACGTGTGAATTGAGAATGTCGTCTTGGATGACATGCTGTACTTGAGAACTTTGGGTTTCTTGAATCGTGACACGAGTTCAAACTGTTTTTCATTGGCATGTGTCGCTTGTGGAATGTGCTCTTCTTCCTCTTCTTCTGACGCAGCAGATGAAGATGTTGTTGTTCCTGTTGTTCCTGTTGCTGCTGTTGCTGCTGTAGTGGTAGGTACTTTGGGAACAGCATACTTGTAAAAGTTCAACGATTGCTGATTCTGTTGCCATATGGCACAAATGCTCTCATTGTCATTCCATTGAACAATGGGCCAAATGTCACTTCCACTGGCCTTGTTGTACTTTGTTCTCAATAGTACTTTGCATGAAAGAGATTGAGTGTTCTCTGATTCTTCTGCTGATTCTTCTTCTTCAGGAAACAATTTCCAAACAATCAAATTACCAAGTGTACTCTTATGAGGTGAATACTTTCCAAGAGTGACCAAAAAAGTGTTCAATGGAGAGAATTGAGCCTCAGAAATGGAAGAACCGAGTTCACCAGTAATGCACTTGATCATGCGAAAACCTTGTTGATCATGGCTCTGACGACTAATGTCATACACACACAATTTTTCACGATAAATGATGGCCATGTATTGACCATTGGGTGAATAAATGACACCTTCATTGGCAACACCACAAGTCTCAGTGTCTACACTCTCATACTCACGAATACATAATTGTTGTTCTTTGGTAGCGGTGGCATCAGAGTCATTGTGAGTAATGTCACATGAGCTTATGCCTCTCTTGGTGTTGAAGAAGAGAGTGAGAGGAGCACTGTTGTTACTACTGCTGCTGCTACTACTCATGTGTGTGTTGGTTGAATGAATTGATTGTTCTTGTTGTTGTTGTTGAGTTGGTTTTTGTTTGACAAGTCGGCGACTTTTTTGTGTGTGATCAAATCTCAGTGGTCGCAATCGGAGATGGATGCAAATCTTCAGCGAATAACTTGAAGAGAGCTATTTTGAGTTTTTTGTCGACGGAATAACGCTCTTCACTGTGGTGATTGAATTGCGGACTTGCGTTGCGCACATGCTCAAAAACATGTTTTTCTGTAAATGCCGCCTTTTTTTTACGATCCACAAAAAAGACAAGAACAACTACCCAATTGCGTGTGTGTAAATATCATTTATTGCAAAAAACAGTTGCCCAAATGTCTACTCTGTTGAACAAGCTTTCAACTACTCTGGGAGGAACATTGTTCGACAAGAACTTGTCCTGCCCTTGCTCATGCCAAGAATGTCGCTGTGATGATCTTATCAAGTACGTGTTTCGTTCATGGGAAGACAAGAAATCAAGTCTCTATCCCGTTCACAACAAGTCACCTTCTTGTTGTAGCTGTGGTATCACAAAGGAAGATCAATGGAAAGAAGACCCTTCTACTGCTCACTCTCCAGACTGTTTCTCAACCAAGATTAATCACATTTTTCATTATGTGATTAGAGTTGAGACTGAATTGTTGACAAGTGATGTGAATTCCGTCATGGACAGCGTAAAACAATTTTTGGGAGCCAGTAGCAGCTCTTTGATTGGTGTGAAGCCAGTGAAAGCAAGTGAAAATGATCAAGATTTTCATGTGTTTGACTTGTTCTTTGTGGGTGATATCTTAACTCAGGGAACAGGCATCAAATTCTCAATGAAAAACATTTTGATCAAGTTGGCTGATCATCCCTCGTTTGTCATTAATCAAGCAAGAGAACAATTTGTTTCTGCTGTGAACCAAGTGATGCCAATGAGATGCATGAATTGTGTGAGATCAATTACTGGAAAATTGAATGCATTGAACGGTGATAATGATGTCGCCAAGAGCTCCTACCATGTCCATTGTGATTTGGAAAATAAGCGTGTGTTCTTGTTTAGTAATGTATTGAACCGAAAATTATCTGCTACCATTTGTCAAAGTGCGATTCAAGAACTCGGAAAACAGAGTCAAGTTCTCATTGATGATTGGAAAAAGTACTTGGATCAGAGAGGACTCTCTAGTTCTCCTCGTTGCTCTACTCATGCCTATCACATTTCTGTCAGCAGTATGAAGTGCAATGGTTGCGTTGGAAAGATTACCAATGCAGTGACTCAGATCCCTGTTGTCAAGTATGTCGATGTTGATCTAATTGAAAAGGTTTGTAACACTCTGTGTGAGCATGAACCGAATGATATGGAGGCTGTGAGTGAACTATTGCTCTCCACCATTAGAAGATTGAACTTTAACTGCGAAATGTTGTCTGTCGATCAATCATGCACCAGAATGTCTGGTGGAGAAACAATTGATTTGAGAGTTTTGGGAATGAAGTGTGGCTCCTGTGTCAACAAGGTAAAACAGACTCTGAAAGCGAGATATCCAAACGAAATTGGTCAAGTAGAAGTCGAATTGAGTGAAAATAGAGTCACTGTTCTGCACTCCACTGTTGATGCCCATGCTCTCATGGAAGTTCTTTCTGGACTCGGATACATTTGCGAAGTTATGGAGAAGAATGAGCCGATGTTCAGTGAGACCATTATTGAGCCAAATGCCCTTCAAGAAATCTTGTTGGACGATGCGGTTGAAATTCCCAGGACTGCTCTCGTTTCGATCGAGGGAATGACTTGTGGATCCTGCGTATCGAAGATTGAGAACAAGATTTTGTCTATTCCGGGAGTGAAGACTTGCGAGGTCAACTTGATCACTCAAAAAGGGCAGATTAAGTATGATGAGTCCAGAGTGTCCGAAAAAGCGATTATCGACCAAATCATTCGCCTCGGATATGAGTCTTCTAGTCTAACCAAACAGAGTCTGTCCTCCAGTGGCGGTCAGATCAAAATATTTGTTCGTAATTTGAGTGCTGTGTCTGATCAGGTGGATCATTTGTTGAGCACCTTTACAGGTGTTGACAAACAACAGTTTGACTTGCCTGAAAGTGTTGTGGACGTATCATTTGATGAACGAATGACATGCAACAGACGAATTATTGATTATTTGCAAGACAATGATATTGAATGCTCCATTTTTAAGGAGGACAGTTATGATGCCAAGGCCTCCATTTTGAGAACCGCCGAGATCAAAAAATGGAAGCAGCTATTCATTATTAGCTTGATTTTCACTATTCCAACCATGATTATCTCTATGGGATTGTCTATGCTTCCTGCTACAATGCCATACATGCATTATCAATTGGTACGTGGATTGACTGTCGAGGCTTTGCTACTATTCTTGCTGGTAACTCCTGTTCAGTTCTATTGTGGTTATCCATACTTTAAGTTGGCTTTCCAAGCTCTCCGCAACAAATCAGCTGACATGAATGTGTTGATTGCAATTGCTACCACTGAAGCTTATGTCTATTCTGTGTTTGCGGTCATCTACAGCATGGTTACCAAAACCACCAATCATCACTATTTCGAAACATCTGCCTCCCTCATCATGTTCTTGAGTCTGGGTAGATGGATGGAGAATGTAGCCAAAGGACAAACATCGTCTGCCCTTGTTGCTCTCATGGACCTCCAGCCTTCATCTGCTGTGCTGTTGGAAGATGTGAACAAGCCTCTGCATAGTACAACTGTTGATGAATACATTCAAAACCCATCAAGCTTCGAAGAAAGAGAAATTGAAATAGACTTGGTATCTACAGGTGATATGCTCAAGGTAACTCCAGGTAGCAAAATACCTGTTGATGGTATTGTTCTCCACGGTTCTAGTTCAGTTAATGAAGCCATGATTACGGGTGAGTCATTGCCTGTATACAAGACAATTGACTCAAAGGTCATTGGTGGTACAATCAATACTGATGGTCTTTTGCTCATCAAGGCTTCACGAGTGGGGGCAGACAGCACTTTGAGCACAATCGCAAACTTGGTTGAACAGTCACAAATGAGAAAGCCTCAATTGCAGTCGTTGGCTGATCGTATTTCTGGATTCTTCGTACCTGCTGTTATTGGTCTGTCATTTATCACTTTTGCGGTATGGATGATATTGGGAGCGTTAGATGCTTATCCTGCGAAATGGAGACCTGCAGGAATGAGCAACTTTGTATTCTCCCTTCTCTTGTCAACAGCCACTGTTATTATCGCATGTCCTTGCTCTCTTGGTCTGGCGACTCCTACTGCTGTGATGACCGGAACAGGCGTTGCTGCAAAGAATGGTATTTTGATCAAGGGAGGAAAAGCGCTTGAATCTGTTGCAAAGTGCACTGCTGTTCTCTTTGACAAGACCGGAACTCTAACAAAAGGCGACCTGATGGTAACAGAGCACAAGATTTTTGATGAGCAATATAATGACAAGGAGACCTTTGGTAAGCTATGTGGATGGATTCGTGCCATTGAAGGAGCAAGCGAGCACCCAATTGCTCGTGCAGTCAGTTCATTCGCAGAACACCACATGGCAGACAACAATTCTCAGTCATCTGTGGCTCCATCCGACTTTATCAACGTTCCAGGAAGAGGTGTTTCTGCACTCATTAACAATACTCGAGTCCTCATTGGAAACGAAGCGTTCATGAATGATGAAAAGATCCAGATGACAAATGACCACAGCTACAACAAACATAGCACTATTGTATTTGTTGCTGTCGAAGATCGACTGGCCATTACTCTATTATTGTCCGACACTGTGCGTGATGAATCTAGGGCTGTGGTTGCCACTCTTGAGTCATTCAAGAAGGGTTCCAAGCCTATTCAAGTGTACATGCTGACTGGTGATAACGAATTTGCCGCGAATCATATTGCTGCTCAGGTGGGAATCAGACCACAGAATGTGTTCAGCCAATTGACACCCGGAGGGAAATGCGAGAAGGTTAAGGAGTTGCAATTGGCTGGTGAGGTTGTACTCATGGTTGGTGATGGCATCAATGACTCACCCTCACTCGCACAAGCTGATTCTTCAGTCGCTATTGGTGCTGGTACCGATGTAGCCGTGGAGTGTGCAGACATTGTTCTCATGAGAGACAATATTGATGGATTAATTACAGCAATTGACCTGTCACGAACCATCTACAGAAGAATTATCATGAACTTTATTTGGGCATTTGGTTACAATGTGTTGGCGATTCCATTGGCTGCAGGAGTGTTCTATCCTTTGGTTCAAATCATGATTCCTCCATGGGTTGCTGGTTTGGCCATGGTCCTTTCATCCATCAGTGTCACCCTTTCATCTCTGGCACTTCGACTTTACAGAAAACCAAAGTTGATTGAAGAGCCATCAGAAGATCCTCACCTTCGAGTGCTGTCTGCCTAATTGTGGCGAATACAATGTTAATTAACATAAATGGGGGTAATTTCACAAAACTGTCATAAATTATTGCATTTTGATCAGTATTGAACTTTTACAACTGCGCAGTTTGACCAGCATTGAACTTTTACAACTGTAGAATACACTTTTTTGGTTCGGTAGCACCTGTATTCTCCAACCAGAAGAACCCGCGCTTTTTCAATTACTGCGCCTTTTCGTGCTCTTTTACAATCTTTTTTGTAATGTCGAAATATGAAATTTTTGATCGTTATGCGTTATGGAAAATGTGGATTGTCAGCCCCGAACCCTCCAACCTCGCCGCACACCATGCAATGCATAAAGAGAAATACTAACACCAGCAACAAATATCAACCCATCCATTACGACACCTGTTCCCTCTGAGATCACTCATCCATAACCCATATTGTTGGACCAATCATTCCTACAAGCCTCATCGATACCAAGGACCCAAAGAGCCCTCAAGTATTGTTGTTACTCCTCTCAAGTATCAAAACATAAATTTGAACCATTTGTGTTGTCATCACCATCATTCAAAGTCGTACCTGTGTGTCTCTCTATCACCTAGCACCCTTTGTTGCAATCACAGATCAATTCACAACAACCACAACAACCCTGTACTTCTGCCCTACCTTTTTTTAAAGTGATCCCACTCATCTGAATCATGAACCAGTCATACAGACCACACCACGCTAACGAGAATGCCATTGGGCACCCTCATTTGAGCCAAGCTAAACAACCGGCCACACAACAGAGAAGCGCCCTAGGTGACATCTCCAACCAGCAACACGCGTACAACCAATCTGCAAGCGGTGTTTACAAGCCAAACAACAACTCTGGTCTTGGTTATCCTCAGAAGCCACAACAACAAGCCACTCGTGTCCCATTGGCCAACTCTGGTGGTGTTGCTTTCCAACAGCAACAACAGAGCACTGCCCAGGTCTATCCACAGCAACAACAAAGAACACTTCATGCTGCTCCATCCATGTCTCAACCAATGGCAGTGTCACCAGTCAGTGAAGCTGGAAGGAGCTATTTGGCCAAGCCAGAACAATTTGTTGCACCTCCAAGAAGCCCTGGAATCGATTCATTGCACCTTAAGGATCCACAGCATGCTACTGACTATGTCTATGATATTTTCGTATATCACAAGTCTGCTGAAACCAAGTACATGGCACCTCACAATTACATGGAAAGACAAACTGATGTGACTAGCAACATGAGATCTGTTTTGGTTGATTGGTTAATTGAGGTTCATGAGTCGTTTGAACTCATGCCTGACACTCTCTACCTGACCATTAACCTTATTGATCGATTCTTGTCTACTGTTGTCATTAGCCGCAGCAAGCTCCAATTGGCCGGTGTAGCAGCCATGCTCATTGCTTCCAAGTATGAAGAGATTGAATGCCCTGATGTTGACGAGTTTATCAAGATTTCTGCCAATGCATTCTCAAAGGATGAGCTATTGCGCATGGAAAGACTCATTCTCTCCTCTTTGAACTTTAATGTAACAGTGACTACTGCTTATCCATTCTTGATGAGATACCTCAAGTGCGGTGCTTGCTCACAGAGAGCTCACTACATGGCCTACATGCTTTCTGAGCTTGTCATGCTCGAGATTGAAGCATTGAAGTTTACTCCATCAATGATTGCTTGCAGCTCTATTTATTTGGCTCAAAAGTTCTTGGGCTTCCCTGACGCCTGGAATAGCAACTTGCAATACTACTCTGGCTACAGCGAACAAGACTTGAGAGCATGCAGCCAAATGATTTTGAACATTACTCATTCTCAAGCCATTGAGAGAAGAAAGCCTGCCGATCGAAGAAAGCTCCAATCTGTCATCAAAAAGTACGATAGAGTCGCCGATCTGTTGATGGCATGTTACCAGAGCTAGGAATTCCTTGAGCTTTCCCGTGTTTTGCTTCACACAAGTTCCCCTTTGCACTCGCATTTTCATCTATTTATCCGCCTGAAGTGAGCGGAAATATAAAGCGAACAAATTCTTTTTCTTCCAGATTGCCCTTCAGAACATCTTTTTTCATTCTTCCCAACGAAAGATGAACACCTCGACGAATGATGATCATCAATCATCGTCCAGTGTGTCGTCAAAGTACGCTCCTGGCAACTGGTTCTTCTCTCATGTGTTTCTGACCTTTGGAGCGATAGGTTATCATCTCTTGTGGCTCGTTCAGACATGGTTACTGGGAAAGAAGGATCCAGAGTTGACTCCAGTGCACCAATGCATCTTTTGCAATTGTCAGACAAGGGAATATCAAGAAAAGGTACTTGGTGGGAAGAACAAGATGCTGTACAGTGATGAAATTTGTTATGTCATCAAGGATTATAAGCCCAAGGGACCGGTTCACTATCTGGTCATACCCGTCAAGCACATTACAAACATCAAGCAAGTGTTGCGCGAAGGAGGAGCGCAACACTTGGCCACTCTTGAGCACATGAAGAAAGTAGCTCTAGAGTTTGCCAGAGAACACGAAAGAATGGAGCCACAAGAAGTAACACTGTCCTTCCACGTGCCTCCATTCTATTCAATTAACCATTTGCACATGCACATTACATCCGATCGGTATGACTCCTTTTGGAATAGGTTCGTCTTTTACTATGACACTTCGTGGAACATCAATGTAGAGACAGTGTTGCAAAGATTACGACAAGTCGATTCGCTGTGCGCAGCAAGTCATATCGGTTCGATATCTCCGCTCAAAAAACTTTTGTAAAAGAGATAAAAACCGAAATCGGGGATTCACACACTTGTCGAAAAAGAAGCACACGCACGATCTCTCTTTGACGACACGACATAAAACTCATAAAATGACAAACAACAGCGAGACAGATTATCGATCAGCTGAATACGAAGGAGATGATCACTTGATGGTTCATGGTGACTATGAAGAAAACAAATCCATTTTAAAAAAGGTGAGTGACCCAATGAGACACCCTGTTGCGACCATAATCTTGGTTGTGATCGTGCTCGTGTCACTAATTGTCATTCTTTCGTTGGCGATCGCTGTCGCAAGATTTACAGCCAAGCAAAATAATGCCGCAACGAAAAAATTGGACAATAGTCAATACATTGAGCTCATTACGTACAATGACGTGTATCAACTGCACATGGTCAAGACAGAGGACGGAGAAGAGAGAGGTGGTCCATCAAGAGTCTCTCGGTACATTCAAGATGTCAAGAGCAAGAGAAAGTATCCAAACCATGTTCTTGTGTTGAGTGGTGGTGACACATTGTCGCCGTCGAGCATGTCTACACTGTTCCATGGTGAGCAAATGATTCGGGCCAATGATATCCTGGGTCTCAATTATTCTGCACTGGGCAATCATGAGTTTGATTTTGGTGTGCAAAATTTGGAGCAGAGAGTCAAGGAGAGTGCATTTACTTGGATAAATTCCAATGTGAAACTTCCGTTTAAAACAGTTGAGAATGTAGTGGTCAAAGTCGGTCCTGTTCAATTGGGATTGTTTGGTGTCTTGTACGATTTTGGTCCAGCAGATAAGACTGTTGTGATTGAAGATGTGATTCAAGCGGCAAAGAAGCAAGTGAAGCTATTGAAGGAAAAGGGAGCTCAATATATTGTTGCTCTGACTCATCAGACTGGTGTCGATGACTGTGCTCTGTCTAACGCAGTTTCAGAGATTAATTTAATTGTGGGAGGTCATGATCATCGATCAATGTCCAGTATGGACTGTGGTCATGCCATGTATTTGAAGGCATCCCAAGATTGGATCAATATTTGGCATGTGAAGATTGATTTTTCATTTGCTGCACCGTTGGTTGGTTTCTCCAATATTGCAATTACACCCGAAATGCCAACCGATCCTCAAATGGAGAAATTGATTGCAGAGTATGACGAAAAGGCAGGAAAGGAGTTTAAGGTTGAGATAGCGACTGCAGATGTGACATTGGATGGTCGAGAGTTTAGTATGCGAACAATGGAGACAAATCTTGGAGATTACATTGCTGATGCTTTCCGTAGCTATGACAATTCAGATATTTCATTCACAAACGGTGGTGGTGTCAGAGGTAACAAGTATATTACCGCTGGAACCAGGATTACCAAGGGCGATGTATTTGATATTTTCCCATTCTCAAACAACCTGGCCGTCGTTTCTGTCAATGGTTCCGTTCTGGCAGCTGCCGTGGAGCTCGGTCTGTCCGCTGTTGATCAAATATCCGGCAAGTTTCCAGTCATCTCCGGCTTCAGGATCACTTACTCGTTAAGCCGTCCTGTGGGGTCTCGTGTGATCTCCATGAAAAGAATGGTCAATGATCAGTTGGTTGACATTACACCGGAGATGGTCATGTCAATGGCTACCTCAAGTTTCTTGCACGAGGGTGGAGATCAATTCTCAATGTTCGCCGGGCTGCCAGATCTTGTTGATCCTGACACGACTCCCACATTGGTCAGCATACTGATGCAAAAGATGACCAATGACCAAAAGATTGTGGCCCAAACTGACGGAAGAGTCCTGAAGGTCTAGAGCAATCTTGAAGAGGCAAATAAACAATGATACAATGAAAAAAAAATGATTCCACTGAATCTGGAGAAATATAAACTCCGTCGATTGACAGTCAGGTGTCACTCGTCAAAAAAATGTCAGCACAGGGAAACAAATCCTTTGGGCCTCAGTAACACAGACAACAAACCCTCCACTTGTACGCGGGCGAGAACGAAGATAACTCATCGGAGCCACAGCAGCTGAAAAACATTCAAAAAAAACACAACAACAAACAAAACAACTATTGGACACTCATTGAACATTTTTTTTCCCACCCAAAAAAAAAACAACAATTAATTAGTCACACCGATAAAAACAACAATTAATTAGTCATGAGTTTTTTGTTCAAGAAGAGAAGAGCACGTGGTGGAACTGACTCTGAAGACAGTAGCAGCAGCAGCAGCAGTACTGGTTCATCTGTCACAGCTACCCCTACTTCACCCACTACACCTAATACTCCGACATCAGCCAAACAACAACAGTCATCATCATCATCATCAGATGAAGATCCATTCGCCAGTCAACAATCTCAAATTCAGCAACAACAAGCTCAATTGCAACAATTAATGGCAAAAAAGAAGCAAGCTGCTTCTGCCACCACAAATAACAATGTAAAACAACAATCATCTACATCAACATCGACAACAACATCATCATCAGCATCGAAGAAGAAGAAGCAGTCATCACAAAAAGTGGTGGAAGAAGCTACAGAAGAAGCAGAAGAAGAGATGGATCCATTGGCCAAAATGTACGAAGAAATGTACATGAAGCAAACACAGTCCGTCGTCGGAGATTTAGAAGACGAAATTGATACGCGAAAGCAAAAATTTGTGAGTTACAAGAATCCATTGTACGAGGGAAGTATTGTCGACAACACAACAACAACAGCTATTGTTACTCATAAAAAGAGTGGTGGTAATGATGAAGATGAAGATGATGAAAAAGAAGATGATGATTATGCAGAAGAACCAGATGAAGAAGAATTGTACTGGAGAAGACAACAAGAGGAGGAAGAGAGACGCAAGAATCGAAAATTGAGAAAGATGAACGTTTCAGAAGTGGTTCACGTGCCTATTCAATTGCCTGTCAATCCTCGAAAATTCCTCTCTTATCCCATTGATGATGATGATGAACAAAAAAATTCACAACAAAAAATTTTACAACAAAAATCCAAAGTGTCTCAAGCCATTGAATCCATTGGAGGTGAATTGTCCGATTGGGTACAAAAGAGTACAAAGGAAGCTGTTTTGGCAGCAACGACCGAATCGATTGTAGCAGATGAGTTGTTTGAAACAGTGACTTATGCGTTGGATGAGGTCATGGTGTGGCACATGCAAGGCATGGAACCCATCTTGTTGGAGGAGGATGATTGGGACTGGGGATGCTTCATGTCAGGTGATTGTTACATTGTGATGAAGACGTTTAATGCTCAGAATGAGGATGAACGTTTGAGAGTCATTTATACATGGATGGGCGAAGAATCGAATTGGCAAAAGAGAGCCATTTGTGCGTTCCTTGTTCAGGAATTGAGGGACAAGTTGACCACTGGTATGAAACGATTGCGCATGGAGAAGCAGTATGAAGAGAGTGCAGAGTTTAGAGATTTGTTTGGTGGTCATTTAAAGTATGAGAAGAAGAGCTTTACGGATGAGAGTATTCCAGTGAGAGCACAATCGGAAGTGTCATCATCTGTCAATGCACCACCTGCTGCAGGAGAGTTGCCTCATTTGCTCGTCTTTTCATTGTTGTTGGTTGAAAACAAGCACGAAGAAGAAGCTAAGTCAAAGCACAAGAAGATTAATGCCAATAGACACAAGGTTGTCGTCACTAGAATACCATGGAATAAGCGTTATTCAAAGGACGGTCTCTCTCAGAATGAACAAAACAAGAAGAGTGCTTTCATTGTGAATGCCAATGACAAGATTTATGTCTGGATGGGATCCGAGTGCTTCCAACCATTGCAAATCAAGATGATTGAAACTGCAAAGTTGATCATGTATGAAGAGCACAGAAAGGAGGGCATTGTTGTCATTGAGACACAAGGCTCTGAATCACAAGAGTTCCTTGCACTGTTGCCCGAGAGTCAATCATTGCCCGAATACTCACCAGCCATGGTCAATTTGGACACTGTGGTTCATCAAGTGGGACTCAACGAAGAATCAAAGTTGATTGACGTTGTTCCATTGAAGGACTTTGAGCTCAATGCTCACAGGTTTGAGAATCATTACTGTTATTTGATTGAGACTCAATATGAAGTGTATGGATGGATGGGAAGAGATACGTTGCCAATGGAGAGACGATTCCTCAAGCAATTGTTGACCAAATTGAAGCAAGACAATGCCAATGTGCTCACATGTTCCTTCTTCTGTGGTCATGAACCTGTTCTCATGCGTGAACGTTTCTCTGGTTACACCTCAACAGAGACCAGAGAATCATACGAAGAGAGAAGACAAAATCTCAGTAACATTAGCAAGAGAAAGCTGACTACTGATTCTCAGAGTTACTTTGACTCGTACAGTCAATTGGACATTGAAGCCGAGAGACAAAAGAAGTTGATTGATGAGTTGGATGACGGTAGCGGCACTGTTCAAGTCTGGAGAGTGATCGACTTTGATATTGCTGAACCAGTGCCAGAGGAAGACATTGGAAACTTCCATACTGGTGAGTGCTATTTGGTCTTGTACGAGTTCAACAGAGCCGATGTATTGTACGGTGAAGACGAAGAAGGTGAAGACGAGGAAGAAGAGGAAGAGGACGAAGAGAGTGACGGTGACTACAAAGACTATGACTATGAGTCACAGTCCGAGGAGGAAGATGATTATGAGAAGCGCGGTCTCGTGACCAAGTCGGCCGACGTGAAGAAGAAGCGTATTGCTTACTTGACTCGTAAGATTCTATACTGCTGGGAGGGAGCAGAGAGTGACAAGAAGGTTGCTGCTCGTATCTTGAAGGAGAACTTCCACGGTTATGCATCTGATGCAATCAATCCAGCCGTTGTTCTCACCCTGTACGAAGGAAAGGAAAGCAAGCACTTTATGCGCGTGTTTGAGCATATTATGACCATTCATCGTGGCAAGAGCACAGACAGCAGAGAAAGCTACGATAGTGCACTGTACAGAATTTATTGCAAGACTGATCCTGAGGATGGCTCATCATACAACTCAAAGGCCGTTGAAGTCGTGAGAAGAAAGTCCTCACTCAACTCCAATGACATCTTTGTTCTCGTATCGACCAAGACTGCATACATTTGGGTAGGAAGCTACGCCGGATCCAGCAACAAGAAGATTGCATTCAAACTGGCACAGGCAATCATCACTGGTAACAAGAGAGTTTTGGCAATTGATGAAGATCAGGAGCCAGAAGAGTTCTGGGAGGATCTGGGTCAAATATCTGTCAATGACAAGTACCCAGTGGACAAGATCAACTATGAGCGTGGTAATGTCTTTGAGTGCACCATCACCAGCAACAATAACTTTAGAGTGATGGATATTGGTAATGTGGGTGACAATATCTTGCAAGCTGATTTAACCGATTGTCACTATCCATTGATATTTGACTTTACGGACACCATGTTTATTTGGTATCCTCTGACGAACCCTGATCCAACCATTCGGTACCTTGTCAGAAATGCCGTCTATCAGTTGACTCTGCCAGAGAGTGAGGAATCAGAGGAGGCTGAGAAGCAAACACCACCTGATTTCCATGAGGTGTGCGTTGCAGGTAACGACAAGGTCAAGGTCTACGAGGAGTACAGAGACAATGAAACTGGTAATTTCAAGATGGTGTTCCCAATGTGGAGAACCAATAGAATCTTTGTCGACCAACATGCGCTTGATAAGCAGAGAGATGAAGAAGAACGATCTGCAACCATTATGCAAGCATTGCCTTTCTTGCAAATTCTGAGAGAGAAGCATCCATATCTGTTGCAATTGGACGAACACGTAAATATTCACAACACTGTCGAATTGGTCAAGATTGGTTTGGGAGCAAAGACCAATTCCGATATTGTGATCAAGGAGCTATGTAATCTTGACTTGTACGATTTCAACAATGACTTGGACAAGTGTGATGACTTGTGTTCAGATTTGATGAGATTCTGTTTGACTGGTATCAAAAAGAGAAAAAAGTAGATGAAGAATAAAACAATATTGAAAATATCAGTCTGATGAATTGTTGTTGTGTCCGCATCCAGAGTAAGAGTTCTATTACAGGCTAAGCCACGGAAGTTTACCTCTCTCCAAGCACCCAATTATCAACAAATATGAATGTCAATCATTCAATTCTTTATCGTGACACTTAGTATCTTATCCCACACATTTGGGTTGTAAATAATTTCAATATGACTACTATTCTTTGAGAATAACCAAACGTTCACAGGCTCAGCTTGCAATTCAGAAAACTTGTCACATAGCTTGAGACTCTCTGCAGGAACAGTCTGGTCTCCATCCACTGCTCCTGTTATATCGAAACTTGGATCACTAAAGTCTGTTATCGTAAATTCGCTTGGAGTGGCATATCCTAGGCCATAGATACAATAAACTGGTACACGCGGTGCCTCAGCCAAGTTTTCAGATAATTCCCGGTCGAGCAATGAGACGTATCTCTGGTCACCGATATCTTTGAAAAATTGCGTGACTCTGTCGGTTGTATAGTTTCCGCGAGATGACTGAATGAGAGGTATGTTTTTTGGTCCTGATCGAGGGAACATGGCTGCTATAGTTCCCGATTGTCTAATCACTTTTAGGAGATCACTATTTTTGAGTGTAGGAATACCGTAATTGACTCCAGTAAAGGCGAGAGCAGCAGTGATTGGAGCACCTCCGAAGGGAGGCCCAACAGGCATTAAACTAGCAATGTACTTATCTTTCCATTCTTGTGACACATACTTGACAAGGAAGAAGTTGGCTAGAGGTCCTCCGAGACTATGACCCAACAAATGAACCCTACTCCCATTGTTACGAGCATAGGTATCCTCCACAAGATCTCTTAATTGAGCAAAGTAATTTCCAGGTTGAGAATACTCTGAAAATCCCATTCGAAAATCATAGGGAGCAGCTCGGATCGAGTGTCCAGCCTTGTAACCATGCATTTCAAAGTATTGAATCATTGGTTGCATGTACTGCAATTTTTCATAATGATCCACGAGATAAGTCACACCATCTACATCACCAAACTTGTATGGAAAGACTGTGACACCAGATGTGGATGAGATGACACGTTTCTCCGTATCGTAATGTGGTTGAAAATCGTGCAAGAAGCAACCCAATGTAACATAGGGCACCATTCTCTGCAACGCGATCCACATGCTATACGGTTCAGAAGTAGTCTTCTCGCACCACCAGTGCGGCTCATCCTTGACATCCTTCTTTGTTGCCTGGAGTCTTGATCCACCGAGACCTGGAATAAGGATAATGGGTTCCAGACGAGACACTCTTGTCTTGCGCTTATGGGCAGCTGCTCTTGCGCGTAGAATACCTTGACCAAACTCGTGTTTGTACTTGTTGTCGGCTCCAATGAATGGCAGATCGTACTGATTGATATCAGATGAGAATGTTCTCATCCCTGCCGAATGTTGTACTGCTGACAAACAAGTAATTGCACTACAGAACAACAACAAGACAACAAGTAACTTGCCGAGGGAGCATGTGGAATAGTTGTTCATTTTTTTCAAGTTTTTTCTCCGGAAAGGAAATTCTTCCAATGTGGATTTGGCAGTTTTGTGGTCGCGGGTTCGAGTTTCAGTTTGGAACAAAAAACTTGTATCACCTTGGATGATTCATTGGTGGTTTTCATAAATAGCTGTAAAGAACTTTCATTTATCAAGTAAAACTAGAACTGGGTTGAAATTTGGATCCCTGAGCCGTTCTTCAAGCTCTAGCGCTGCTTTATCCTCTGGGTATCTGCCACGCAAAAGGCGGACAAGATGAGCTGTTCTTTCAAAATTGTTAGCTTCGAGAGATAACTTGACTTGTTCGAACCACTTCTCTTTTTCACTCTGATCTGTAGAAGCTCTTTCTCTCTCAATTAGCAACTCATACACATTTACTTAATTGATGACGTTAGGTTTGCTTTCTCATTGACACATCGTGAAATACAAAGTAATAGAAACATACATTTCTCAGATTTTCCCTTCACTACCAAAGAGGAAAGCCATCGACAAACATATTGATTGGATATGGCTTCTCTTGTGAGTGGGCCAATCACAATTTTCGTTCCATAACGCGAATTAAGAGATACCAAACGACTCGCAACATTAACTGCATCGCCAAGAACAGTATAGCTAACTCTCTTCCTACTTCCCACATTACCCACCAAGCAAGTATCAGAGTTCAAGCCGATTCGAATGGATACCTGAGGATAATTTTGAGAGATCCACCTCTTGTTTAACTCTTCAAGTGCTTCAACCATTTGCAAAGCGGCTCTGGCTGCACATAATTCATGTTGTTCCAACTGGAGTGGCGCATTGAAGAGAGACATGAGGCACTCAGAGATGTACTTATCAACTACTCCGCCATTGTTCGATATAATTTGAGATAATTCTGTGAATATCACTTGCAGAATTTCTACTATTATTTGAGGTGATACTCTTTCGGTGTAACTAAATTGTATATCAGCAAAACTGATTGTCATTCGTCTTTTCACAACACCCAACCGTGCACTTGCATTGTTCCTAACAAGAACTCGGACAACATCTGATGGAACATAAATATCAAAACATTGAAGACCATGTTTTAGATGGCGTATCGAAGAGGCCATAACTTCTAGCTCATAAAAATGAAATGATGGTATCCTGTCCTTCCTTTTGTTTTGAAAATTCATCCAGGCAATATTCTGAAGTTCTCTCGATAATTTGTACAATGGTACCATAGTCAGAGAGCTGACCAAAAACGCAATGATAACAGAACCAGCTATACAACAAACTGTTACAATAGTTGCAGTTCGCGTTGCTTTCCGCGCAGATCGTAGTAGTTCCTTTTCCGAAAGCACAGTTACACATATCCAATCCAAACCATATGGATCATTAACTGCGAGCATTGTTGCCCTCCGGTGAATTCCCGTGGAATCCTTAAACTTCAACTCTGAAGTGGTCTTGTTACTGACGTGTAAGGGCACACCAAACTTGTTTTGTATCGTTCTTGCAGTATCTCGTACAACAGAATCAAAGCTGTTTCGTGTGTCCAATAGTGTGGGTTTGATTGGATCAGAAAAATTTGCAAGACCTTCCGTATTCGATGCAACCAAGAACATGTTAGGATCTATAATAAACAATCTCGTATCCTGAAGCACAGGAAACATTCCGAGAGTAGCAGATAGGGTAAACAAGTTCATAGAACCACCAATTACTCCAAGCACCTCTCCGCCTCGTTCTTTCGAGTATGGACCTGACAGTGAAACAGTCAGAATGCTTGGTAATTCTTCAGAAAAAGAAATAGTATCCCACTGGAACGTAGGACTGATCTCTCCAATTTTGAACCAAGAGCGATTCGTTGGGAAATAGTCATCCTTTTGCATGAATGGTTTCGGAGCAATGACTAATCTGTCGGAAAGACGATAATTGCTAAGAATTCCATTCGCATTAGATACTTGGTAAGTGAGACTGTCGGAACCATTCAAATTAGTGCTTACCACGCCTGTGAAATATTCTTCTTTCGTTCCAAACCAGAAGGAATTGATGAGTGAGAATGAGACAAACTCAACTTGACTGGTTACAATGATGAGAAGAGATAACTGCCCTTTTGTGCTCAATGGATCACTCGTGTTCAACCCATATCTATCTCCCAGTTGAATCTCACTTCTCAAAGTGCGAAGGTGATTGGGCAACCGATCCGTGAAAAAGTGGATAATGTTAATGGTTCTCTCCAGGAGGGCCTCTCCATTCTTACGTGCAAGATCGTTCACTGCAGTTTGTCTCAGATATCGATTCACGAGCCACGTGGATAATCCAATGACAAGCAATGACAGTAATAAAACGACCAGAAAAACAAAACTGAAACTCCATGCCATTTTCAGTGCATCGCGAATGAGAGGCGATTTAATCTTTGGATTCTTACGTCGTGTCTTATGGTTTTCGCATTCACCGGGACTGTTTCTCCAACTTTGAAAGGGTAGAGCAATGTCGATATCCCTCGTCATTCTCTCTTCTCGTTTTATGAGTATAGGACAACTTTCTCGCTTTATGGAACATCAAAATTCGCGTGTGATCAAACAGAAATACAACAGCTGTATTACTCCGCTCCTTCTTTTAATGCATTTTTGCTGGACAGTTCGATTTCTGAGCAAAATTCGATTCCATTCTTTTGGTTTTACTTCTCCATGATTCCCATCGATGACCTAGGAATGTCTGTACTGCAGTTCATTCCTCACATAAAATAAGAGATAGGCCTGACTGGTCATCACATCCTGCTCACTACCCAGATAGATCATGGAATCATCACACAAGTACCACTTGTTATCATGTTTGATATAACTGGTATAATGACCACTATCCATTGATCCCTTGTGTTGTATCACAGAAAATAAGGAATAGTGATACTTGGAATCGTTCACGTGTTCTTTTTTTGCACGATCATGCAATTTTGAGTGTGACATGTAAGGACTCATATCGAGCTCCAATGGAAAACTAATAAACGAACTAATCTTCTTTCCACTCGCGTTCGATGAATACTTTTTGCTTCTTCCGGACACGTCCATTGATGATCCATGAGCAAAACGCTTCAAGTGTAAGCACAAAACCTGTGGCAGTAATCGTACTGTTAATTGTTTCGTAGAAGCTCGCTTTGCTTTGCATGTTTCACAAAAATAAACATCTCTGCCCAGGTTCTCTTCTCGAGTGTAGCGATGTAGGCAGTCTGACAAAGTGGTCAATTCCTCCATGTCTGACGTTTTCAATTGCAGGGATATATCCAAAAATGGATCATAAGTGGTCGATGTATGTCCACAGGAGGAGCAAATCAGATCAGATTGAAACACGCCTCGAAATGTCAAATCAATGATATTTGTGGGACTCTTGTGAGTAAAACCATCACGTAAAATACCGCGAGCACCATCCTTGTGCATACTGTTGTAAAACATGGATGGCGCTACGCGCAACATGGTTGCATCTTCTGCGGATAGTCCATCATTCGAACTAACAGCATCTAGAATAGCCATCAAGAACTCGTGTGCATCCTGTTGTTGATACCCTGCCATATGACCTGCAAGATTCCACATGCTATATAAGAAGGAGTGCGGACTAAATGGTTGTGAAGAGCCACTGTAAATCTCACGCATCAATCGTTGCAACTCAAAATGAATCGTCTTGGTTGATCCGGCACTATCACCACCACCATCATCACCATCAACAACAACAACACTACTTGAAGAAGGTACCTTCTTTGGTCGGATCATTCCCAGAAAATAGTTTCGAATCAATGGATTGTGACACAAGCTCTGTAACACACAATTCATAAAGCAAGTATTTCCCAGATTGTTCAATCCTCGTAGTCCAATATAAGCCTGACTCTGTGTATGATAAGCATCACAATCTCTTCGCTGTAGTTTTGACACAGATTGACTACTACCTGTACTGTCTTCTGCTAAATTCTGTTGTTGTTGCTGTTCACTCAATTTTCGTTTTCTTCCCTTGCCAACAACAACAACAACAGTTGAATCATGAGAATTTTGTGGTGAAGCAGTCAATGATCCATCCACTAAAGATGATTCTCCCACATTTCCACCACTACTACTACTACCATTACCATTGCCACTACCACTACCACTACCCCCAGATGAGTTTTTGTGTAATGATGATTTGACTATTCTTGTCATGAGACATGGCAAATACTCAAGTTTTGCACAATCATTCTCAAACATGATAAAATCTTGACATGAAAAGCAGTAAAATTCTCGATGAGACACTGAAAAAGCAATGTGATGCTGATGCTGATGATGATGATCAACTTGATGAGTACTACCATCACACATTCCTTCTCTAGAGTTGCTATTGCTATTGTCATTAATGACTCCTTCTGCTTTCATCTCGGTTTTCATCTTCTTTTTGTTGTTACTCATAGTAGTAGTAGTAGTAGCAGTACTATTGTTCATGTGTTTTTCAAATTCCAATTTTGAATGACATGTGTGATAACAGTGCGCACAAATATATTGAATCAGTAGAGCTCGTTGTTGTTGTTGTTGTTGTTGTTGTGCAGATGACGATGATGATGATGAAGATTTGGAGTGATGATTGGGTGGTGTGTGATGATCATTGGTACTATTGATGATGGAATCGACAATTGAATTCAATTCTTTTAAAATCATCACATGTGATTCACTAGAGTCACTCAATGTGTTGCTGTTGTTTAATTTTCTCTTCTTTTGACGCTTTTCTGTCGTGTTATGATCCGTATGAATACTACTATTGTTGCTATTGCTACTATTGTTGTTGTTATTGTTGTTGTTATGGGTGCGTGAGGAGTGAACCGCTTGTGAGAGGAATTGTTGAAAATGTGGACATGTTATCACCATAAGTTACTCAAAGGAATGATGGAAGGATGTGATGTTATATATGGGTTGTTGTTGTTACTTGTTGTTGTTGTTTAGTTCAAAGATGGTTTTCACTCACCCCAAGTCGAATTTTTGATGGTGCACGGCTTTTTTTCTCCGGGTGGGCGAATTTGTTGGGGAATACAACCAAGCCAAGAATTGGTGTTGCTGCTTTGTGGATGAACACTTTTTTTACTGAAAAGGATCAGATATCATGTGAATTGCAAGGCACTATCTCATCAAAAAACTTCATATCCACAGCAAACCGATTCTTCTCTCGGAACATGCAATTCTGGAATGCCGAACCAATGAAGATTTCGTTCTTGGTGTATGAAAAACGGGATTGAATGTTGTGACTGGTGGCTTCATCGATCGCATCATAAATGGCAATAATTTCAATGTTTCTCATCAGCTTCCTGTCTTGGATCATTGGATAGAGAGGACTGTGTGCATCAATTCTGTGAATCACTGTCCAAGGAATAGGCAGGATTGGAGAAGCGTGATCGATTGTTCTTGCAAAACCCTTTTGCACGTTGATCTGAAAGTCCAGTTCATAAACAGTAGGTGCCAAAGCTCTCCTCCCCTTTTTCTTTTTGTGATTGTAACTGCTATTGTTACTACTGTTATTGTTGTTACTGTGAGGTACATGATGACTCAATAGCGCTGTGTGATCATTGATGCTCTGATAGGGAACAGATATGTTGGGATCCGTTGTACCATGAGCAAGATCCTCTCCATGTAGCTGCTGCTGTCCAGCATAATCCAGTAGTAATGGATCATCATTCGACTCCTCCTCATAATTCCAATGCAGCAACAATAATCGGAAATGAGCATCAACAAACTGAGATTTTTGCATGTTGATAAAACGGAATGACAAGTATTGATATTCGTCATCTGTTCGACCCTCAAAGTCCTTGTGATTCACCACAGCAACATTTGAAAACATGACTTGTCTCTTGAGTAAACTAGGTCTCGTAAACTTACCAATCACCAAACTCAACACAAAACACTCTGCAAACATGGCCACAAACGACTCTATCGAAACAATCACATTGGTGTAATAACTGCTCGGATAGACTTTGCCATAACCAATCGTAGAAAATGTCTGAACAGAAAAAAATACGCAATTCCAGTAGTCGTACGTGTCCGAATTCTCCAAACCACCCTTGCCACCCAAGTAGTACAATAGGCCGAAAAAAAAGTGAATCAATGCATAAAAAGCAAGACACAGCGCAAACAACTTGTACCACCTGAGATTCAACAATGCATGATACATGTCACGATAGGCAACAAACCTCTGAGACAATGGAATATTGTGCTTGATCAAATTAAAGTGACCAGTGCTGCCTCGACCAGCTGTATCTCTACTCACAAGTCTAAAAATTTTTCGTTGAGATTTTCGTAGAGCTCGCATTTGTCTCTTCATTGGACTCACATGATGATTAAAAGCATCGTCATCAGCATCAGCATCATGTACAGAATGCTGTTTCTTGTTCCTATTCGTATTCTTCTTAGTAGTATGGTTGTTGTTGTTTTGACGACTTTGATTCATTTTATGAGAAAAAAAAAAAGCAGTGGGTGAGATGTGACTACTGCTTGATGCATTTTGTTGTTGTTGTTGTTGTGGATGAGCAGTAGTAGTGGATGTTGTTGACGCGTCATGAGGATGAGGTGAGCTTTGACTGGTAGGCATCATGATTGGATTACTGATCATGCTAATGGCTTCGTCACAACTTTCATCATCACTAGAACTGCTGCTGCTGCTGATTGTGGAGTCATCATCATCATTGTTTGTTGCGGCATGCGTGGTGTTGGTGTTGTTCTGTTTACGAAGGGATGAGAACAAGCGAATGTTCATTGTTTTACGGTGGATTTTTGTTCGTGCAACGTGTTTTTGTGTGATGTGAACGTGAGCGAAAAATTCATCCGATACACAACAGACAACCGCTTTATTTACCATTGGCAGCAACGAAGAGTATTCTAAAGGTTAACACACGACACACTTCTTTTCTTTTCTACCGGAGGAGTTGTTCAAATGAAGACCCATTAGAGAACTCTTGACAAGCATTTCATAAAATTCGGTTCCACAGTTGAGACCTTTGAGGGCACTCGTTTCAGTGTACATGAGACAGTTGTGATGTTTGGCCATTGCTTCGCCTTCCTCTACGGTTATGGGCTCCAAGCTCTCTGCTCTGAGATTTGCTAGCATTTCTGAAGAATCTCTTAGATCAACTTTGGTGCCCATGAGCACAACTACTGCTTGAGGACAATAATTCATCAATTCAGGCAACCACTTAGTTGCAACATTTTCAAAACTGCATATGTTGACCACAGAGAAACACAATAGGAAAACATTTGTGCATGGATAGCTGAGGAGTGGTCCGAGTCTATCATATCCCTCAGGTCCTGCCGTGTCCCAAAAGGTAACCTTTCTTGTACCATACCAACCAACGGTCGTTGTATAGTTATCGAACACTGTGGGAATGTATTCGTATGGAAAAGCGCCTGTGACTGCTCTAATCAACAGAGAAGTTTTTCCCGTGGCTCCATCTCCAACAACCACAACTTTGATATTACCTTGAGCCTTCATGGTATATATGGTTTTTGAGGTAAATGATTCGTTAGGATCATAGGTTCCAAAAAATTGTTCATGAGACTTCTGCGATTAGAACTGGTTGAAGAAAGCGTTCAATTTGTCCAGGCCATAGTACTTATGATTTGGGGATTTCAAAACAGGTTGTTTTGATTGCATTGAAGCAATTCTTTTCGAAACCAGTTTGGCCATGTACTTCATATGCAGGGAGATGAAAGGCAGTAACGGAAACGGAAAAACAGGAATTTTGAAAAGCAGTAACTTTACTGACTGAAAGGCAGTCATAAAAGATGAAAAGCAGAAATTTTATAAAGCAAAACTACTACTTGCTTCTACTACGCATATCAGAGAGCTGTGTTGGGGAATGTCGTACTCTAATTCTTTCTAATTCGTCATCATCATACTGAAGAGTAATGAAGCGTATACGGTTGAAATTGTTGGATATGTAGGAGCGAAGCTGTTGTTTATTCATTAAATTAGAAACGATCTTGATATTGTTTTTAGCTTTCGTATCTGTTGATTGCAGATACGTTAACTATTTTACTGCTTTCCTGGCAGTAAAGTTACTGTTTCTCAGGTTTACTGCGCATAAGGTTTCCCTTCCTGCTTTTAAGATTTCCGCTACTTCATATGAGCCTTTCTCAGAATCAACAACTTGTTTCTATAGTTGACCGCATCAGCGATTCGTCCTGAGACACCCTTCAAAATTGGTTCATATTTTGGATGATTGATCACAGAGTGGAACACAGATGTCCAGAGCAGGTTGTGTTCAGTCAGTTCGAAAAACTTACGTGTTTTGGAAACGAGTCGAATATTCATCCAGTCACTCATTTCCAAAAAGGATAAAATAACAAGTGCTGCATCACTTGGCAGTTGGTGAATGAGATCAATGACACTCTGATCGATGATTGCCTTCTTTTTCTCTTGACTGACAGGAGAAACAGCTGTTTGTTCAGTGGTGAAAATTTTGGTTGTGCCTCCAAAGAATGCAACAGAGAAATCGGCTTCACTATTTAGACCATTGATACCACTGACTGTGCAATAGAAAGGAGAGCACTGCACGACAGATGGATCAACAACATAGTCATCCACTGGAGGAGACATGTCACACATCTGACCAGACGTGTCTGTGATGATACCTTGAGTTAAGTCCTTGTTCAGAGTGACAAAGAATGACTCCTTGAACAAATTTTTGTTACTCGTACAGCCTCCAACAATGTGCAAATAATATTCTTCATGATTCTCATCGTCATGGTGATTCACCAAGAAAGAAACATGACCATTTCTTGCAAATGTAGCTTTCCAGGAGTCTTGAATGTTCACTCGATGCCATTGCTGATTCTCAACATCAATCACAGTCAAATCATCCAAGATGTCACGTTTGCCATTCGTTCCTCCATGAATCAACAGAAAACGATTGTCCAAGGCAAGCATCGTATGATGAAAACGTCCCTCGAGATGAACACTATCACTTCCATTGAGCTGTAAAGCAATAGATCTCCATTGTAGCGTATCCAGATTCAAAGCAAACAAATTATTGCAGCAATAGCCATTGTGATCATAACCACCAAACACAAACATTTGATTGTTGATCATGGCAGCGGTCTGTGCATATCGATTGGACGGAGCATTACTCTCTGTCCCATTCTCATTCGTGGTATTCAATCTTGCCCATGAATTGGTTAAGGGGTCATACATGTGCACATCAGAAAAGTAGCCATTGCTCTTTCCACCGAATACATAGAGGCAATCATTGTAAACAACAGAGGAGTGAAAATTGCGCATGGGAGCCACTCCAGTACTTGGTTCAATCTTTGTCAGGCTGCTGTGAGAAATGGTAATTGTCATCGTATTTGGCAAAGCAGAAGAAGCGTCCACATCATACTTGAGCAAATCATTGGAAGTTGTTAATTGTTTGCTGTTGTCATCCAACAGAAGACCACCAAAAATGTAAACACTGTGACCAATGACACTGCTTGAGTGACCATAGCGAGAGTGAGACAAATGCATTGGTGCTATTGTGTTGTTCTGGTAATTTGCTCTATTGGTTTTTGTTTCTTGGCTCCTTGCACGGTGAGTTCCGACACTGTTCTGACAATTGAGAAAATTACTGCGGTTTTTGGGAAGACTTGACCGGTCAGGCTAGAGGTTAATGCCTTTTTAAGCCTTTTCGTCCGACGAATTGTGCGTCACCTCAATTTCGTCCACCCATAAGAAAATCATCATTCTTGCCGTATGCACTCAGTGTAATACTGTTGTATCCTTTATTCTCTCGTTACTCGATTCTAAGACGAGATATTTGGGCAGAAAGTATTGAGATTGACTCAACATAAAGCATCTTCTGCATTGTTCCTGTTTGTTGGTCCGATTGGATTTGATGACATTCAGTTCGCTGATAGAGTCAGCCGCCAGATATTTCCCATCCATTTATATTCAAGGTCCCAATGTTCCATATCGTTACTGATACTCTTCAGGGTGTATGCTGAGATGTGTCTATGTTGTTACTTGGACACCCGGTGCTATTGCGTTCCTCATTCTGATTCTGGTTCCGGTACCAATGAGAAAGTTGTTTAAGTTTGACCTTTTGCAGTGCACGTGTGGTTCTTCTGGTCCTTCACTCACAATATCACATCGTCCACTACCATGTTCATAGCTCAATTAATGAACATAACCAAATACCCAACTTCACAAATCGATAACAGTTAGAAAATACTCATGAACAGAAAGAATCAACACATAGCCAGAAAAACCTTGACTCCTGTCAGAGTTTGATTGACCCATCCATTCTGGGCTTGGGTTTCTCTCCCTCTCAGGGTCTTGTCTCTCCCTCGACTCAGTCATTCGTACACTTGCACTTTGCCCAAGTACCGCAAGTTTGGGATCATCTCCCTGGTGGTCTTTCAGAAGTGTAACTGACCAACATCAATTGTGGCACAAAAGTCATACCTGCGCCAATCTGATCCAATGCATAATATCAACACTATTGAAAACAGACACAACACAAGCAACTTGGCGCTACAGACAGAGCAATGATGATGGTTTCCTCAGGAAGAGGGAGCTCATGTGTTGTATATTAACTCTTGATAGTGAAGACTGATAAGTAGAGTTGTTGCAGGAATCGCTCTTCTTTTACTCGCGATTTCATTGTGCTTCAAGCTACATCACAAGTTTTCAACTAACCTCGCACTGAGACACGGTATGGAATGTTTCTTGTAATAAACCCTTCTCCTTAAATGATACTCGATAGAGTTGTGTTTGTTGTTGCTTTTGTATTTAAGTATTAACGTTTACTAAGTCTTTGACTCGGCCAACTTCCCCAATTGGCGCATTGTGATTGATCACTGTGAGAGGTTTTGAGAACAGGACTTGAACAATAAGTCAGATAACGCCTTTGCAAATTCCACTCTTCTGTAACCAGTCTGTTGAAGGTCCATAACTCCAAATGTCCCAAGGATTTTTCTGGCTTCAACATCAACGCTGACCTGGATCAATCCTTCCAAGCGACCACGGAGAAGGTTTAAAAAGCCACTCATTGATTGGGAGTCCGACGCAATAGATTGAACCTCATGTTCAGCCATGACTTCGATCACTAGATCTAGCACTTTTCGTTCCGTTTCACAGGTGTTGAGAGCAACCTGTTTCTCGAAAATGAAGCGTTTGTTGTGAATGGCGAAACAGTCCTCTAGGGAGCAGATCTTATTATTTTTCTCTTGAAGCTTCTCTTGTATCTTCAGATTGATTCTCACTTGTTCCTTCAACTTCTCTTGAGTTGCTTGCAGTTTCTCTTGAATTATTTGATTGATACTCTCTTGCACTTGCAGTTCTTCTTGGACATTCTGATTGATTCTTTCTTGTTGCTTCAACTTCGCTTGATTGGTTCTCTCTTGTTCCTTCAACCTCTCTTGAATTGTTTGCAGTTCCTCTTGGATCTTTTCAAATTTGCGATTAGTTTGGTTCATAAAATCTTTGACAGACTGCTCCTTGTAAAATTTTGCCCTCTTCACCAACGGCATCTTGAAATCAGCAGTACTCTGCAAGTCTTGAAAAGCACGAAAATGCGAAAATGTTCTTTTCTGTGCCAACACAAACTGGGGATCGGTAGATGATTCCTTCATTTCCCCGAAGTCCCCAAAATTTACTTCAGAAGTGATCTGAAAGGCTTCGATGAGTCCGGTTTCAGTGGGCATCTCTTGAGAATTAGATCCTTTTTCAGAGTTGTACATGGGAGTTGTTTCAACAGGAGAAAGATTAAATTCAGACATCTTGTTTGGTTTGTTTTATCTTCGAAGTAAAGAGCAAAAAGATCTTCGCTTCAGAAGACCTTAAAATCGTAGATAACGGTTTTTCTGATTGTAATTTCAAAATGGCGCGTATTCTGTCAGACTGATTCCAGAGTTTTCTCGAGGTCCCGAACCGACAGAAACATGTTCAGCACAATTTGAGTGTTAGTTACATACTCAGTCTAGGTAGATTTTCATTGAGCGTGGTCACCGTGGATTCAACTGATTACTTAAATGAGATTTGGGTTGTTGGTAACAACACTTTTGGTAGCTTGGGAGTGTTGAAAAGTCATGACAGCCTGCCGCCAGCATTTCTCTCCTGGACAAAGCTCTCTGATCAAAGGTTTCCCAACGGCACCACCATTCAATCCCTCGACAGTAATCTCTTTGTTCTCAGAAGTGACCAAAAGCTTCATGTTCAGGGAGATGTCTCAAGATTACCTGATCCTCAAACCAACGTTCTCTCCCTACTGTCATCAATGTATACTCTGATGAAAGCGAAGAGATGATGATTGAGAAGATTGCTGCTAGTTTCTCTGTCTCTGGAGCCATTGCTAGAGTCAGTGGAAAATTGTTCTTGTGGGGCGCTCAGAGATACCCAAACGCCTTCTTGACCAAGGGAGAGTCAAAGCTACACGTCTTTGCACCAAAGGAGTTCAATGGATTGAAGGGAGGCAATGTCACTAGTATTGCATTTGGTACCACTGATGGTACTGCAATGTTGATGGTCAACTTGGACTTGGTAACACAACTACAACTGTCAAGACTCCAACTCAAGTGACTGGTCTCACTGGATCAGTGCTCTACGTGTCTACTGCAAGGAAACGGGTCAATGTATTGCTCCTGATACTTGTCAATGCAATCGTTCAGATATTACAACTTTTGACCGCAAGAAACTTCCTATCGATGGATGAGCAGTGAAATTTTTGGAGCACCACGACCCCTGTGTCGGCACAATGGAACTCTGAGTCTCTTCAGTTTTTCATTTCAATGACCAACAAGAGATTGCCCCTTCGATGAGGCACTTGATCACTTATGAAGCATTTAATGGTGAGAATTTGTTCCAAAACTCCACTGTCTCTATTGGAGAGCTAATTTCAAAAAGTAATTGCACCAACGGCTACAGAGTTGTGATTCCATGAACTTCGTCTCGACTCAAGAGAGATCAAATCCTCAAAATCTGGGCGACATTGTATATTCATTACGTGAATGATGAGAAGAGAACTGTTGTTTCCTTCCATGCCTCGCAAGCTATCTATGCACAATTGAGCAGTCAGACATTCACAGTGTTCAACACTACTAGTAATCAGGCCCAAGAATTGATCAAGTTGTCTGTCCAATCTGTGTATCCAAGAGAAGGTGATCAAGTTATTGTTATTGGCTCTGAGTTGAGTATCTTGATGAGTGGATATACTCTATCCAGTATTTATTTGAAATATTCCTCATTGGGAGCAGACAAGTTCGAAGTGAGCTTTCACTCTATCCTCGCCATCAGCCATAGTTTACAATGTGAAGCTCATTTCGAGAGAAAATTTGAGTTCATTCTCAGATTCCTTTGTTCTGCTAGCCTCTCTTACCAACCATACTCCAATCTCTAATTATTCCATTCCATTCGAAGTATCTTATGAGATCATTCTGCCCAATCCCCCATTGAATCTAGCCTATGCAACTGATATTGTCTTGTCCAATAATAAATGGCATTGAGAAGAGAGAATTTTCTTCTGGTGATCAAGTGCTTGTCTCAATCAGGTCCTGTTCTGTCCAATGACCAACTCCTTCAAGTTCACAATGCATTTGTGTTGTATGAAGAGTGGATACACGGGAGGAATGCCAGAGTTCAATCCTTCTCAGAATAGACCAGGATGCACTGTGTATGATTCACAATCAATGTCCAGGTGGTTCCAACTGGTGAACAAGGGAGTACCCAATTCGAGTACTTCCACTACTATCATTTCGGCAGGACAAAAGAGTTCCATCTTCTCATTTGATGTGAATGCGTTGGTTGATGTGGAAAGCAGAACTTGTGAATCCAATATTTCAACTCAATAACGCTGCTAGATACTTGCACCAAGAGAATAAGGTGAACAACAATGAGTAATCTCACAGTTTTTCTTTCCTCAAGATCGCTGCTGGAAACTCCAAAGGCGATGCATCATTAGCACACAATTCGTTGAAACCAATGAGAATTCTTATGGTTGTGGCACTGGTATTCACAACTATCGTCTCCTTAATGATGTAGGCACGTGACTGTTGAGGCATTTCTGGTAAAGACGTCAAATCTGTTTGGTGAAAGATTAACGAAATTATATTTCATTGTAAAATACTGCCCACTTTTGTCCTTATTCCTGTTCTATTCAGTCACTAATTAATGAAGAATTGCTCAACAGATATAGAGTATTAAGGCTAAGGTCGCTTTCTCATCCATCACTCGAGCCGCCATGAGTATTAATCTGTTGTTGAAGCAGCGACACAACACATTGTTCCTGTTTTCTTGTTGTAAATGGTGGAGATGAAGACACCCCACCATTCCAATCCAGCATCAAAGAAGGAAGACCATGGTTGATCCACCCACGAGTATATTTCCAAATGTTGTATGTTGTCATCAGAAGTACCACCAAACAAGCAATCATTCAACTCTTGAAACAGTCCAGTCGAAGTCCGTACACCATATGGAGCTGATCCAAAAGCATAGGAATATCCCTCCAGAAATTCTTTATAGTCTTCTTGCCTTCCTTGCATCTTTTCAAACTCAAAAGTAGCTCCCTTAGCAATATGAATCAACGAGTACTTGGCTGACAAACGATGCTTCTCATAATTCATTTTGGCGTTCCAATAATTGTTGATTATTGGGTTGAATTGAACAAGGACTAATTCCAATGCTGAACCAGTGTCACTCACTCTTTGTTGAATTTGGGGAGTTTCAGTGTCGACGACTATGGGTACATCAATGACTTGGTTCCATTGTTGGCACACCAAGGATAGAGTAACCAATTGTTTTTCAGTGGTAAGGAACTTGAAGATGTGAGTGTGAATGATCTCGGGTGGAATGTCACTCAAATGCATGTCGCGTAACCGTTGGTTCATTATTTTTCTGAAACACACAAAAAGTTAGACAAGCAGAACAAGAAACGAACACATGTGAAGACTGTGGTAGAGGGGAAATTACTGGGATGAGATAGAGCTATGAAATAGATTGAGATGCATGCACTTGTAGAGTGCGTACTTTTTCGACACCACGGCATGAAGCATGTGCGAGAAGGTCTCTGATCACAAGAACCCAATTGCGGAAAAGCGTCCTTTGTTGTGTGAAAAAACGCGTTTTTTTCTCCGCGACATGTGAGGTCGTTGTTTTTGTTTTCCCTCTTGGGCCACCAGGTATCAGATATCATTGGCAGTGATCCCAACAAACAACAAATCGATCAAGACTATTCAACATTAGTGAGCTCACCATCTCTAAGGCTTTGTTAAGCACGCACAGTTCGAGATGAAGGGAAAACTTTTGCTTTTTTTGCTGCATTGTTCCCTGTTCCTTGCTCTCTACTTTTTGTCACAAAAAGTCAGTGGTCTTGCCCTTCAGACACGCTATTTCAATTTTGCAGGTGGTGACAATGAATTCACAGTTAAAGATAGTTGTGCTGATGCGTCCAATGATAGTGTATTCATGATTGGTGAGTTGAGTCCTGCTTCACCATTGTCTCAAAATGGAACATATCCATGTGGTGTCATGAGGTACACGGGTGATGGTACTTTGGTGTGGTACAAGGCTCTGATCGATGAAACTTTGACAAAAGGATTTTATCCCACGAGTGCAACTTTGTCAATGGATGGTGGTTTTACCAACATGCTATTCATTGGTGGTTTCACTCAAATGGAAAACTCACCTTCGAGTGAGGCAACTGTGTGTGAGTTGGACCTTGATGGAAATTTGTTGGGATGTATCAGAGCAACCAATCCGAATTCATTTAACACAACAATAGCAAAAGTTTTTGATATTATTCCTAGGATCCCTAGTGGGGTATGTTTCACAGGATATATGGGTTATATTGATGATGATACGCATTCAACGTTCACCAGTGTGTTCGTCTCATGTCAGCAGGTGATCAATCCCCAAAATGTTCTCTATGGCCAAAGCTCGCTTGCAGAAGGAATTAATGCTGGTTATGTATTGCAAGATCGAATGCCTAACTATATCGTATCTGGTGTTATCGAAGGATCAGTGCAATTCAATCCCCAAAACACAACGCCCATCACTCAAAAAACTGCATTTGTTGCTCAATACCAAAGTTCCTCTTGGTCATGGTGCTATTTGCATCCTAAAACAACCTATGGTTATCCTCCTTCTCGTCATCCTCTCTTTGCTAATGTGTATTTCTTTCCAGACGAAAATGCTTCAATCAAGGCAATAGACATTGATGGATCTGGGGCTGCACAGCATGTCCATTCCCTTCTGTCTACGGTGGGATCAGCTGATAACATCATTGTTTTTCGAAGTGCGGTTCAATTCTCGCCATACACTTTTCTCACGGGTGAGATTTTTGGTGCAGTTGACGTGAATGGAACACATCTATCCGCTGCTGCAAACAGTTCAATGGGGTTCATTATCCAGTTAAATAGTTCATTTGCAGTTGAAAGGGTCGATGTGAAGCTTCATGGTGATGGAGTCAACAGAGGTGTTGCTCTCATTGCTTTTGGTGCGTCCGACTTGATTTTTGTTGCTCACTCAGATTGTCAGAACAGAGTATGGGGTGCAAGTATTCCATTGTTGAATGAGAAGCAGAACATGATGTTTGCTCGGATGACAACATCGGTTCAGTCGATTACTGCACCAAGAATTTACATTGATTTTCCAAATATGATACAAGATAATTTTTTTTCCCAAGAGTTTGAGTATCACATTCGGTCTGAGTTGATTGTAAGATCGTCATTGACTATCTTGGGAACAATGATTACTTATGAAGATCTTCATTTGGAGAATGGTCGGCTGAATGCAAAAGGAATAGCTGATAATTCTTTAGCCAAGGTTCATTGCTTTCAAGGTTTCAGAAACATCACAGTTAACTCAGATTCGGAAATTAATTTAAGTTTTGCTGATGTTCAAGGATTGGGATTGTTTATCAATGGTGGCACAGTGAATGTGAATCATACTTCATTCTCTTCCTGTAATCAGAGATGTGTGTTTGCTCACAATGTTCGAGGCTTGTCTGTCATGTACAGCTCATTTGTGGCAGATTCCTCCAACTATTTTGATGGAATAGTGGTTTTACAGGATGATTCTTCGATAGAATTAGTGACTATGAATATTATCAATAATACGTTCTCAGGAGTCAGCATTGGAGCAGAATACACCAACACTAAAAATTTTACGCTCGAGGAGTGTAAATTCTCATTGAACAGTATCATAGACTCCCAAAGAGGTGTAGTTGTGAGATCATATGCAGTAAGAACCATATCAATAGATAATAATCGATTTATCGCTTCGAACTCGCAGTTTGAAGCGATATTCTCGATGTCTAATGTGACGGGTTTCGAGGGAAGGATTTTGATTCAAAATAATACTCTCACGAAAGCAACAATGAGGATAGAAAAATACAACGCGGGAGACGTAGACATATCTAATAATGTAATCGAGAGTACAGTTATTGATTCTCCTTTGTATGTTGCTGCCTTTGATTGTGGTGGACAAACATTGATTTCCAGTAACAAAATTTTGTACAATGAGGAACCTGTTCGCCTGAGTACCACCAATTGTCCAGACTCAATTGAATTCAGTTGGAACGAGCTGAGAGGAACTTCTTCACATTGCTTGCTTGAAGTTCAAAATCCTGTCAAAATCAGAAGAAATTCTTTTGTGCAACAGGGACCAGGTACTATATTGCGACATTCCAACATCAATTCTCCAACTGCACTGAATGCCCAATTCAACAATTGGGGAGTTTTCACAAGTAGTGAAATCCTTCCCCTAGCTGGAGTCTCGAATCTCGATTCACTAATGAATGGAACAGGCGATATTCTACCCTTTCCTTTCTTGGACTCTTCCTCGAATCCAGTTCAAGTTACTTTGTTCAATGCAACTGTTAGAGATTGTTCTGATGTTGTGTCTTTGTGGCCAAGAGCTCCATCCGGTGTTTATGAGATTCAACCAACATCTTGTGGATCGATGCTCGTTGTTTGTAACACACAAAGAAGGTCAATTGTTGTTCACAAGCGATACAATGGATTATCATCATTTAGTAGAAACAAGTATGAATATGAGGAAGGCTTTGGCTTGTTGGATGGAGAATTTTTCTTGGGATTGAAGAAACTTCACACACTGACTTCGATGGGAGCCGATGTTTTTTTTGACACGGTTACAATTTCATCGACTCCTGAATCGAAAACAGCTTATATGTCAGTCGGTTCAAGTCTCAACAATTACACAATTGATTTCCGATCTCTATTTCCACAAAACTCCTCTAATCCTGACTTTATATTGGATGGAGTTCAGTTCTCATTCCCGGGTGTCTCAAACTATTCATGTGCAACTCAAACTCAGTCAGGTTGGTGGTTTGATGAACAACGTGCTTGTGACAGTTTCAATCTCAATCAACCATATCCTTTATCGAGCAGTGTGGCATTGGGACTGAGTGCTTTTGTTCAGATTGAAACGAGCATAAAAACAGACCCGCGTCTTCCAACTTTGAATTGCTCATCATCTGCGATATGCAGTGTGAAAGAAAATGCAAATAGCAATTGTTCAGGCCATGGAGCATGTGTTGATATGAGCACATGTATATGTGAGACAGGATACAGTGGTTTCGTTTGTGACAAGTTTTCTTGCTTTGGAGTGAATTTCAACAACAGTTCTGTATGCTCGGGGAATGGAAGTTGTATTGCCCCTGATAAGTGTCATTGTAAATGAGGATATACAAACATTGATTGTGGTATTGAAAATTTGCAGGTTTTGATCAGCTCCAATTACACAATGATAGATCCTTGTGAAGATATTAGTATACAATCAATTCAGAGCAACAATGATATGAGTGGAAGGAGATATGTTTGGAAGACATCAACAACATCTCAGAACATCACTCAATATTTGGTCAACCAGAAACACAACACTTTAGTTGTTCCCATGGATACTTTCCTACGAATGAAAATGTGACGATATCATTGTTCATTTATGATCTCCAAGAAAATCAACTGGCAGTCTCGAACTCATTGACATTCAATATCAGTTGTCCAAAGTTTTTTTGTTTTGGAGTGGATTCTAATAATACTGCCGTTTGTTCAGGGAATGGAAATTGTATTTCCGCTGATAAGTGTCAATGTGAATGGGGCTATGAGGACCTTGATTGTGGCATTGAAAATTTGCAGGTGTTGATCAGCTCTAATAATTCATTGTACCCTTGTGAAGACATTGTTATTCAATCAAATCAGAGCAACCATGATATGAGTGGAAGAAAGTATATTTGGAGGGCTTTAACAACATCTCAAAACATTACAAACTATTTAATCAATCAACAGAGCAACACTCTGGTTGTTCCCAATGGATATTTTCCCTCGAATGAAAATGTGACGATATCATTGTTCATTTATGATCTCCAAGAAAATCAACTGGCAGTCTCGAACTCATTGACATTCAATATCAGTTGTCCAAAGTTTTTTTGTTTTGGAGTGGATTCTAACGACACCGCTGTTTGTTCAGGTCATGGAAGTTGTCTTTTCACAGATAAGTGTCAATGTGAATGGGGATACACAACCACTAATTGTGCTATCGAAAATTTGCAGGTTTTGATCAGCTCCAATTACACAATGATAGATCCTTGTGAAGATATTAGTATACAATCAATTCAGAGCAACAATGATATGAGTGGAAGGAGATATGTTTGGAAGACATCAACAACATCTCAGAACATCACTCAATATTTGGTCAACCAGAACAACAAAACATTGATTGTTCCCAATCAATTCATTCCTACGAATGAAAATGTGACGATATCATTGTTTATTTACGCTCTCCAAGGAAATCAATTGAGTGAATCGAATTCATTGACATTCTTTCGAAGAAAAGCCATTGCTAAAATAGAATTGTCAGGAACGGGCACCTTATCTGTAAAAGACACCGGCTCTTTATCTCTCTTCGCATATCTGACCGAGATTCCAAGTTGTTTGGTGAGCACCAAAAAGACTTGGTTCATTCAAGGTCAATCTTATTCCACAACATTGAACTATTTGTCATTTACGGTTAAAGCTGCTGGAAGTATTTCGGTTCAGATTGTTTCTGATCATTTAGAAGCTATTCGATCAGTTCCTGTAACAGTGATTGAAACGAAACCAAATGCTGTTATCAGTGGTGGAAATCGAATGGTATTGGCTGGAAATACGATTTTGCTTGATGCCAGTCAAAGCAGTGATCCACTTTATGGCTCGATTACTGGAGCAATCTACAAGTGGAGTTGCGATTCATGCTCAAAACAACTTCCTTCTGGAGTCACAACTCTCTTGGATGAAGGTCCTGGAAATTATACAATATCATTAATGTATACTCCAAATCCTTTCGTAACGAACCGAGTTGGAAATGCAAGTATAATCATACAGATTGTGAATCGAGAAAGTGTGATTCCAGTGTTGAAGATCTCGAGTGTTGTCCCAACCATTCTGAATCCACTCAAAGTTTTGAGAATTTCTGCCAATGTATCAAATATCATTGGTGGTTATGGAGTTGAATATGAATGGTCAGTGAGAGCAGATTCATCTCAAAGTGTTATTTTCATGCGAACATCTTCCACTCTGATTCCCTTGGTTATCCCAGAATATACACTCAAGTACAACAACAGTTACACTTTCATGATCAGAGCTCGATATGCCAATGTTGCATCCGGTCAACTTGTTTCCTTTGCTTCGGTCACTTCAAGAACGTCAGCTCCCCCAATAATTACAGGTTTCACGTTTGATCCAGTGGATGGAAATGCTCTTTCTACATTGTTTACTATCTCTATCAATTCAACTGATATCCCTGAAGCGTATCCCTTGTATTACTCTTTTGAGTATTTCAATGAAATACTTCAGAGATTTGCTGCACTGAAAGATTATTCTATTTACAGCACAATTAATACAGCTCTTCCTTCTTTCAGTTCTCATCTGAGAATTCGATGCACAGTCCAGAACTCACAAGGAGGAGAATCATCGACGGAGTTTTCAATTCCTGTCAGCTCTGAAGCTAGTGCGACCGAACGAATGAATCGAGCCGAACAATTATTGCAAGGTTTGAACTCAGAAAACAGAACAGACAATGGAGAATCTGTGTTGAATATTGTTGCTGCAACAGTGGGTCAGCTTGCTACCAACATCAGTGTGCCGGTGCACCAAATCACGATTATTTATTCTGGAATGGTTGATTTCATGTTAAATAGTACTTTGGATGAGATTCAAAACAGCAATGATTCCGTCACTGAGCACTTTATTCTCTCAAAAATCAGTACAATCAATGTATTGTCAAGTTTCAGCTCTTTGTTTTCACTATCAACAGCTGATAAGTCTCTAACCATTCTGAGCCTAGCTGTTCAGAGCTGTTTAACTTCTGCTGTTTCGCTTGGATCGAACGAAACACAACAATTGGCATCAACTATCTCCAATATTTATGGCGAGCAAGTTATCAGTTTGAGTAATAAGACTCTTGATATCATTTCGCAACTCGTCACCCTGATTGGAAGGGACAAAATAGTGCTGGAGGCTGAAACTGTTGTTTCAACGAGCTCATTTGACTTGAGTGTTCGGGTTGATACTGCATCGACACTTCGCAATGCTTCCATTTCAAACTCTCTTGTTTCAGTGATGATTCCTGATGATATCAATTCACTGAACGATGTTCGTACTTACACAGTACAATCAATCAGTTTCAATGCAGAGCAGAATCCATATTCGCTGTCGAACAATGGACAGAATATCTCTTCACCAATTGTTATTTTCAAGATTTTGGACATGAGTGAGAAAGTGAAGCTCGTCAATTTAACGAAACCGATCGAAATTGTATTGAAGGGATCTCATAATAGGAGTGCATTGCCGTTGAATCATATGTTTGAATGTCGATACTTGGATGAAACGAGTAACAATACTTGGAGAACAGACGGTTGCTGGCTTTCTCAGTTTGACGGTTTTAGCATTGTCTGTCATTGCAATCACACAACAAGTTTCACATCAATGATTGTGTATGATCCCAAGAACCCTAACAAGGCATCTAATGGACTGTATATTACATGGATCATCATGTATTCGATATTTGCTCTGCAATCATTGGTTTTGATCGTGATGGCATTATGGTGGCGAAACACTCAACCAATCAAATCGAGATTCATTGCTCCATCGATTGGTCTTGGTGCCATTCTTATTGAGTGCATCCTGAATGGAATCATTAGAAACTCATTGTTGATATCAGCGAACAGCTCAAAAGACTTCAAAGGAGTGAACAGCTTGGGGTACCTGATATTGACAATTGTCAATCCACTTGTTCTGTTGTCCTTGTTCATTTATCTGTGGCAGATGATAAGATTCTACTTTTTGAAGAACTTGTATTCCATAATGGCAAAAGAAAGCATTGCCAAATCAGTCAAGAAACACATGAGAATATTGAGACTGATTTCATCGAAACTGGTTTATGTTGCTCTGGGATTCACAATATTTGTAATCTCGTGTGCTTACTTTGTCATCCTGTCGATACTGGAATCAACAAGAGTCATTGTTCCCAACGTTGCTTCTATCATCAATGCTCTTTCATTCTCAATCATGTCATTCTGTTTTGCAGGACTGATTGTTGCTGTTTTCATCTGGGATCTCACTGTGGTTATGGGCAGAAGATTTTACTTCAGCTCTGGCAAGGATAAGAAAAACCCTCAAGAAGTGCTTTCTGTGGGCGCAGATGCTTTCAAGTCATTGGCAAACACATTCTTCACTCACTTCTCAAAAGATGATCCTTTATTGTTTAGATTAGAATCGATACTCATGGCAATAGCAATGGCAATGTTGATTATCTCCTACATATTTGGAATTTCTGATCGATTAGATTCATCAGCTCAACCAAATTCATCCCTCAAGATTGGAGAATTCATATTTGACGTGCTGTATGTTGCATTCAGAATTGCTGCATTTGGGGGATTTTCTTTGATGGTCAGCCTTTTCAAGTATCGATCATCTCTTGAAGTGTATCAGCGAGTGTCTGAAATGAGAGAGTCGATCAAAGAAATGAGGAATGGCACCAGTTCGATTGAGTCAGATATTTTAGATATATTGAGGAATGAATTAGGGTACGAGATGCTCGCAGCATTCGCTGCAAAGGAGTTTGCATTGGAGAATGTGCTCCTTTGGAAAAGATTAGAGCAAGTTCGTTCGAATACAATGATCATGTTCACTCAACAGAGAGTTGAGATGATGAATGACATTTATTCAGAGTTCCTTGAGTCTGGTTCTACCTACGAGTGCAATGTGCCAAACAAAACAAAGAAAATGATTCGATCGGCAATGAAGGATACTCATTTGTCTGCTTTTGAGGCCGAGGCAGCTCTAAAATCGCTGTACAATGAGACCATGTCCAACATTGCTGACACATTTACTCGGTTCATTGATACTGCTGAATACACTCGTTACAAACTTATACGCGTTTCAACTTTTGAACTGGCTGATGTAGGTGGTCTGGATGAGGGATTGAAAACTACATGATGGCTTTGAATTACAGATCTTGAGCGATGATTAGATATATTTGCTGAAAAATCTCGTTCTACCCAGCGGGACTCAAAATTGTTAAGAGTTCAAGATCATCCCAATTGGATTAATTCGACTTTGAACTGCTTTTATACAATGACTTCTAGTAATATGATGAAGAGGTTAGTTGTTACATTCGAGGGTGAAGAAGGAATTGATGGCGGCGCACTGACAACTGCATTTTATGCAAGAATATTTAACAATATTGCAGAGAAGTTGTTCGAGAAGATTGACAACAATAATCTATTTGTACCGATTTGTGATGATAAAAACGCAAAGCAACAAATCAAGAATGAAAGATTGTTCGAAAGTATAGGTAAAGTGTTGATCAAAATGATATTTGATCAAAGAACAATGTCTATATGTTTAGCACCATATTTTATGAGATATTTACTCTGTCCTGATGACAAGGAGAGTGAGTTCGAGCATTCAATGATACATATGAAAGATGTTGATATGGTTGATGCAGAATTTGGACGCAATATGAGACAACTACTGGCGATGGATGATATTGGGGCAATGTGTTTAGATTTTGAAGAGATAATTTACACTGACAAGAGAGATGTGAATAACTCGAACAAACATGAATTTATAAAGAAGAAAATGCAGAAAAAACTTTTTAGTGATCGGATGAAAAATATGAAATCCATTCGTAGAGGATTTCGAAGTCTTCCAGAGTTGACATCCTATCTTGACAACATGAATGAAAGAGACATGGCTCTACTTATTACGGATCAACAATTTATTGATAGGCAATTGTTGTTGGAGAGCCACATAGATTTCATCGGTGATGCAACTAGTAATGATTGTTCAAGATTAGCAGATGTACTAAAGTCATTTAACAAGGAACAATTACAAATGCTAATATACTTTGCAACTGGACAAACGGGAATGTTCAATGGCGGATCAAGCGAACCTTTTTGGAATCCCAACGACTCGACACCAAACAGAAGAAATTGTATCACATTTAACTTTTATATTGCAAGAAACAAGAATGCCCTACCGGCTGCCCATGTGTGTTTTTACAGTATTGACATGCCCAAGTATAATTCCAGTGATATTATGAAACAAAAACTGATCAGGGCAATGGAAGAAATGAAGCATGGTGGTTTTACATTATCGTAGGTTTCTTTCCTTGTTGGAATATGCAACGACATGAAAGGAGAGGCGGCGTTAGGGATGTCAAAAACAAGATGGGCACTGCAAGACCAAAAGAGCAATTGTTCAGATTTTCACCCGTTTTTTAGTTTCCAGAAGAGAAGTGATATGTATGTGGATCTGTGTTTACCCCTAAAACAAAATCATCGTGGACAAGGTCAACTTAGAAGATTAATTTTGACTTGCCTTGTATGAAGAAGCTGTCCAACTGTTGAAGAAAGGAATGTACGACCAATAAACTCATCCAGTCCTTTTGGTGTGTCGTCAAAATGCTTCAAACATCTTCTGTTAATGCCTCTGTAGCGAAAGTGTTCGTTTGTGTGAATGTACAACAAAACCAATCAGTGGTGTTTGTTCAATTTGTGTTTTGGGCTTCTGCCCGAACTCATTTTTGTGAAGTATGTGAGACCGTCCATGACAGGCATTGTTTTGCCTATTCAACTCTGTGGTCAGGTGTGCTGAAAGAAGAGAAAGTAGTTGATGCTTTCTTGAAACATTTGAAGAAGGAGTTAAATTCAGATTGGAATCTGAATTTCTCAAGGATCTTGAACAGTTCCTAAACCTTATTGACTCTATGGAGAAGTTGGATGTTGCAAAGAGATTGTTCAATACCTATATAGCTGCAACAGCAAGTAAGCAAGTAAATTTGTCCAGTAGTTCATTGAGGCACATTAATACCCAAATGAACCAATTGTCCAAGGAAACGGATTTCAACACATTATTTGCACCCGCTATTGTCAATGTATTGACCTCCTTGAAAATAGATGCGTTACCAAGGTTCGTTAGAAGTGCATCCTTTGAATCTCTGTTGAGGAAAAATCCCAACTTGATGAAATCAATAGCCATATTGAAACCATTGTTTTATTTGGATACATCCAGTCTTACTGATGATGATTTTATGAGACCTGTGGTACGAGACACAGATTTCATGCTATTTGATTTGCTACAAACCGACTCCTTCAACTGGAAGATGATTGGGTCAGATATCAAATCGAAAACTAGATATAATCTACTAAAGTTAAATACTCAACTATTTCCCAATGTTTCAGCATTCAAGAACACTATTATGACAAAGTTTCAAACCACTTATGACTGGAACATTGTCAATATAGCCAAGATCATATTAGTAGCCAAAAATTTCAAATTTTATGATTCCAAGGTGGCTGGAATGGAATTAGTGAGACATTACACACATGAAGAATTATCTACTCTTTTTCCAGAAGTGGAAATGAGGGAGAAAAGATCATACTCAGTTTATATACAGCACGTGAAACTTTCGTGGCCTCTTTCTACTCCAAAGCATATGACAGTTGTTACGAGTTTCCTACTTCCACATGCTAACGTCAATGGAAGTGATCCCATTATCAACTATTATTGCATCAGAATCCAAAGTATTGATGATAACTCTGTGTTATATACACTTTTTGGAATGTTGAATTTAAAAGGAATCGCACACAAATTGTTGAAGCCAATCATATTGAGGAGAGCTACAGTTTGTGCAAAGATGTTTGGAAGTTACTTGAGGAATCGAAAACGAATCCTGCACTATGTAAGGATCAGAATCTGGATGACAAGGGGCTGAATCTACCAAGCAGATACTTCTTGATCATGGATTGATTGAAAATTGAATTCTGTTTACTCTAAGTTCCAAGAAGAAATCATGCTGTTCAGAGAACATGTCGTTGTTCATTGCTGGTATGATGATCGACTTGTAGGTTTAAAGAAGCACGATATACTTCTTCCCTGTGTCAAGTAGGTGCTTGAGAAATTTTGCACACAATTTCATTACTAAAAAGAGATTTTAGTAAGGTATCACCTGGCCATGTATATGTGTATTGTTCTGCCTGTCATTCTATACAGCAACTGTATCGAAAATGATTGGCTGGACAGAGATGAAAAGAAAAAACTCTGGCTCTGGCACTTCGCGACTCCCAACTGAATTCTATAATATGAGAGTAGCAAGGGCATAAGTTCGGAGGAGTGATGAGATAAAGAGCCCCTATCAAACAAGAAACCTGTTCTCACTTATACGCAAAGTCATGTGGAGGAACTTCATCGAAGAAAAGGTGTTTCAGTGTACCTGTACTGGGAGAAAACTATGGGATTACATTCAGAAAGAAAACTATGCAGGTATCATATGCCAATGATCAGCAGCTTACTCTGGGAGGTAAACTATTTGAAGACTGATTGTCAGGGAAGGACGAATACAAGAAGCTACTACTCAGAACACTGGAAGAGGTTACTCTTTAGCGATTGAATGTTTTTTCAAATAAAACAGATCGACATGCATAACCAATTAACATCATTCTGGCTGACCAACAAGGAATTGCACGATATTAATAATGATAGAGTGCTGCAGATCATTGTGATTGTGATAATCATTGCCTGTTTATGCATTAATTGTTGCAGTATTACTGGTAATCGCATTACTCTCCTACTTTTTGGTGTACATGCAATAAACATACATCAGAAAGCTTTTGTGCATGAATTAAACCATTATTGACGATCGTTGTACGGAGAGTCTTTAGGATAGATATTGTTGCAGAATAGATCATTAGCGCTTATCAGGCTTATTGTTTCTGTAGTAGTTCTGCACATAGCTATTACCTACATGAGCAATCTGTTTGCGTCTATTGGTGTAGATATAGTCAATCAGAGTCATTAATTTCTCTTCACAGTTTACTACTCTGGCTACTATTTCAACTTCTGAAGCATTTGGACCAAGTAGCTGAATAGTATACCGTCTGCATCTATCAATACCAACTTCTCCCAATGCCGCTATTCTATCTGCTTCTGATACTATGTTCAAAAGGAGTCTGCTCCCATATTCTGTCTCTTGTTGTTTACTTCCTTTGAATACGAGACATGATCGATAATAGCAATCATTCTCTTAGCATCTGTCTTGTCAAACAGATTATGAATGAACTTGTGCAATTCCTGCTCAGATACACATGATTATTCTCGTTGTTGTTTGTGGATAAAAGAGGTCATGTTCGAAAGGAGAATCTTTCTTTTTGTTCTGTTTATATGTCTGGTAGTCCTTCTTGGATACCTGGTAATCCAAATACGAGCAACAATAGTAGCAAGACAATTTCAAAGACATACAATGGAAGGAACAAGTGGAACCATTGTAAGTGTATCTTGTTGTCAAGTTTGAGCGATAGGAGTATCATGAAGATTGTCAGTGGCAGAACACCAATGCACATGATACAACTACCGAAACTCAACCCGGCAAAAAATTCACTGTTGCCTCTAACACTCAAGAAGCAAGTAATGGGACACAGATGGATAATGACTGTTAACATGAGCCAGATGGGAATGAATATGCTACCCCAGGTGTAATCGATCGTTCCGTCGAGCTTTCCTGATATGAGGCCAAAGCAAAGCAAGCACGAAAAGAAGGATAGTGATGACAGGTCTCATGATCTCAGTTGGTATGTGTTGCTGATCTGACCTACTCGGCAAGATAGCATCATTACTTTATGGAGATCTCTGACACAATCAATTGAACATTTGCAAGTGCCGCAACCGCGAATAAAGTTGACCGGTGTGCTTTGACACTTTGACACAAATACTCGGATTCAAAAAATCATTGCGTCTAGCACAAGTCATGTATTCTGTCTGTTTGATTTTCGCACGAACAGGCCAAAATTCGGACATTTCGAACAACACCAAATAGATTCAATTGTTGGAAAAATCAGTCTAAGCACGCATCAATGCTACTCCCACAGGAATCTCCCAATGGAAACAATTCGTTTTGCCAGTTGTTTGACGAAGTCTCCTGACTATCACTTTGACAGTATGCTTGTTATAGACTAACTGGTGGATGGTGACTGTGATGGTTGATATGGATGGAATATCCAGCCCATTCGTTTAATTTTTGAATGGACCTATGATTGTCGTGTGTTATTGGAATCAAACACAAAACAAAGTACCAGAGAAAGACATCAAAAGGACAAAGGAAGAAAACAGTACGAGTGTCAACTTGTATGTCAAACAAATGCTTTGATTCAAAAAATCATTGCGATAATGTCTTGAATAAGTTAAAGTATTCTGTAAAATTGTTACCGTTCCATTCCGAATCGGGACCTTCCTCAGTAAGGAATTTCCTGAAATTCTAACATACATACTATGGGTTTTCGTCGACCAACTTGGCCAGATGGGTGACATTGAGGTAGGGAACTTTACAAAGCAAATCGTGTCACGGTTCATTTTTATTGGTTCACGACAACAAGTTCTCTCAGCACACAAACAAAAAAAATGAACAAACAATTATTTTTATTCCTTTTGTTGACTGTATTGTTATTCACAGTAGCGCAAGTAAAGTCGATTGGATTAATTCCAGTTGGTATCCAACACAGTCACGTCATTGGTGATGAAAGACTCAAAGTTTCCTCTTCATTCGACCAATATCATACTGCAACCCATGGCAGACTGCACTATAATAGTTCTTATGCTCGTGCATGGTGTGTTTGGAAGCAGTATGATCAGATCCCAGATGCTCTCAATCATTGGATTCAAGTGACTCTGCCATCTGTCACAACCATCACTGGAGTGGCAACTCAAGGAAGAGGAGATGAAGAAACTGACCAAAGAGTAACCAAGTACGAGTTATTGTACAATGTGAATGAAAGTGAAACTGAGTTCATTAGATATCCGACTGTGTTGTCTGGTAATTTTGACAGGAATACTGTCATTATTAATCCAGTGACACCGTTTAAAGCAAAGGTGGTCAGATTGAGACCACTTGAGTGGGTCGATAACATTTGTATGCGTTGGGAGCTGTACACCACATTAAACTAATAGGAACTTCTTCTCAGCTGTCTTCTCACTCCTCGCGAGTATCTCTTCTCTTGGTCGACATGTCATGTCTGTAACACAGCGCACGTTGAACCACAATAAACAAACTGACGACAGCACACAGACAGTACACGATGAACACGGAGATGTTTTGCTGAAAATTCAGGATTCCTCTCTTGAATCGATTGAACCAAATCATGGGAGGTACCAGCAGCAACACACTACACATGGCAAATATGGGACTAAGAGAGACACTGTATGTTGCGCTGGGCCAGAACCTGCCTCTCAGAAAGATGCACAACAACGATGTCGGTATCCAACTCAGAGACCACACTAGCAGATTCATGCTCTTGACCGTTTCAAAATCTCCCACTGAGTGCAACTGCGTGCCTAACACATGATGATACTGATCTTTAATATAACTGAGCAAGAAAGGATCGATAAACACGGATAGCAATATCAGTAGATAACTGGGCAGAGACAGGAACAGGAATGGCATGTACCACGATATCAATCCTTCACCAAATGGAAACATGAGAGAGCTCAAGGACAGTCCAACAAAGAATAACACTGGTAACACGATGCCATACGATTTCTGAAACACTCGCTTCGCAGTCATGACCTGTAAAATTTTGCGCTTGATGCTCCGGTCGCTCGCATTCATCTTTACTACAAGTGTAAAAAGTCTTTTTTTGCACTACTCGAGCTGTTACTACTACTACTACCGTTATGCATCTGATGATTTCCATAGTGATATTCATCAACATTTTGACTCTGCTGATTCCATGATGTAGACTCATCATTTCGTTCTCTAATCGTCATGTAATCATCATCATTTTCTCTTGCTCTATAGATACCACCACTACTCGATTTGTGCACTTGTAATTGTCGTTGTTGTAATAATTTTCGTTGTTGTTTCTGATCTGAAATTTCCTTGCGTTTCCGTAGTGTGAACGGCGACAATCGATTACGTTCATGATCCAAATGATGCGTCCACAAGTGATCACTCGACGCCAATCCAAACCATCTCTTGTTGACAAACGATGCACAGAGAAGTAGTTCTTGATAGGTCAGAAAGCTCATAATCTCCTGTATGACATCATTGCTCAATGAATCAAGTATCATCACCATTGATGCATGATTATTATTATTATTAATACTGTTGTTATTGTCATACATGAGATTGAGTGAATTTTCATCATGATGATTGTCATCACTGTTGCACATTGTTGTTGTGAAGGTGGAGTGCAAGTGATTCGGATTCACCATTTTTCGCCTTCTGATGATATCCTCTTTCTCCTCTGTCTGGACAACCCAACAATCAGTTTTTATTGTTTGATTTCTTCTGTTTTTTGGCCTAGTGTCAATTGGAAACTTCGTGTTGAGGGAATTTGACTCCCCTGTTGTGAAGAATACCCGTTCAAACTTGATTGCATCATGGAATAGGTTTATTCGAGTAACAAATCTTGAAGTCGTTGGTTGTCTTGTCTCATTGCAGACAACATTGTTTTGAGTTGCTTCGATTCATCTTTAAGGTCCTGAATCTCATGCAACAAACCTATCTTTGCTTGATTTTTCAGTGCTCAGTTCACAGTGAGCTTGATGGAGTTGGTCAATTTGTTCATCTGCTTGAATTAAACTAGCTTTCATTGCTTCCATATCTTTGGATAGTTTGAAATGAGATTCGATATGCTGTTCAATCTTTTGGTTCAAGTCCTCCAATTTTATCCTAGAGTTTTCGAGTTGGACATGGCTTTCTCCTGCAACTGCAACTCCATTGTTCGATTCTTCTTGACTTGTATTGATTAGGTTTCATTTGTTTGCTCTAGTTCACTCAGTCTCTGAGTTAATTAACATCTTATTCTCCTTCTCGGCTGTTGTTGAACATAGGAGTTGAACACTTAGTTCTGACATTCTCTTCTCCATATCAAAGATACGGCCCTTTTCCTGTCTATTATCGTCCTCTATCCTCGATTTTTGACCTTCTAGATCAGTTAATAAACCTGCTACATGTTCTAAGTCTAACCTCTTTTGAATCAATTCTGTTTTGGCTTCAGCCAATAGTTTTTCGGTCTCTATGTTCATGTGTTTCAGATGAGAGATTTCGTGCATCAAATCTTCCTTCTCTTGTTCGATCTCTTTTCCTTGTTCAGAATAAAATACATTTTGGTTTGATAGCAACTCGTTCTGGTGATGGAAGGAATTTAAATCTACAATCATCTGATGCTCTCTCTCTTCCATTTCTTGCAATCGATTTGCGAGATGCTGTAACTCCTGGTCTTTGTGATTAAGTTTAATTTTGAGATCAGAGCACTCCCTCTCGAGAATAGAGACACTATCCTTGGTTTTGTTGTATTCTGAACTCATCTCCCGATATGATGATACCAGTTGATCGAGTTCTTCGTCTTTGGCTGATATAATATGCTTCAAATCTATTCCTTCAGCGACAGAGTTCTCCCATTGCTTCTTGGAATCTTCAATCTCAGCAGATACTTTTGTAATTTGACTATGCAGATACTGGTTCTCCTCTTTCAAGCAAGCATGTGTACTTATGATCTCTGACATCATGTAGGAGGGCAGCTGCTGCAACGATATCGGTTCTGAGAACACCCTCGTGTTCCGCAATGTCCATAGCATTGTTATAGATAGCTAATGCGTGTTCTACACCATGAGAACTATCAAAATGTTGCGTGTGCTTTTGTACGAATGCAATACAATTCTTTTGTATTGTTTGTGGACGTGAAGTACAACAAGTTTTCTAAGGGTTCTACCAGCTATCTGAGTGCCATACACTGGATACATATTTGTTTCTTATTCTGAGGTTTGACTGCTTAGTGTGTTAAATACTCTCTATGTTCTGTTGTTTCTCAACTATGAACAAGTCACCAGAGATTGTAAAGTTTACAGTTGCACACTACAGTCTAACGGCTATAAATGTCAAGATAATGACGACCTCTGGCGAGGTTGTATGCTTTCCAACAGCAGAGTTTGATAGAATAAGTCATTTCAATGATAGATATTCCTACGTCTGGTGCTTCATACAACTTCAATAATGAATGTATTAAGATTCATATAGCATTGGTTGAGATTATGGAGCAGTATGAAGCATAGACTGTTGACCGAGCTGAGAAGAGAAGAATAGCAGCAACATCTACAGCATCATTACAACGAAAACAATCATTTAGTAAACGTGGATGAAACAAGGAATAGCAAAAGGGGTTATTGTAATAGTTGCATTGTACACGATCTATCTCTATGGCCAATCACAGCAAGCACAAGACAATTGGTGGAGAGTACCAAGTCTAGACTATAATAATTATTGGTTGTAAAGTTGTCGCATCATGTGCCAGAACCAAGCTAATACACCAGATGTTGCGTTCAGCCACTGATCGTATCGAACTGAAACATTCATCACTTCTGCGGGCTGTGGTGCAGTTGTAATCACAGTATCATTAGCTGTGATATTGAACTTCTGTGCATTCTTAGCTGTTTTGGGAAGTGGCTGTATAGCAATTTTCCAAAAAGTGTGACGTTTTTTTTCTGGTTTGTGTTTTTTTGCGTTTTTGAGCGTTTATTTGTAGATAAAGGATGGGAGAGATACTGTTCATCAGCCCAAAGACGTTTGCAGTGGAGGGAGAATGGATTGATATCACCTGCACTTATGCTATTGTTCATGTCTGAGTTGAATGCAATTAGACTTGAGGTGCAGCACAAAAAGAGGAAAGCTTCGAATCTGTTGCACCAGAAGCTCGATTTTGATGACCAATCCACTTCATCTGATGAGGAAGAGTGACTATCAGGTTCCAGAAGAGAAGTGATATGTAGGGATGCATCTGTGTTTACTCCTAAAACAAAAATCAACGTGGACAAGGTCAAATTAGAAGATTTCATCTTCGATAGCGTGAGCAACAAGAGGAATGTACTCAATTCCTTTCTTCAACAGTTGGAAACAAGGCAAGTCAAATTTAATCTTCTGGAAATTCAACTGGAAATTGGAGAAAAACCTGATTTAACGGTGATTTACAACTTTTTGGAACGTTTATTTCTGTTTTTTGACGCTCAAAAAACGTCACACTTTTTGGAAAATTGCTTTATGTAATCTCGATAAGCAAATGAACCTATACCCTTTTGATTAAATGCATTTAGAGAAGTTATTGAAGTTACAGGAGAGTATGCAACTATTCAGAAGAAACCGCATCCAGAGTTAACTATACTTCAAACTATGTTTACTTGTGCCGATACTGTAACGGCCATCTATGTCAATGTGATCGAAGTAAAATAATGAGACCATATGCTGGGAGAAAAGAAAGAAGCATTTGAATTTTTGTCCAGCTCGAGGACATATTGTAGAGAAGATGAAGGTTATCAATGTGGAACAATTGCTAGTTTACTCTGAATCTCAGATAGTTAACTCTGAATATGTTCCTGAGAAGGACATCACTTGCACTAGAAAGATACTTAAGGTCTCTGGCTGTATCATTGATGGAGAAGACTCTAAAAGCGTGGTGTGACTCTCTAGAAGAAGTTATTGGACAGTTCAAATCATCTGGAGCATACTCCAACCTTACTGACAAAATGTATACCAGCAGTTAGTAATCAGGCAGAATCTATTGTAGATAGAGTCTATCCAGAAGAGGTTGGGTTTGGGTTTTGGGATACATAAACCTAGCACAACCCTTTTATATTAGGCCTAATATGGAAGGAGAATGTCTAAATATGGTTTTTGAGTGATTTTGACTTTAGGTTGGGTTTGGACTTCATAAGCCTAAACCCAACCTATAGGGATTATGACTGATTTTAACATTGGCTAACAGAATTTAACAGGATTAAATCTGTATCGTCTCGCAGAGACGATCGCTCCCTACTGTAATTAACAGATTTTCTCTGCAACAGGGTTAACTCTGCAACAGATTTTAGACGATTTTGATTCTGTATTGGGGGTAAGATGTACTGATTTCTTTGTTTTGGATCACAGTATTGGGACATTATTTGATCATTTTTAACATAATTTCCTACGAACTGTATTTTTTGACTCAGTGTCTTAGTACTTGATTTTCAGAAATTTTGATTGACTTGATTTAGTGTTTTTCTGGATAGAATCCACAGTTTTTATCAAATAATCACTGTTTAGTCAGATGTTTTATCTATTATTGAGACTTTTCGATTTAAAATTCTGTAAGCCAGTGAAATAGTGAAGTTTCAAATTTGAATCGTGTTTATAGTTGAAACACCAGACTCAACCCGTCAGAAATCCAGAGTACTAGCTTTTTCTGAATGACAATTCAGATTTATGAATATAGTGGACTGAGAGTCTTGGGAAAAATTCTTCTTCTGAGAGAAATTAGCTCTGATAGAATGAGAACTCAAATTTTGTGTTTTTCTTGAATGGGGAGTTGAATATCCAGACCTAACCCGTCATAGCTGAAGAGAAATAGAATTAATTACTCATAAAACATATACTGACACACTAGATTACCTCTAATCCTTCCAGATGTTGAGCAATTAATGAGAAGATTTCTGTTTTCGACAAAAACTAAGGAGTGAACGTCATAAGATGGAAATAGAAATGGGCTGAGTGATTTTAGCTTCCATTTATCTTGCTTGATCAGATTTTAGATGATAAATCGATTCTGTTTTGAATTTGGAAGAAGTTTTTGATTTTTGAGAAGAAAGTGAATTTGGGTTTGGGTTTGGGTTTGGGTTTGGGTTTGGGTTTGGGTTTGGGTTTGGGTTTGGGTTTGGGTTTGGGTTTGGGTTTGGGTTTGGGTTTGGGTTTGGGTTTGGGTTTGGGTTTGGGTTTGGGTTTGGGTTTGGGTTTGGGTTTGGGTTTGGGTTTGGGTTTGGGTTTGGGTTTGGGTTTGGGTTTGGGTTTGGGTTTGGGTTTGGGTTTGGGTTTGGGTTTGGGTTTGGGTTTGGGTTTGGGTTTGGGTTTGGGTTTGGGTTTGGGTTTGGGTTTGGGTTTGGGTTTGGGTTTGGGTTTGGGTTTGGGTTTGGGTTTGGGTTTGGGTTTGGGTTTGGGTTTGGGTTTGGGTTTGGGTTTGGGTTTGGGTTTGGGTTTGGGTTTGGGTTTGGGTTTGGGTTTGGGTTTGGGTTTGGGTTTGGGTTTGGGTTTGGGTTTGGGTTTGGGTTTGGGTTTGGGTTTGGGTTTGGGTTTGGGTTTGGGTTTGGGTTTGGGTTTGGGTTTGGGTTTGGGTTTGGGTTTGGGTTTGGGTTTGGGTTTGGGTTTGGGTTTGGGTTTGGGTTTGGGTTTGGGTTTGGGTTTGGGTTTGGGTTTGGGTTTGGGTTTGGGTTTGGGTTTGGGTTTGGGTTTGGGTTTGGGTTTGGGTTTGGGTTTGGGTTTGGGTTTGGGTTTGGGTTTGGGTTTGGGTTTGGGTTTGGGTTTGGGTTTGGGTTTGGGTTTGGGTTTGGGTTTGGGTTTGGGTTTGGGTTTGGGTTTGGGTTTGGGTTTGGGTTTGGGTTTGGGTTTGGGTTTGGGTTTGGGTTTGGGTTTGGGTTGGGTTTGGGTTTGGGTTTGGGTTTG